>OU026153.1:76441082-76836082 GCA_907269105.1 Volucella inanis
TATTATTATTAATATTATTATTATTATTATTAATATTATTATTATTATTATTAATATTATTATTAATATTATTATTAATATTATTATTATTATTATTAATATTATTAATATTATTATTAATATTATTATTAATATTATTATTATTATTATTAATATTATTATTATTATTATTATTATTATTATTATTATTATTATTACTTGGTTATATATTTGAGTGATCTGGCAGTGATATCTTCTGCCTCAAGGTTTACTCAAAAGACGTAGACGTATTCTCCTTAAACGGTTAAAGTGGCAAAGAGTATGTTTTGCTGATTCTTCGTCCTCATTCCACTTAGTTGCTCTCTTGTGCTATTCCCATTGTTGTAAGGTATTTTTTGATTTTGGAGTGACTCATTAGGTTAGTGCATGTATCTGAATTCAAGGAAGCTGTAGGATTTGTTTTGTTCTTTTAAGGAAAGAGGTTGGTAAGACGTTTTTGGCTTGCCTGCAACCTTTAGTTTTTAGCTAGATATTTATATAGCCTTTTATGAAGTAAAAATGTTCGGGGCAACACCACAAGGGCGAACGTTCTCTAGCTAATTCGTCTCATCTTTCATTAATGTCTTAATTTGTTGATGCTGATTAGTGTTAATAGATTTATGATGAAGTCTTAAACAACTTTTGATGGGTTATACAAGGTGTAATATTTTAGCAACGCACATTCGTGATAACGGTTTTTTACCTACTGTTAGGTAGATATACAGATACTTATCTACTTTAATTCCTTGGTTCTGTTGCATAGGTGATAAGGGGCTGTTGGTGACTGCTTCGGGCCGTTGATTTACACATGTGAGTAAAGAAATAATGCACAGCGAATCACGATCTCTTGGGTAGTTCAAAAGTTTGAAATATATTTAAGAGATTTTATTTTCAATAGCCACTACACTTTAACAAAAGGGGTATTGCCTATTTGATAATGGCGAAAATTTTTTCTCACAGTATATTCATACATATTGAGAAATTAAAACAACTTTTAGGTCAGTTCAACGAAAAGTGACAAAGTTTTTATCAAACTTATTTAAGTAACATCGGTTCTAAACCGTTTTCGCACATCAGTAATTTTGTTTTGGCGTCATATACTTTGTGTGAAAATGTCTGATTTTGTGCCAAATAATAATTGTGGCTGCACCCTTTTAGTTTAAAATGATAAAATCGAAAAATTGTAAACTTAAACAATTCGATTTCAATCACTAAAAAAAAGTATTTTAATATACTAAATCCAATTAAATACATTTTACTTATATCTCTTAACCTTAGCCTTTGGAGAGTATATAGCAATTATTCAAGTCTTCGACAGCATGAAACTTCTAGTAGGCTAATGACAACAGTGAAGCGAGATAGAAAAGGTAACAACTATACTGGCTTAGAATCGTGAATCGATCCATCACAGCCGCTATATACATCAACAAGGCTATGCACATTTTAAACTTTAAAGTAATTACTTAATAATAAAACAAAAAACAAAAAAGGGAAAAAAGCTAGATGACCTCCCCGTTTGAACTTCTAGGGCGAAGACATCAAATCCAGCACAGCGAGCATGTAAACAGCCCTTGTTAATTTCATCGTCCCGTTTGGCACACTAACGTCGGCAGTCCGAACCACACCGTTAAGGCCGGCGTGAACTCTGTCAATACGCCCCAACTGCCATGATGCCCGAACTTTATTGGACTCTATTAAGTTGACCACGTCACCCGCTCTAATCGTTTTTATTGCACTATAGCATTTGGTACGTCTGGTGATCTCTGGCAAGTACTCCATATACCAACGTTTTGTGAACATTTGGTTCCGAAAAAAATTCATCTTTATCGCCTTCGCCAAACAACATCGAATTAGGCGTAAGAGGCTTGAGGTCTTCTGGATCTACAGATATATGGGTAAGAGGGCGACGATTGATTTGATATTGTGCCTCTAATAAAACATTTCTTAGGACTTAGGAGTTCATTTAGAATTACCCCTTTCAAAACGAACTCAATGCTGTTCTTCACTGATTGAATACGCCTTTCTAGCTTTACCTATCCACGGTGAATATACTGGAATGAACCTCCACACTATACCTTCATATTTTGCTGCACGCTCAATGAGTGCAAGTTCCATTTCCCAGACGTCTTTGTCTAGAAGATTCTTTGAACCGATGAAATTCAGACCGTTGTCACTGTATAAAAAGAGAGTGACCACGCGACTGCATGGTGCACTGATCATTGAAATTCAATATGCACTACCCAAAAAGTAAGGCAGGTGAAGATCATCTCGTAGCGTTTTACATTTCCTCTTCCAAATTTGGCCAGCATAAGACCGAAATAATCAACACCTACATGAGTGAACGGCTTCAGACGAAAGGCTAGACGCCCCTCCGGAAGCTGTCCCATAAGCGGCATAACTGGCTTCGTGTTAAGAAGCTTGCATTTGCTACACCTTGATTTTACTCGGGTTACTTTCTCTTTATCGGATGTCTGAAATGGTTGAGGCTGTACCCATGTGAAGGTTTTTTTCGTGATGGTAGAAGATGAGCACATCAACTATAGGATGGGTCTTAGGAAGTATTGCTGGATTACTGGCCGTGTAGGATACACCTGCCTTTTGACCGCGCGATCTCATTCGGATTGTGCCATCCTTATCCATGAAGGGGGAAAAATGATTTAAGGGGGGTAAGATACTAAATTTTTTTTAATTAAATAAATAATATCTTAAGAATATTGTGTCAAGTCAATTGGAGCAAAATTGACGAAGTTACGAGTATTTTTATACATGCCGGGTTTTTATTTTATACCAGATTTTTGAGCGTTCAAAACTTTAAACCTCATAACTTCAAAACTACTGCGCTACCTCCTTTTCAAATTTTGAGCACTCTATATTTCTGTACATAATCTACGAGGTAACGCTGGAGAGTTTTTTCAAATTTATTAATAATTTTTATTTTACAATAACAAATTATCCGATTTTTTTTCGCAAAAAATCGCGTTTTTCCCTTCAAAGTATTCCGAAAAAGTGGAAAATTGAAATTTCTAAAAACCCTCTCAGCGTTACCTGGGGAAAACTATTATGTAACGAATGAACTTTGATCTTTTGATTTCAGATGATCCAGCACCAAGTTATGAGGGGTACCGCAATTCTACTTTTTTTCGAGACACGTCCGAATAATCGCTGCCATTGCCGTATTTTTTAATATTTCTTCGTGAAAATTTTATACAATATTCTTCGAATGTCACACTTTAATGTACTATTGGTTTTAAGAAAGATTTTGACAGTTTCGTCACAAAAAAATCACAAAAACGCCTTTTTGTACGAATTAACCCCCCCCCCCCCCTCCTTTAAGGAATTGGAAGTGGTTACTTTCTTGCCTGCTTTTAAGGCGAGTACATCAGCAGGAAAGGAATCGGTTTAAATTTTACGAAATATTCAGGTCTCTGCACCATGAAACTCTTCTGGAGTAACAGAAGGCCTTTTATCTGTAGGCTTTCTCCGCAGCAAATTCCGAAACTGGAGTAAAAAGATTACTCTTACCAAAGACGTCCAGCTGAAATGGAACTTAGCCTAGGTTTCAACCACGATGACATACGAAACCGCAACTTGCTTACTGTGAAACAAAAACTTTTGATCATCTAAGTTGTCCAACAATAGCTGATGAAACAGGCTAGATCTGAGTACTTGTAATATGGGTTCATCCCACCCAAAACCTTCGCGCCAAACCTTTTGCAAAATTATTCGTACACTGATGATGTAAAAAGAAACCAAACCAAGCGGGTCGAAGATCTTCATGATCGTCCTCAGCATTTCCCGTTTCGAAATATTAGCATCTAACAGCGACGTCATATTTTAAGAGCCATCAACGCATAATTTATAGGTGAAAAGATCTGTCGTTGGGTACTAGTACATGCTCTGAATCTTGGACACGAACGACTCGTAGATGTTTGGGTCAATACTGACTAGCTCAGAGTTCACATGGTTTTCCGAAATCCTTTAAAGTAATTCGTGGCTATTTGACTGGACTCCCACTAAGTCAAAGTTCATGGATTTACAAATCTGTATTGCATTTTAAGTTACTGTGGCTGCTCTTTCCACCGTGTCGTGGCTGTTAAAATAATCGTCTACATAAGTTCGTTTGGTCAACCCATTCACTGCTTCTGGATATTCCTCGCTAATCTTTTCCGCATTATGATTCTTGACGAACTGCGAACATCTCGGAGAGCATCTAGGTCCAAACATCATGACCTCCATGATGTAAACGTTGGGGCTTTTTGTGCTATCACCATCTCTCCACAGTACCCGTTGACAATGTTTATCCTCTTCCTTGATACGGATTTTGTGAAACTTCACGGAATTTAAATAGACCAGCGGAACCAAGTTATCAGAACCCTTCAGGAGATAAGTTTTAAGCGAAACTGCGTTGACCTTAGCAATCACATCAGCAACATCTCTAGGCTTTATTGTAATTTTGTTTGGGTTTTCTACTACGAAGGCGGGGGCACACCAAACTCTTTCCCACTTTTTCTGCAGCTCTTCCTCTGACGCGATCCTGGCGTATCCTTTCGCAATCAACTCCGTCATGTGATTATTCTTTCATTCTAGAAGATGCAGCTTCTTCTCTAGGGACTTTTGCAAGACCTGTAGCCTATGGAGAGCCATCGGGTAGCTTTCCGGAAGCTTTTGTCAGAACTCCACAAAAGACCAATCTCGTACCCGTTGCCAATACGCCTTAATGTCTGCTTCATTATTGTGACGGGCCTTTTAGGCTCATGGCTTACTAGGTCGCTTTTACTTACTGTAAGCCATTACTACAAAATTCTCGGTCGTGAATTGATGCTTTACGAGCTCGTGCAATTCAACATCCGAGCGTATTGCCTCTTGAAACATTAAATACATTGACGGCTTCGCAGTTTGAAGTCCGGTTGAGGGTGCTGAGTTTCCAAACACGACCCAGCCCAAAAGCGTCTTAATGGCACAGGGTTCCCCATCATTCCCATGACGCTGGCTGCGAACATACAGGAACCTGGCTTGATTTAGGCCGTTGAGGATCTTTGGCTTGGCATTATTAAAATCTGTTAACCGAAGACCACGCAGATACGAGTATTATTTCTTCAGCTCGACGGTGTTGTATGTTTAGCTCAAAATTGTAGCTCTAAATTTTTGATGGTGTAAACGTTCCTTAGTTGATAACGCTTTTGACTTCGAATCCCTGAGACAGTCATCGTGGTTCGCGTTGAATCTTCCTGACGGGAAACTCTCTTTGTCCATTGTAAAGCCAGGTTTTCTAGTTGCTCGGTTAGACCAAGTCCATCCAACTTTGTCAGACACAAACTCTGCAAAATTCTTAAAATTTGCATGAGGATTACAAACTTTCCTACTGGACCACTCATGATACACGCCAATATCCAGCTTTCCAACGAGATACTTCAGCACGACACCATTGTTCAGGTCTCTTCCCTTTTAATAGATTTTAAGTCAGCAACAAAAACATTAAATTTAAAAGCCCACAAGCGTATACGCAGCGAATCCAAAATGTCATTTAAGTACTTAAGCCGATCGCTAACAAGCTGGTAAACTTCGCCTTTTAACGCTTTCCGTAGCCTAGAGACATTTTCCTTTGCACTATAACTTCCTTCGATAGTCATCAATCTAAACATCTCCTCAAAATAAGGCCATTCGCGCCAGAGAAGGACGGTAGAAGGTAGAAGGCTAGCATCCTGAAAGCTAGACTTTTGAAAATTTTCACCTTTATCTGCTGACTTACGAATGGGTGTTGATTGCTGCTTGAGACAAGCAATGTTATCTAACAACTCCTTATGATCCTTTTTGATTTTGTTGATTATGTTCCATCGGGTATCTGGTACTTTGGGAGTGTGTGTGCCGCCCTCTCCTCCCTTGCTGAAGGTGGCGAATAAGACGAACTAGTCTTCCCCGGTTTCCGCTTCCTCCTTCTTAAGAACCGAAAGTTCATCTTTTTTTTTCAGCAACGCAGCTTGAGCTAATGTCGCTGCCACTATAAGCCGATTGACCGAATTGCTCAAATCATCGTCACATGCGGCAGATACCTGTTTAACATTAACATTCACCTGCCCACTAAGAGCATCCTATTGCCGTGTATTCAATTCGGGGTTGTCACCACCCGCAGAAAAACAAACAAAACCATGGGGTAACTATGTCGAATATGCCACCAACGCTTGCAACGCTCACAATAGTGCTTATAGATTATCCACGCGGTGATAGTTTGATTAATAAATTGAATAACATTTTTATCGCTACACCCTTTTGATTTAAATGATAAAATCGACAAAATATAAATTTTAACAATTTGATTTTATTCACTAAAAAAAAGTATATAAATAAACTAAATCCAATTAAATTCATTTTACTTACATCTCTTAACCCTAGCCTTTGCAGAGTATACAGCGATTATTCTGGTCTTCGACCTAGAAGGGTAATAACAGCAGTGAAGCGAGATAGCTTTTCTATATACTAGTTTAGAATCGTGAATGGATCCAGCACAGCCACTATACACTCCAAGGCCAAGGTTACACATTTTAAACTTTAAGGGAATTTCTTAGTAAAAAAAATAAAAAATAAAAAAAAGAAAAAATTGAACTTAATTGAACCACTTAAAAAGTAGCCTGTGTTTTTTTTCGACAAATCAATGCCAAACGCTTAAAAACCGCTCATTATATCTTGTCTTTATAAATGATATCCTTAGAATCAATAAACAATCAAAGGGTATCTTTTTGTAGTTCCAGGATATTTCCAAGATCTGTCGGTGAATATCTGATCGCTGGTACAAACAAGGACATATTAGATTTTTGATAAAGTGTTATAAGGGTTCACACGTTGGATAAATTCCTCCAAATTGAATCCCCTTTTTGAGATTAACCCTATATGGTATACCCCATATTGTAACTCGGCAGACGCTTATCCGCTTAGTTAGTTTCTTTCAACAGTCCACACAAAGAAGTCTTTATAGTTTCTAACTTTATTCAGCATCCATTTATATGTTCTATTGTATATTATACTATATTTTAACTTGAATTCAGTTATTTTTCTCTTAGTCTCTTTTTTGAACCTCGCCTAGAACTTGCGAAACGTTTTCGAATACGCACATTTCTTATTAGGTCACGGTTTAATACACCCGCAGACTTATGCAAAATTTTCATTTCCTTCGATGTTGCTTTTTCTTTATATGCATGTAAAAATCGGCCGCACAATAATCGTATATATGGTAGAGTTAACGCGCCACGATTCCACAAGTCGAAAGATGAGAAGTCACCTTGACTTCATGCATGCACTTGTGGACACTGTATTTCACCACCCATCGTAAGTCGCCGTAACACAAAGCGTGTGACGGAAACTAACAATTGTTTCCCACGACTCAAACTGGGAAATTGCTGATGCAACATAAAACCCTTGCACGCGCTATACACCAAATGCGACGATACGAAGGTGTGGAGTAGGATAAGTTAAAGTTTAGTTTTTAGTGTAATTCTGGAATCAGAGAATAAAGTCGAAGTTTAATTGTTTAATTTAAAGTCCGCATTTTATTTGAACGAACGGTTGGTTGTTCGCCACGGGCTTCGGCCCGTGGGTATTTTTTTAGATGTTGCGGTGCGAACATCTTTAACTGGCGCCCGAGCAGGGACCGGTCTAACCTCCATCCTTTGATACTCCTGGCGGTGGTCCTTACTGAAGAACATGTGTAGAACTCCCTACTGGGTGCAAGTAGTTGTAAGCCTAAAAAGCCAGCTCACTAATCTACACAATACTCTGTGCTATTTCCATGCGAACATAGTCAGAAACCGCAAAAGGGCGAAGATGCGAGGTGTGAGGTCAATCGTACCCTAGTAGGTCGGTCACCGCTTGACCCTAAAAAGGCAGCGAGTTACCAAAGAAGACAAATACGATCCCTTCAGGACCGGCTCCTACGCGAAGCACTGGTTTAAGTCGGTTGCGTGCATCTTATTTTTATAAAAAAAAAGTATAATCTGTTCCCTTTCTGTTACTTTACAGATTGCGGTGCAACGAAATTTAGTGCCAATATTTAATACAAAAATGATAATCTTACCAATGTAAGAAAGAAAATCAAACCATAGACCAGTGTTCGATAATTCAATAATAATAATAATAAAAAAAAAAAAATTGAAATTAAAATTAAAATTAAATTTGTGCTGTGCAAAAAGGCAAGGAATCGAAATTCCTGTACCTACGCTGCGTGTGTGTTACAAGAGAGAAAAGTAATTTAATGAAAATTTGAAAAAAATCAGCCAACCAATGTTATTACGCTATGAATAAATTTAATTCAATTTTCTTCAAAAAAATATATTAAAATCCGTGTGATTTCACTGTGCGTAAGTGCGTTTCAACAAAAAAGGTAATTTGTTGAGAATCAGTGCCTGTCCTCGTTAGTTGCTCGGAGCTAATAAAATTAAATTAAAATTTTAAATATAAAAATTAGTGCTTGTACCATCCGTGAAAAAGAGTTCACACGACCTCTTTATTACAGGTAAGATTTAATTTCCTTTATCTTATTTATCGCTTGCCAAAAATGGATTCTCTGGAAAACGCAGTAACCGAACTTACCGGTGGCCTTAACACCGTGCTAGTCCAGCTAAAAGCAATGGAAGCTCGGTTGAAAGCTTTGGAAGATAGGAGAGTATCACCTCCTATCTCCAAAGAAACACTAAGGAGCTTAGGAAATCGCCTAGCCCTTTTGGAGGGATCACGAAGCTCTACCATAGTGAATGAGCCAATAACGCCAGCGTCAAACGGAAGCCGATCTCAAGGAAATCAGCTGGCTCCCGGATAGCGTAAAGGAGTTGCAGGCTTTCACGGGAAACCCAACCCAATACGTCTCTTGGGTTCATGCTGTGGAGGGAGTTTTAAAAGATTTTGAGATCATCCGAACCAAGCCACTGTATCGTGCGATTTTTCAGCACATACGTGGAAAGGTTAGGGGTTCTGCGGATGCAGCCCTCGTTTCATACAACATATTTGACAACGATTGGCAGGAAATAAAGCAGTGTCTCTCTCTGCATTATGCGGATAAGAGGGACATGCGAACCTTAGAACACCAACTTAATCAGCTATCACAAAGATCAAGTAAGTTGGATGAATTTTATGCTGCAGTTAACCATCAACTTTCCCTGATGGTTAACAAGCTCAAAACAGAATTCTACACGGAAGAAACAGTTAATGCATTAGTCGAAACATACAGAAATAGAGCATTGGATGTTTTTATCCGTGGCCTCAACGGCGACCTATCTAGGCTGTTAATATATCAAAGACCCAAAAAAAAAACTCTCCCTAAAGCTTATTCAGCATGTCTCGAAATGCAGAATTTGAACTTTAGGAATCATTCAATCCACGCCAATAATGGCCCAAATACGATTACTTCCCCTATTAACCAAACTTTTCATAATCAAGAGGGACCTACTGTCCCACCAAGGAAGTTTCACCCTAATCAACGACATGCCGGCGGGCAGTGGTACACTCCTCATGAACATGGCCCCCCTCCGAGGGTAGGTCCCAAACCTAACGAAAAAATGGAGGTGGACCGTTCAATTCAAACAAAGCAAGTAGATTATGTAAATCGCCCTAAAAACAACAATTCCTTGAAAAGACAAGCAAGATCAGATAACCACCCTCAAAAGCATCAAAGACTTTTCAACACCATTACTGCCAAGGACGAAGCAGTAGAAAAATACTTGGAAGCTGCTGCTGAGGAAACCAGCGATGTGCTAAATTTTATGTCGGACGCACATCCAGCGTACCATATATAGAATATGTTACGCGGGATGGAGCAACCCTGAAGTTCCTAATAGATACAGGAGCAAACAAAAATTTTATTACTGAACAGATAAAACAACAAATAATTAGTCTAGAAAAACCCTTTAGTGTCCAGTCAGCCGGTGGTAAAATACGTATCTCAGAATACGTCGAAGGGAAGTTTTTTAAACACGCAAATAGTCAAACTGTTCAAATTTTATGTCCTACCAGGTCTCAATTCCTTTGACGGTATCATAGGAGATGATACGTTGAAGGAAATGGAGGCACTCATTGATAGGAAGGAAAATGTATTGACCCTTAAACATAATATTAAAATACCTTTAAAAGAAAACTTGTCCGTAGAAATAAATTCAATAATAGATCCCAAACTCTCTGAAAATGTTAAGGCCAGACTATATGAACTAATAAGGAAATACGATTCACTTTTTGGTCCCATTGACGCGAGAGTAGTAGTTGACACTTGCGTCCTTGCCGACATTAGAACGAGCACCGATGAACCAATATATACTAAAAGCTATCCCTATCCCGCCTGTCTGAGAGGAGAGGTGGAAAAAGAGATAGCTAAGTTGCTTGAAGAGGGCATAATTCGACCCTCCAGAAGCCCTTACAATTCGCCGATCTGGGTGGTTCCGAAAAAACCAAAGCGAGATGGCGAAAAACAATATCGAATGATCATCGACTATAAAAGATTGAACAAGGTAACTATTGCATACACGTATCCTATCCCGGACATTAATTCCACTCTTGCCAGTCTGGGTAAAGCTAAATTCTTAACAACCCTCGACCTAACTTCTGGGTTTCATCAAATACCGATGAAACCGTCAGACATTCCAAAGACTGCCTTTTCAACCTTGAACGGCAAATACGAATTTCTCAGATTACCCTTCGGGCTGAAAAATACCCCTGCTATATTTCAACGTATGATAGACGTTGTGCTAAAACCTTATATTGCCAAAATTTGTTATGTCTACATAGATGACATAATCGTCTTGGAGATCACCTGAGAAACCTTGAAACCGTCTTGGTCAGACTCAAAGAAGCAAACCTAAAAGTAAATTTAGAAAAAACACACTTCAGCAAACTGAAGTGGAGTTTCTAGGGTACGTAATAACTCCTGACGGCATCAAGCAAGATACTAAAAAGGTTTAACATCTTATTATAGGAAATTTATTCGCGATTATGCGAAGGTAGCGAAGCCTCTGACTAACCTTACAAGAGGTGAGCATGCTCGAGTTAAGGCGAATGAATCCATTCGTGTTCCGATCAATTTAAATGATGAAGCAGTTAGAGCTTCTAATGATTTGAAAATTCTCTTAACATCTGCAGAAATCCTAGCCTTTCGTGATTTCCAAAAACCATTTAATATAACGACTGACGCCTCGAACTACGCAATAGGCGCAGTTTTATCTCAAGACGAGGGCGGAAATGATAGACTGCGTATATCTCCTGGACTCTTGATAAGACCGAAGAGAACTATGCAACCAATGAAAAAGAAATGTTGGTTATCGTTTGGGCTCTTGATAATTTGCGATCATACCTATACGGTGCTAAAAAAGTGCGGATTTTCACAGATCACCAACCACTAACATTCGCGTTGGGAAATAGCAATTTCAACGCTAAACTGAAGAGATGGAAAGCTCGCATCGAAGAGTACAGCTACGAATTAATTTATAAACCAGGTAAATCAAATTTGGTGGCCGATGCTCTTTCTAGACTGAAGACCTTTAATAGCAGTTGCCTACCAATACCCCAGTTGAATACAATGAGGGATTCCTTAACGGAATCAGCCGAGGAAGGTAGCGGAAACTGCGGAATCCCAAACAGTGACAGCCGCATAGAATGGTTCCTGTGCGGAAACGATTGGAGCGGATAATGAATCAACGGATTCTGCTAGTGAGACCGTCCATAGTGCAATGCAAGACTCTTCAGATTTAATACCACATGTGGATGAACCACTCAATGTATTTCGTAATCAAATCATCATAAAAATTGGGAAAGGTCTGGAAATCAAAGAGCAGCCACATCCGGGCTTCTCCAGACATTATTTCGCTTTCGAAAAGTTAGAAAAGAAGCAATTAATTGAGATTTTAAAATCCAATCGTAATCCTAACACCATCAATGGGATCAAAATACCTGAAACTTATTTAGGACTCTTGCAGGAGGTATATCTTAAAACCTTCAAACATTACAAGATTAGGTTGACACAAAGATTAATGGAAGACGTTAGGATCCAGGAGCGAATTTGGCAGCTGATTAGCAAGGAACACAGGAGAGCACACAGGAATGCGAGGGAAAACAAAGAACAAATCTTAGAGAAATACTATTTCCCAAAGGATGAACAGTCTGATCACGCAGTATACTAAAACATGTGAAATCTGCCTTTTGAATAAGTATGACAGACATCCAGTTACTCCGCAACTCCAGAAGACTCCTGTGCCCTCCTATCCTTGCGAAATCTTACATATTGATATAATGGAGATACAGAACGAGAAGTTTATGAGCTGTATCGACAAATTCTCCAAATTTGCAAAGCTTTTTCATATAAAAAATAAGTCCTCGAACTTAAGAAACAAGTTCGCGAAGGTATTGCATTACTTTACCGTTCCGAGAGTGATAGTGACTGATAATGAAAGAAGTTTACTTAGTCCTATTGTATTAAACTTTGTGAAGATGCTGGACATACAAACGTATCAAACACCAGTAAACCGGAGTGAAGTAAATGGACAGGTTGAGAGATTTCACTCTACAATCCTGGAAATTTACCGCTGTCTAAAGGCAGAATACAAAGACTTGAATTTAAGGGAACTTCTAAACATTGCAGTTAACAGCTATAATACCACAATTCATTCAGTGACCAACAAAAAGCCATCCGATATCTTTTTTAACCGAACCTCCAGAATAAACTTTCAGAATCTAGTAAACTTCCAAATTAAAGCTAACAGCGACCTTAGAGCTAGACTGCATAAAAAACAGGAACTAGCCAATAAATGGCGAAATTCCAAAAGATCCATACCTAAAAAGTTCAAGAAAGGTAATATAATTTACACCCCGTACAAGAGAATCCAAGGCAAGCATAAGCCACTCTATCGAAAAGAAGTAGTGCAAAAGGATAATAAGGTAACAGTGGTCACAACCACTGGTCGTAAAATCCACAAGGCACAAATTAGAAATTCATAATAGCACACTTACGCACAAATAATAATCTTACGCATAAATAATAATATTACGCACATATATTAATCTTACGCCAGCACACAGCACAAATTTCGCACCATAAAATAAAAATTATTTTATATAACTATTGCTGAAAAATTAGCTTTAGTTGACATATTAACTATTTCAATGTTAAAGAAAAAAGGAAGAAAAACCTTTAAAATTAACTACAATCAACATTGTAAATTAAACTCATTTTAATAAAATTTATATATCGAAACTATTTTAGTGTTAAAGAAAAAAAGAAGAAAAACCTTTAAAATTAACTACAACCAACATTGTAAATTAAATTCATTTTAATAAAATTTGTATATCGAATTGTATGGACACGATCCTATATTAATTTTATTAAATATGTATAATCTAAAATCAGAGTAGAATTGTTATATTCTGAAAATGTAAATTTATTTATAAATCTTAACCTTACAATTTAATCATTATCACTTTTACGTGCAGTTTCACTGAAACGCTTATTATAATCTTTGTTATAATTATTTAAAATTGTGTATTACGCAGAATATTACTAGCAAGTGCAGTGCAAGGGTTCCACATTTTCGAGTACCATTCGTCAGTCGCATCAATCAAGGATGGTAAAGCTTGGATCATCGATGGGCATTTTAAGCTAATACACATGGTCAACCTCCAGAAGCTTGAAGACATACTGAAAAAAATGGCTGACCTCGTTACCAGCGAAATTCCTAAGCAGGAAACAAAAGACCTGGCGGAACATCATCTGGCACAGATCAGAGAACGCATCAGCCTGCTAAAAGGAAGAACGACCAGGAGGACGAGATCTATCAACTGAATTGGCTCAGCCTGGAAATGGTTGGCTTGAAGCCCAGACGCAACTGACTGGGATAAGGTTCTACGAAGTGAACAAGACCTGATAGAACGAAACCACCAGCAGTATAGTATCAACGAGAGAGTCATTTCAATAACCGAGCAAATAACGAGAAAAGTTCCAAAAACCAAGTAGCAGCATCCAGCAATGCTAGATTCGAGCAAGATGCAATTAATGAAATCTCGATCATCAAAGAGGAAATCAATGAAGTGGTGAGAGCGTGTCAAATGGCAAAGAGCGGCATCGTGAATACAAACCTACTAGATAGAGAAGAGGTAAACAGGGTGATTAACGAACTCGAGACTCTGCCCTACGCAAATGAAGTCGAAGCGCTCCAATATGGGGTCCCGTCAGTTTTTACAAATGACACTATGTTGCTGTATGTCCTGTCAATACCTAAGCTGAGCAAGATCGAGTACAATTTCTTAATAACAAGAGCAACGATTTTGAACGGAAGGCAAGTCGACCTACCATTTGACAGAATGTTGGTGAATCACGAAGAGACATATGGTGTTGTCGCAAAATGCCTTACTATAAGAAATCTGACCGTCTGTGAACAAAACGCCCTGAAGAAAGTTAACGAGGATGAATGTATTGCTCGACTGTTAAAAGGAGGACACGCATCCTGCATATACCGTACCAATACTGTCGAAATCGTTGAACTTCTGAAGGAAGACACAATTCTCGTTACGAATTTTAAGGGCCAAATCACGACCGAAGAAACTAAAAGGAACTTATCTGGTTCTTACATAATTCAAATTAAGAACGAGACAGTGCAGCTTAACGACCGCACATTTTCCAGTTTCATGGCAACATCCCTTCAAGCCTTACCATCAGTACTTACAAACATATCCACAGCGGGACATGTAATTGACATCGAATATGTCCATGGAATCAGTCTAAGCAACATTAAACGACTAAGTAACATTACCGATAGGAGCAAACAATCTACAGCCATGGATATAACGATCTTCCTGGGAATTGTTGGAGCAGCTGCGATTGTCTGGCACAAAATTAATAGGAAGTTCTATATACCGCCAATACGAATGTCAAACCTGGAGCCTCATCATTCCAGATCATCCCAACATCAGCAGGATCTACGGGACGTAGATTCTTAAAGGGGGAGGAGTTAACGCGCCACGATTCCACAAGTCGAAAGATGAGAAGTCACCTTGACTTCATGCATGCACTTGTGGACACTGTATTTCACCACCCATCGTAAGTCGCCGTAACACGAAGCGTGTGACGGAAACTAACAATTGTTTCCCACGACTCAAAATGGGAAATTGCTAATGCAACATAAAACCCTTGCACGCGCTATACACCAAATGCGACGATACGAAGGTGTGGAGTAGGATAAGTTAAAGTTTAGTTTTTAGTCTAATTTTGGAATCAGAGAATAAAGTCGAAGTTTAATTGTTTAATTTAAAGTCCGCGTTTTATTTGAACGAACGGTTGGTTGTTCGCCGAAGCCCGTGGGTATTTTTTTAAAATGTTGCGATGCGAACATCTTTAACTGGTAGCATATACCATATAAATTAAACTCCATTCATTTCGCACCAGATATCGTCATTGGATTTTGTTTAATTTGTTTATAACTGAACCGAAGTATAATATTAATATGATCGGCATTTCACAGCAACTTCTATTAAATAGATATCAAAAGTTGGGTTAACGGGGTCAGAAAAACGACAATGCATGCGTTCGGTTTTTTATGACTTATTCGAGAACCATTTTTTTTTTTTTTTTACGTGTTAATAATGTCGCTGTCATCGGTGAATGAACAAAAGTTTTTCCATACTTGTAGACACATTTTTGTTATTTTTCTATATAATTTGCGCGCGTTCAAGGGATGTGAGTACCCCCAAAATGCTTGCACACAGAGCGGCGGAAGGAAAATCTGGAAACGAAGGAAGAGAGGTACTTTTGAACGTTGGTTTTAAATATAAAAAAAAACTAGGCAAGGCATTCCTAGTGAGTTGAACGGCTTAGAAACGAATCACGATATTCAGACGAATATATTAAGTCTGAAAGTGAAACTTAAGTGAAGTGAGAAAGTGAACTTAAGTGTGTACTGATGAGCATTCATAGCAAGACGGGTGTTACGGTTAAAAGCTTGAAGAAGCGGAATGCTACTGGCAATTTTTTTGGAGCGCTGGTGGTGAAAAAAGCTATAAAACAGAGTGAGACACGAGGCACTACATCTGTGTTCGAGGGTATTTATTGTCTGAGTGATATTAGTATCTTCTATGAGGTTTATCACGCGGGTTTTGAATCCTATTTAGCAGGTGCAGAGATATTGTTTTGGGCGCAACCGACCAGATGTGGGCATTATACTCCAATTTCGGGTAGGCAAATATCTTATATAGTATATTGAGGCTTGATCAGAGGGGATGAGTATTCTTACATCGCTTGAGGAAACCTAGACAAATGAGCCAGATACCAAACTCTGTCAAATGTCTTTGAAATATCAAGTGTAACTGTGTTGTTTTCGCCAGATTGTCATCAAATCACCAGTGGACCTGTTGCTACGAAAACAGAAGTTTTCGTGTTTCGAGATATTTCATAAGCTGACGGTTTACCAGCGTTTCCATGATCTTCGAAATAAGGGACGTAAGTGCAGTGGGTTTGTGAGGAGAGAGAAGATTCGCCGTTTTTAGGGACGGGCTGAACATCTTTAAGTACGCATGCTACTACACAAGTGCGAAAGTGAATTCGTCCCATTGAAGATTCGATGCTTTTAAGGTCAAGGTCATGCAGGTCAAGGTCATGCAGGTCAAGTCATACCATGCCTTTTCTTTATGTTTGATACTCATAATCTGATGAGAAATTGAGGATCTCATTTCAAAGAGAATGCGTGTCTGTCATAAGTAATATCAGCAGCGGCATCCACGTCGTTATTGAGAAGTTATAACGACCCGTTAAAATTTATACTCGTATTGTCATACGGTTCTTTTAGGAATCCTTTCTCTAATAGTATGGTAGGTATACCAGAAAGTTGCTGATATAATATAGTGGTTCAACGAGCCTAAAGGGGTTATCACATTGTATTTGGAAAGATGAAAAGTTAAACAAGGTACAGGGTGTTGTCGATATGATTATCAACATCTGGTATTCGTGTGGGTTTATTTATAAGCTGGGTTTGGTTATTTTCCTCAGCGAAGGTCTCAACACACAATCCTTCCGGTGTTGTCTGTCTAAATTTTTGAATTCAAACAGAATCATGTATATTGAAATCGCTCAAAATGACGATTTCAGTGTGAGGATTTCAGAATGATTTTTAGTTTTTGAAGCTGCGTTCATCTTTATATATAGGTAAAGTATTTTTGACACGTATAATAATAAGAAGAATTAAAAGTAATATATCAAAATATATTATATATAATATATAGCAAAATTAGTATTTACGTCTCCATCTAAAACTAATTAAAAAATTGAAATTGGTTGTGTGTCTATTGTAAAATTTAAATATATACACTTTATTCTACAGTCATCTAAATAAGACATCAACCTATGAGGCACCGGATAGTGTACGATGGGATGAACATCAACCAGAAACTAGAGTGGTAGTTCTTCAACGCAGCCCAAATATCGGTTTTGGTTTTGTTGCTGGGAGTGAACGACCTGTGATAGTCCGTTTCGTCACTGAAGGTGGTTCAAGCATGAATAAGGTTTGTATTTTTTATTTTATTATTTTTTTTATTTATTTATTTTTTTTTTTTTTGTGCCGTAAAAATAATGCTTTTTAAAATGACAAATATCAAAGACTGAAATATTAGGTAATATAAAATAAGAACCGGTATTTTAATAAAATGTTTTATTAGATATAAAAATAAAAGACGATTTTTGGAACTGGTTCAGAACTTTTAAGATCTCTTTATTTTATTTTTTATGATAAACGCCGTGTCATGATGAGAGTAACGTAGGCATATACAATAAATAATATGATTGCGTTCCCTGCCCCTTCGTGTAATTCCATACAATAACGCATGAAATAATAATTCGCTTAATAGGTATTCAACCATTAAATGAAAGAACTAAATAAAAAAATTCCTTTGTACATGAAATAAAGAATTTACTCTTTAATATTTTAGAATTCATATTTTTATTTACCAATGTTTAAGGAAGTAATTGTAAAAATTTTGGGAAAATGCTTGTTTTGGTACTGCTTAATACTACTTCTTTTTAACACTGGAAGGTTTAATACATATCTTTAATGTTACTGAAGAAAACATAGGCGACAAATTATTTTCATTAAGACTTACCTACTTATAAGGCCAGGTATTGCTATTAATATAAAAATGTATCTACGTTTAAAAAACATTATATGATTAATATTTGCAAAAAAATTAACTTAAGTGATTTATAAAAAATAAAAGAGAGAAAAATCATAAACAAAATCCAATTGACTCAGCAAATCTATGATGAGAGCAAATCTCAGTCCAATCTGAAATTTACTTCGCTTTAATTAAAAAAAATAAATAAATAAATATTGGGTATATATTTTAATTCGTGCGGTTTTTTTTCCAAAATTTGAACGTTTATTTAAGAAAAACATGTACAATAGTATTATTCAAAGTATTGCCCATCTGAAGCTATGACTTTTTCCCATCTTTCTGGCAATTTGTGGATCCCATCCCAAAAGAACTGCGTCGGCTTGGCAGCCAAGAATGAATCAAGCCAATTTTTGATATTCTGCTCTGATGTGAACCGTATTTCAGTGAGGGCGTTCTGCATCGACCGAAACAAATGGTAGTTAGAAGGGGCAAGGTCTGGGCTATAAGGCGGGTGGGGTAAGACTTCCCAGCCACTGTTTTCCAAATAGTTTTTAACCGGAATAGCAACGTGGGGCCGAGCGTTGTCATGATGGAAAATTATTGCCTCGTGTCTGGTCGCATATTCCGAGCGTTTTTCGGCTACTGCTCTCTTCAAACGGATTAATTGTGTTCGGTAGCGTTGTCCATTGATGGGTTCACCTGGTTTTAGCAGCTCATAATACAGCACACCCATCTGATCTCACCAAATACAGAGCATTACCTTCTCGCCATGAATATTCGGTTTTGCCGTTGATTTGGCTGGTTGGCCGGGTTTCACATATGATTTTTTGCGCTTGGGGTTGTCGTAATGGATCCATTTTTCATCACCAATAACAATCCGATGCAAAAATGACTTCCTTTTGTGGCGTTCCAGCATTATTTCGGACATGCAAAACCGCCTTTCGACGTCTCTCGGCTTGAGTTCATGTGGAACCCAATTTCCTTGCTTTTGAATATATCCAGCTACTTTTAAACGTTTTGAAATGGCTGCTTGAGTGACACCAAAAAATTCTGCGAGCTCTTCTTGTGTTTGGCAACAATCTTCATAGAGTAATGCTTCCAGTTCTTCATCTTCAAAGTTTTTTGGCTGCCCAGGACGTTCATCGTCTTCCAAGCCAAAATCACCACTTTTAAATCGTGCAAATCACTTTTGGCACGTTCGCTCAGCTATCGCATGTTCACCAAAATACGATGACTTTCGGCAGCAGTTTTCTTCATATTAAAGTAATGAAGAAGAACTCCCCGCAAAAACACTTTTTCAGGCACAAAGTTCGACATATTTGAGTGAAAAAAAATTATTGTTGTTTACGCTTCAAATGAATGACATATACTGAAATGACGTACAATGACAGTAGCTTTCCAACGCATGTTCCAATGGAATAATATTTTTGGAATAAATTTCCAATGGAATGGAATAAACTTTCTGTTCAATTTCAACTAATATTAAATGAAAAAAAAGGAAAAGAGAAAAGGAAAGTGTATTCCATTTTCGGCTAGAGTGGGCTCGTCAGCATAAAGATTGGTCCATTAAAATGTGGAAGAAAGTCTTCTGTCCTCTCTTTGAGTTGCTGTAATGAATCCATTTTTCATCACCCGTCACGATGCGGTGAAGAAAAAAATTCATTTTTTGCCGCTAAAGCAATCGTTTACAGGCGAAAAAACGACGCTAAACGTCCCTTGGCTACAAATTATAAGGAACCCAAGTTCCTTGTTTTTTCAGTCATTCCCAACGCATGCAGTCGCTTGGAAATGGTTTAGCAGGTAGCTCTTAATGCTGAAGCAAGATCTTCTTTGCGTTTGGTACGGATCCTAATGAAGCCATGCCTCCAATTCGGTGCCTTCGAAGGATTTGGGCCTTCCTTTACGCGGACGGTCGCTAACATCGAAATCAACGTCTTTGAAGCGATGGAACCAATCACGGAATGTTGTTTCAATTAGAGCAGCATCTCCAAAAACTTTTTGGAGCTCTCGATGCTCTTTCATTCACTTTTTAATTTTAAAAATAATAATTTTGAAGGCTGCAATAGCTGATCTCCAGAAGCTTCTCTCAAAAAATGCGTCTTCGGTTACCCGCGACATCTCTAGACTGGATCTTTACATAGAGTAAACAATTTGTTTTTCAACTTACATTTATTTGTCTGCCCCAGGGCTATATGGTACAGTAAGTCCTCAGCTTCTAGTAATTCCAGTTGATGTTGTCTGCGGACCATTCTTCCGTCTCCTGCGCTCTTTGTTCAGAGATCGTCACGCGCATACTTGAAATACAAAATAATAACTTTTGTTTAGAACACTTTCAAATACAATGTTTATTACACTTTCAAATACAACAATTATCCTAGACGTCGATGTTTGAAGGCTGAGTGAAAAACTTATTAAAACTAACCAAATTTGCAAATATGAAATTGGAAAGACAAAAGAATGCAAAAAATTAATCTGATCCGATCAAAGCGTGTGAAAAGAAATTTCTAAAGGTATGCAGATTTATGTTCCCACGTTTTGAGGTCTATTAAACTACATAGTGTGCTGACAATGAACGTGTTATCAAAATTTATGGAATTAATGTGCGTTGAATTTAGATACAAGTATATTACGTTACATTTTTCTTAAAACCTCCAATACATATGTAATACCTTCATTCCACACGCCGGCAGCAATGTATGCAGCAATTTCCACAATTTTAGGACCAGCCGGAACTATAGGGTGATCCAACGTGAGGTTGGATGTAATTTAATGTAAAATAAAACACATAAGTTTAAAAGTGAACTTAACATGTTTACTACCGGTTAAAAAACAATTCATGGCATTAAGTTTTTGAGAATGATATCATGTAAATGTTAGCCACGACTACGTCTGAGGTGGTCCATTCAGAACGTCCAATTTTGGGCGACTCATTCCAGCATAGCGACTCGCGGACAACACGAGTAATGTTGGCTTCCAAAGCATCAATCGTAGCTGTCTTACTCCTGAAGACCTGAGACTTTACATATCCGGAAGTCAATTTTTTTTCCTGAGTACAAGGTTGTTGAGAAGGTTTTTCATTGGCTACATCAATGTACTGTATATTTTTGATTGTTAAATTGTTCAGTATGGGTTCCAAACTGAACATTTCCGTCACAGATTTTACATTTAACGTATTCAGAAATTGCTGCAAACACTGTTACAAAGTTTAAAATTCAATACTCAACAGACAAATCACGCGGAACTAGGATTTCTTTTTTTTTGTTTTTTTTTTTTTTTTTGTTCTTGATTTACGTATGCTAGAAGAGTTTCTTAGTAGTCTGGAACCCTTCATTTTTTCGAAAAAAAACAAGAAAATATAAACTAGCTCACAAGTTTACTGTTTGACTTTGCTGTTTAGATTGATTACTACACTCTTGTATTTGCCATTTTGAGTAGAGAAAATAATTATATTAAATTAATAAATTTACCTCGCAGGTATAAAATGAACCTTAATACACTTTCACTTTATGTACCTGAATACAATAGAAAGGACATTTAATTAGGCAGGTTAATTAAGGAGAGAGCGTTGAAGGTAAGCACTGCGGCTCCGTTCTCCGTTTTTCAAGAGTTCTGATCTCTTTAAAAATATTCGTGTAACTTTCAGAATAATCATCAGATTGCCTGTGCATGTACTTAAAAATATGGTATATACATTACGAAAACGAAAGCAAATTCCCCATCGTAACTAGATCTTGAATAGATTCGTCCCTTAGTTCCTCGGTGGTTTGACTAACCAAAACCTCTTGAACCAAATTTGTTGGACATCCAGGAAGTCACCAATCGTTGCAGACCCAAGGCGAACTAACCACAGGTCTGCTTCGCAACTTGTGTACAACTTTGTGAAGCTGGATCCACCACTCTCACCAAATCGCTGGCGCAACAATTTTGTCAAACACTCGTAGTCAGGCACTGAATTCAATGTCACTTAACACTGACAAGGCTTCCCCTCTTAGCTGCATTGCCAAACTCATTTGCCTTCTCTTCCGTTATCCACTTAGCGTGTCTTGCAGTGATTTCGAACCATGAAATCATCAAACCATTAAACTATTGTACTGCTATCGGTACAGATGCTCGCTTCTTCTGTGATATCAACTGCAACTGCAGGAAGCTCAATATTAGCTGCCACCGCTTGAGTTATGTCCATATCCACTTGCCTCAGATTTGTGCTTTTTTTCATCAGTGACTACACGCTGAAAATGTCCATCGCCTCTTACTTCATTGCTGCTATGAGGGGTCGAATGTTGCCCTTTGTTAACAGCGATAGCGAAGGATAAGCAGCTTATAGATCGTTCTAGCTCATCCATTCTCTTTTCTCAGAATTTTCATCTTGATGATTGTTCTTTGCTATTTACTGATAACAGCTATACCCCACACCTGATACCACTGTTACAAAAAGAAAATAACCGACCTAAAAAATTGTGAAAAAAACAACGGACAATTTTCTGGTTCCCGAGAGTTGAAACTTTTATTTTGCTTTTGTGTTCTTTTTATTTATCAGCAAAGTTTTCTGTCCTCCCACCAATGGGTGGTGTGAATAAAAATTGAGTGTGAGTGTTTCCTCAGCATTTTGAAGGGAACACTCCATCTGGTGTGAATAAAAATAATTTGCGTTAAATTTAACGAAGACCCTCCACTCACATGTTTTGAATAGTATTGAGTAAACCCTTGAAGCAGTTGAATGTGCATTGGAGGACACTTTTATAATTAAAAACGTTAAAAAAAGTTTAAAAAAGTTGAAAAATAGAGAATAATGTTTCGGAATAGGAATACTTCGATGTATTAGGCGCAAAACCCCTTCCTTTTTCCAGAAAAAGGAAATCTGGAATGGAAGATGAGGATTTCATAAATTGCTCAAAATTTTATCCGTGCTTGCTGGACAAAAGCCAAACTCCAGCCATGAAATTTAGAAAGCAAGCTGCGTTGGAAGCTATGGAGGAGCAAATTAAAAAAATCCATAGCGTTGATTTGAACATATCCCAAATTCGGAAGAAAATTGAAAATATGAAGGCCCGCGTCAGATCAAAAGGAAATTAGAAAAGGATGGGCAATCTTCCCATCAATTTAAAAGACCACGAAAAACAGCTACTGGATTTGATGGACTTTAAACATAATCCAGTTTTAAATAAAATCCCAGGTACATATACATTTACATTGACAATTATTATGGTTAAATACAATTTTATATACTACAAAACATTTAAATTTATTACAGGTGCAGACCAATGCGGTGTGCTGAGTACTAGCAAAAATCCCGATGAAGATCTGGAGTATCCTGATGAAGAGCATTTAGCATTTCAGGAGGAAGAACTACCGGCACCATCAAGGACCATTCCACAATTTCGGCAACTTTCAACGACTAAAAGAAGTCAAAATAGTTCGATCATTGACCTTCAGAAGGAAGTAAAGCAAAAGTAGTTAAATAAGAAACAAAGAGAAATCTTTGCGTTGAAAAAGGAGAACCTTCTTTTAGAAATAGAACTAATAAAGAAAAAACTAAATAACTAAATAAAGATGTGCATATATTTCTGTTTGAACGTAAGAAAAACAAAAATAAATAAACAAAATAGAAATACTAATAAAAACTTTTATAACATAAAGAAACCTTGAATTATTGATGTTATTTCACTTCTTCTCGATACTCCCCGTTTGTAGATAGTGCTGTTCTCTTCTGAAGGTTCAGGAATACGTGCTTCCTGCGACGGTAAGATATCTCTTTCCGGAAAGTCTTCGTCGTTGAGATGCCTTGTTATATAATGCAATACAAAGCAAGCTATTATAATTTTAGGCACTCTTTCTGTGGCTAGTCTAAGTCGGAAAGCCAATAAAGGAAATCTTCGTTTTACTTGTCCAAACATGTGTTCAATAATAACTCTTTCCCGGGTATGTAACTTGTTATATTTTTTTTGGACATCTGTGACTGGATTCCTGAAGGGTGTCATAATCCATGGTGTTTAACATAGCCTTCCATAGCCTTCATCTGCAAGAATAATAGCTGCTGCCGAATTATCATTAATAATATTAAAAACAGCTGAATTTCGCCAAATTCTTGAATCATAAACAGATCCTGGCCATTGGACATCAACACTTGTGAAACATTCCTTAGCATTGCACGTGGCTTGCAAATTCAGTGAAAAAAACCCCAGCGATTCAGATACTCATCGCCATGAAAATGAGGCTTTAAGATCTGAATATGAGTACAATCCAGAGCTCTAATTGCACTGCGAAAAGAATACTTGACTTGCCATTCTTGTTTAGCTTAGAACGAAATTTCATCCATACATTTGCTTTTGCACATATAGCACAACACACTTGCCAAACTATTTTCGATACATTGGATCTATGAATCCCAATGTCCACACATTAATTTGAAAGTGAACTTAAATTTTTTATTGTATTATCGGTTAGAAGAACCATTCATGGCAAATGATATCATGTAAATGTTGGCCACGACTACATCTGATGTGGTTCATTCGGAAGGTCAAATTTTGGGTGGCACGTTCGAGCATAGCGAATGGTATCTCGCGGATAACTCGAGTAATGTTGGCTTCCAAGAGAAAATAGTCCAAAGGTGTGATATCGCACGATCTAGGCGGCCAATTTACCGTAGCAAAACGTGAAATTAAGTGGTCACCAAAATGATTTCATACACTTTCAGATACAGCTGCTATAGTCTCTTCACTACGTGCTGGATGTGGTCTAACCGGTCTAGTATCATCCACTAATGAAAACTGGGACTCAAATTTGCGAATGGTATCGCCAATAGTGGTTTCAGTAGATCGATTATGTGCGCCGAAAGTTCCTCGAATCGCACAAAAACAATTCTCACAAACGCTGATTTTCTTAATACAACTGAACAATTTGCAGACGCTGTTGTGGTGTGAGTCTTTCCATGATGATTTGCCAAACAATACTGAACAAAAATGACAACGTAGTTTGATAGGAGTCACGTGTAATATGTCAAAAAAAGCCTATTGAAAATCAAACCTTACCATCAATCACCCTTAAGTAATCAAATATCTAGTTATTCATTCATTTTCTTTTCCAAGATGTGAATTCGGCGAATAAGGTACCCGAAAAATACAGAATGTCTTGGAACTAGTTTCAAAACATTCGTTGTAGATGCCTAGTGGCTACTGCTTTGCAGTGTTACTTTAATTCAAAAAAAAAATTACTTTTGAACAGTAGAGTCTTGATTATATCCGTCGTTTCTGTTAACCGTCAAACTTTTATGCCGCAAAATGAAAATTTCATTGCTTTTTGCTTATTTTATGAAATTCTTTTATGCATGAAATTATATTCTTCTAGATGTGCAGTGTTTCTAAGTCACACTGCAGAAGTACCGGGCGTTCTAGTATACAATATATCCAGATTCGGAGAGGAACTATGCATGTCAATGCTTAATTGGTTGCGCAATTGGGTGCTGTTAGGGTGTGTAGGGTTAATCCTTGTGTTAGGGTCCGTGTAAAGCAAAATAGGGGTAAAATGCGGTTAAATTATGTACATTACTGTACCCAATTGCTAGTTGAAGTATGTTGTACTTCTTTTGACACGAGGGTTGTGTGTTGTGTGAGTGTGAGTGTGTTGACTATCTACATTTAAAGGAGACAAAATCGTGCAAGATAATAATATGGAATATAACATGTAGGTGACAAGAATAGCGACATAACAATACTGGCAACAACGTGAAATGCAGTGCGTGTATTTTGCTTTATTTTGCAAAACTGCAATAGTTTGCTTTGATTATTGACCAAAAGTAGGTCAATTTCGCCTCGTTTGTACGGGCCTTGTTTTTTTTCTAATTTCCCTTTTTTTGTTTTTAGTTTTGTGTTGTGTTAGATAATTAAAAATGCTCAAAAAAAAGCCGATTTTATGTTGTAATGTTAGTTTGCTTACTGCTTGAAATTATATTTTAGTTAAGTACCTTAGCAAATTTTTCAAGTGTGTAAATAACATTATAATTTTAAAAGATTGTATTTTTAAGTGTATTCTACGAAAAAGGTATTTTTCTATGTTAAAACTTTATCGTGGAAAGTAAGAAAAATAACATTTTTACTTAATAACAAATTTTTTTTAAAATTGTTTTTCAGTTTTTGTTTTTTACAAAATTATTATTTTGTTTAATAACGGATTTAACCACCTTTTGCCTTCACAACGCTCTGTAATCGAGAAGGCATGCTTTCATACAATTTTTTTATTAGCTCTGGTGAAATTTCATTGTACCAAGTAAATTTAATAATGTCCTCTAGTTTTCAAATATTACTGGGCTTATGACTGCGTACTTTTCCCTTTATGATGGACCAAGCGTTCTCAATAGGACTGTGGTCTAGGCTGTTTTCAAGCCATGATAGAGACCCTGTCCTCAAACTATCTTTATATTCCTTAACCTATGCAAAGAAAAAAAAAATTAATATTAATTTTTTCAAGAAAATTTAAAAGATATAAGAAAATGTCCAATCTGTCCTTACTGATTTCGATCGATGACATGTTGCAGAATCATCTTGAAAGACCACTGTTTCTACGTGTTCAGTTAAAGCCTCGATTGTGGGCAAAACGCCTTTTTTTATAATTTCTACGTAAGCTGCCGAGTTTTAACTACCTTTTAGCAATATAATTTCTCCAACACCATGACTGGTAATTGATCCTCAAACCATAATGTATACTCCGCACACATTCATCACTGTATCGTTCATTTTTTTTTACGACGCACCTTGACTTCCGAATCTGAACCAATCAAATTTATTTTGCTTTCATAAGAAAAAATTATTTTAGCCCAATAATCTACTTTCCAATTTGTCCTTTCTTTACACCAATTTAGTTGCGTAGACCGCATTTTTCCTGTAAGAAGCTTGTCGGGCATTTAAACTATTTTCCTTTAAACGACGTTTTACAGTTGAGCTGTTTATTTCCGCATTATGAACATGTTTTACCTCTGGCAGGGTTATAAATTTACCAACAAAAATGTGTAACAACTCCAAGTCATGCATTGACCACAGTTTTCTTTAGTCCATGGAACTTAACGAGACATATCCGTTCATTCTAGAGCTAGGCATAACTGACCACCATTTAATTGGTATTACTTTAAAAAACCTCGTAAGAACTTCCGTTGGCATTAATTCTAAACCAACTTGTAGAAAAGAAGGAACTATGATTAATTTCTCAAAACTGTTTCAATGTTTGTCTTTAGAAACTTGGAACCCAGTATACGGTTCAGCTTGTCCTTCAAATGGCTTATTAGCTCTTTTAAAAATCCTTAAGGGTTATATTAGATTATGTGTGAAAAATGAGAAAATAAATAGGGTCAAGAAAATTAAACCATAGATGACTCTTGAAATTTGTGAAAAGTTTCGGGAAAAAATAAATTCTACGCAAAAAATTAGAATAAAATGAACCAGCCTTTAATTAAACACACATATAAAATGCTGCAAACTAATGTACACAATTTAGTAGAAGAACGTAAAACTGAATACTACCGAAGAAAATTTGAGGAACATAGGCTTAATCCTAAAGAACAGTGGCGAATTACAAACACTATTTTAGGAAAAGATAAAAATAAACAGGGTTTAAAGCTTCTTTAACTAGGCAATAAAACTGCTGTTAGTAATGAGGAGTTAAGCAACGGGATGAACGACTTTTTTAAAAATGTTGCTAACATCTCAAAACCGGATGTATGCACTCAAATCAATGAAACAAACAAAAAATGTTTGGTTGATAAAATATACCCTTTTTCTTTCTTCTTTACATCAGTAAATAATTCAGATTTTCTGGCTATTATTAACTCACTAAAAAACACAAATTCATCTGTACCTGATGGTATAAGTAATTTTGTCATTAAAAAGATAGGAAAATATATAGTTGCGCCTTTAACATATATTGTTAATCAAAGCTTCCAAATCGGAGTATTCCCAGAACATATCAAGACCTCATTGATTATTCCTGTTTTTAAAAAGGGTGATCCAAGTGATCCGAACAATTATAGACCCATATCCTTGCTATAAGATGCTAATTTTTTTGAATAAATCAAGTTTTTTTAGCGTTTCTTAACTCTTGTAAGTGTACTGAAGATGCAATAGTGGCATATTTAAGTAATTTATATAAAGGACTAGAAAATAGTCTGCGCACATTTGGCCTATTTCTTGATCTAACTAAAAACTTTACAATGCTTGTTTCAGAGGAAATATACTCGAATGGTTTAAATCATACCTAACCAACAGAAAAAAACGGGTAAGAGTTAATGACGTTGCTAGCAAAGAAGAGATTTGCGCTAATACCGGCGTCCCTTAAGGATCCGTCTTAGGTCCGATCCTTCTTCTCTTTTATATAAATTCTATATTCAGTCTGCCTGTCAATGGTCATATAATCGGTTACGCAGACGATATTGCATTAGCATATTCATGTAACTCCGCAGCTGTGGCTCGTGACCAAATGCATACAGATTTAGAGATACTTACCACCTGGTTAAACTACCATTAACTTATTCTTAGCAATAAATCAAAAGTAATGTGCTTCTCCTTGTCTAAGCCAAATATCTATATTGAAAACATTATTTCTCACCATTCCAGATGTGACAAGATAAATTGCTTTAATTTCGAATTCGTAAAAGAATACAAGTATCTAGGTGTTATAATAAATAACAAATTGAATTGGAAACCTCATATAATGTCCATAAAAAAGTTATTATATTTATCACTTAGTAAAATATATCACTTGCGTAATTTAGTACCACGCAACTTACTCTTAGCAATTTGCTATGCAGTGGTCCAATCGCGGATTGAGTATGGTTTTGTATGTTGGGGAAGTGCTTACGTTAGTAACCAGAGCAGTATAATAAAAGCTCGGTAAAAAATTATTCGTCTATTGTTCTTTAAAATTAGGCTACATCCCTCACTTCCACTGTTCCAAAGAGCGAAAATACTTTCACTCCGTTATTTTTACATTTTTAAAGCACTTGAAACATTCTTTTTTAGAACCGGCAACTTTCACTTCAGAAGAAATGAAACATATTTCTTAAGAACCGGCCTTGTAATAGACATCCAAAGAGTTAATAAAGAGCACTGTTGACGTTTTCTGACAAACATTGCACCTTATATATCTAACAAACTGCCGTTCGATACATCCAAACTAATAATAAACAGAAGTCTATTTTCGAAAAATCTGAAAGCTTGGCTACTTTCACAAACTGAAGTTGAATCTCTACTTCAAGTGGTGTGTTAAATTCATTACTTCTCACATTAGAATGCTCCATTACTTTCATTCTCGCATACTGTTACTGTCATCATAAACTAATCTGCTCATACTTGTTGTTAAGATATTTTCTCTTTTTTCAACGTTCTGCTTCCCCTTTCCGGCCTTAAATGTAGTCTTTTGTTTCGATATTGCAATGTTTAGATCTTGCTTACGGTAACATTTTACTACAAAGTGCACTATTTCCTGTTAAATTACCTAGAAATCCATATCAATTATTGCTTGAATTAACATAATATATAAGCAGCTTTTATGTATAGGGTTTTCCAATAGGGACTTGACAATTTTGAATTTAATTTGTGAACGCACTCTTTCACTAATCATCAAACTGTCAATTTGTTCAGTAAACTCAACATTTTCATCAAAGTACAAAAAGTATAAAGTACAAAGTACAAAGTATAAAAATTTTCTACAGATATTCGGAGTCGCAAAATCATCCTCAGTGACGAAGCTCATTTTTGGCTCAATGGGTTCGTCAATAAGCAAAATATGTGTTATTGGTCGAGTGAAAACCCACATGTGCTTCATGAATCACCACTTCATCCACAAAAAATAACTGTTTGGTGCGGTTTGCATGCCGGCGGCGTTATTGGGCCATATTTTTTCGTCCACAATAACGATCGTCACGTTACTGTGAATGGTCAATGTTATCGCGCCATGATCACCGATTATTTTTGGCCCGAATTAGAAAATATAGACTTGGACGACATGTGGTTTCAACAGGATGGTGCCACAAGCCACACAGCACACGCTACAATCGATTTATTAAAGAGTAAGTATGGTGAGCGTGTTATTTCAAGACATGGGCCAGTCAATTGGCCGCCTCGTTCGTACGATCTAACGCCGCTTAACTATTTTCTGTAGGGCTACGTTAAGTCATTGGTTTATGCCAACACGTCGACGACGTTGGAAGAGCTCAGAGCCAACATTGAACGCGAAATAGCGGCCGTTTCGGCCGAAATGTGTGGCCGAGTCGTTGAAAACGTGCCCGCGGTGGCCATATGAACGAAGTCGAGTTACATTCATAAATGTTTTAATTGTACTTCAAGCCAATAATAAAGTTTTTGAAATCTCTCAAATGGTTTGCCTTTTATTTAAAAAAAAAAAGTTGTCAAGTCGTTATTAGAAAACCCTATACATTTTTTTCCACTTGCTTTAACAAAACGTGCACTTCAAATCCCCATACGAGTAAAACATTTACTTACAAACACAATGATTTTATTTGGGAACAAAGCTTCAAATATCAAAGGGAAAGAAATTTTCTGGATAACCCCATAGAAATGTTTATATTTTTTTTAAATACATACCCGTAGATACTCGTGTACATATATCGTATTTTATTTACTTTTATTTTTAAATTTAGCTTTTTAAAGGACTTATACCGATACATATCATGCAGGCTGGAGTGTTTTGATTGAATGCATATAAAGTCATATTAGTATCTAATTATGTATATCGAACAACTTAAATAAAATTTAAAATTCTAAAAAAAAATTAATTATTCTAATATAACATTTTCTATTTCCTTTTGTTAGTTACAACCAGGGGACCAAATTCTTGCAGTAAATAATGAAGACGTTAAAGAGGCACCAAGGGATCATGTTATCCAATTAGTACGTGCCTGTGAGTCACAAGTGACTCTGCTTGTATGCCAACCGGCCAACATTAAAGGACCAGGTCGCAAATCTACCCTCTTATCAGCTGGAAAACGGGCGAAGTTGCGTTCACGACCCAGTCGAGTTCGCTTTGCTGAAAGTGTTTGCGTCAATGGAGCTCCTTTATTCCCGGTAAATTAGACAAAAACGTAGATTAATGTAACATAGCAAACGATAGTGTTTTCTTTTTCCCTCCATCAGCCATTTTCTTATTTATGTACATTATTACAGTACATTAGGGTGATCATTATTTTGACAATTTTTGATATCTTACGCCCATTGTGTTCGAAATAAATAAGAAAAAGTATTTTCCAAATTTCAAGTCTCTACCTTAAGGCACCAAATCAAGGATTTGTGTATCCTTAAAATGTTTGCACACAGCGCGAGCGAAGGAAATAAAAAAAAAAAAAAAAAAAAAAGTGCCGATGTACATTATTTTTGAATGTTTGCAAGTTATAACGACCAGGAAACAGAGAGCTCGGCAGTGCATTTCATAAGCGAGCTGTACGGGTTAGGAACGAATCACGATATTTTAGAATACGTCCGAAAATAGACTTGAGTGGACTACTGATGAGTATTCATAGCAAGACAGGTGTTACTGCCGAAGGTTTGAAGGGGTGGAATGCTACTGGCGATTTTAATGGAGGGAGGAGAAATAGCGATAAAACAAAGTGAGACAGGATACATTGCGTCGGTGTTCAAGGGTGTCGATTGACTGACTAATATTAATATCACCTATAAGATGTATTTACTAAGAATGCTCTAACCAAATTTAGTAAATAAATTCGTATAATTGACAGAAATACCGCATTTTATGTGAAACTGTTCTAAGCGCACGACCGTGCTAAGCGGCATATTTTCTGTAGCTTTGGTTTGCTACCTGCCTATTCTTTGTTGGCTCATATGAACCCTTATCCTCCCTAATATTTTTCAGTTAATGTATTATATTCGCTAGGAGGGAAGAGACTGGAAATTTCCGTTACTGAATCGAATAGAAAAATGACGAGTCTCTGGATGCTGAGGAGCTGAATAGCTAACTGATGGTGAGACCCAAAAAAAAAAAAAAAAAAAAAAAACAAAATACAGATATAAAATTTAATTTGTATGTCGAATTATCCTTCCGCAAAACTTTGAACGGGTTTTTCTCGAAACTAAGTTTTTCAACCTGGTTGACAACATGTTTAAATAAGACTAGTCATCCGATTTGATGTATCAAGTCTTAAAATGTTCAAAACTACAGTCTCTATGGCACCACGTAGGGATTTCTTTTTTTTTCATAAACAATGAAAATTTTCTGGGAAAATGGGGAGTAAAATTTGCCGAACCGTCATTTATTTTAGATATCGAAATTTCTATTAGGTCTGAAACTGTGTTCTCGCTGTTTGTCAATATATTGCAGTAAGTGCTGGTCGATTTTAATATATTCAAAACTTCATGCATCAAGCTTACACATATGGTAAACAAACCGTTTTAGAATTATATACTTTTGGTTGTGTGAAAATGTTTAATTTTGTGCCAAATAATCGTCATTTGCGGGAAGTGTTGATTTTCTTCTTTCATTCAAAGAAAACAGCAGCTGAAGTGCATCGATAGCTCCAAAAAGTATACTACTACAAGTGAAACAACATTAGTGATTGGTTCCATGGGTTCAAAGACGGTGATTTTGATGCTGCCGACTGTCCACGTAAGGCAAGGCCACGCTAAATTGAAGGCATTGCTCGATAAGGATACGTGCCACACACAAGAAAAGTTTTCTTCAGCATTAGGAGCTACCCGCCAAGCCATTTCCAAGACATTGCATGCGATGGGAATGATTCAAAAACAAGTCCCAATTTACATAAGTGGATGATACTTGAGCGATTAGACCATATCCAGCAACGTAGTAAAGAGACTATAGCAGCTGTAGCTGAGAGTGTACGCGAAGAACGTCGTCGTTCTCAGCAGCTTGGCTTGGCGTATTCGTTAACTTGGCGGATTTTACATGAGCTTACAAAATCGTGAAATTTTGTTCAGTGATGAAGCGCATTTCTGGATCAATGGATACGTTAATAAACAAAATTGCCGTATTTGGGCTGATGAGCAACCCGAAGAGTACCAAGAGCTACCATTATATCCATTAAAAATAACGGTATTGTGTGGTTTATGGGCTGGTGGAATCATTGGTCCATATTTCCACAAAAATGAGTAAATCAGAATGTTACCGTCAATGGTAACCGTTATCACGCCATGTTAACGGACTATGTGCCTCCTGAAATTCAAGCACATAGTCTTGGTGAGCTCTGGTTTCAACAAGTCGACGCTACGAGTCATACAGGGCGTGAAACAAAGGACTGGGGATATGTAAAGCCTCAGGTCTTCAATAGGATTGACGCTTTGGAAGCCAACATTACTCGTGTTATCCGCGAGATACCAGTCGCTATGCTCGAACAAGTCACGCAAAATTGGACTTTCGGAATGGACCACCTAGAAGTAGTTGTGGCCCACATTTACATGACATCATTTTCAAGGAGTAAATGCCATGAATTGTTCTTTTAACCGATAGTAAAAATTTTAAGTTCACTTACAAATTTATGTGTTTTATTTTACATTATAAATCAAACCTCACTATGAATCACCCTTTACAAAGTATGTAAAGGGGTAAGTAAGGTGACTAGTTTTATAAAAAAATATTTATTTATTCATCATATTAATGTTGTCCGCTTCAAAGTAATCCCCCTCAGATGTAATACATTTGTGCCAATGCTTTTTCCAATCCTGAAAGCACTTCTTATAAGCACTTTTTGTTATAGCCGCGAGCTCTTCCAGGCCTGCCTTTTTTATTTATTCAATCGTTGCAAATCTGCGTCCTTTCATAGTTCTCTTCAGTTTTGGGAACAGAAAAAAATCGAATGCGGCCAAATTCGGTAAATATGGTGGCTGAGGAATGATTGTCATGTTGTTTTTGGTCGAAAAATCTCTCAAAAGCGACGATGAATGAGCAGATGTCTTATCGTAATGCAAAAGCCATGGATTGTTTTTTCACATTTCCTGACGTTTTTTCGTATTGTTTCTCGCAAAGGGCGCATAACTTCAACATAATACATCTTATTGACCGTACGACCTTGAGGTAAAAACTCCTGATGATAATCGATGATAATCGAAAAAAAAAACGGTGATCAAAACTTTGACATTTGATCGAACTTGACTCAGGACGATTGAGCTTTGGTTTCGACGTCGTAATCGTATATACTACCCATGATTCGTCACCGTTTTGAACAAGTCAGGATCATCTGATACACGTTTCATGCCCAAAACATCCAAATAAATTAAATGATATGAGCCGACTGAAACGCCAACATCCTTAGCAATTTCTCTTATGGCAATCCGACAATTTTTAAAACAATTTTTTTCACAGCTTTGACGTTATCATCTTTTGTTGGTGTGCTGTGGCGTTCAAAGCGAGGTTCGTCATTGGCATATGTCACTGTCAACATTTCAAGTGTTTTCGACCACTTGATTCCTTTTTTCTAACAATTTAATGCAAATTCCTTGCTCTATTTTTTATAATAATTGAAAATCGCCGAGCAGACCAAAACGCGTCTAACCTTTTTTTTGTCGAAAACAAACTAAGTATGATGTATTCTTGAAACTGTGAACATATTCGGGACATGTGTATAAACACAGCAAAAAAAAAAAAAATGTAATTCATAATATACTTTGCACGTGAAATTTCAAACTCACCTTACATTTTGAATACATCTCGTATAACTATTTGAAATAAAGCTAAAACATAAAATAAACAAATCAATTCGTAATTAAAAGTGAATAATCTGCGTATATATTTACACTCGGAAAGTCTGACGTACACGGAAATGAAATGCGGACTTAAATATGTATATTTCACAGTAAGTACGCGATTGTTAACGACAGATTTGCTTTTGAATAATTATAAAATTGTGCTTTAATTTTGAGAATTTAAAAAACTCAGTCAGTGTTAAAATAATATGTAAGTAGATTGTCTCGTTTTTGTAATTGTTTATTTCTAAAGTGAAAAAAAAAAAAAAAAAAAATAATGTACAACTGAGTCAAGTTTGTTAAAAAATATTTTCAAAAGAAGTGTTGCCTTGTGGTCGTGACTCAGAAATATATTTAAGAAAGAAAAAAAAAAAAATCAGGCAGTGAGTTTAGGAGCAAACGGAAGGCGATTTGGGCAGAAAATACAAAACAGGCGCTGTAATTCAGGAAATACCTTGCTGTGTGTCCTTCAACATCGGCAAGTCTACGTTGCAATAGTTTATTGCCTTCAGCTAATATTGCAGGGAAAATTCAGGTAGAATCAGCCTTCCATCTGTTAGATGATGTTGAAGAAAGTTGTGCAATTAATGTTTTACCAGCATTTGAAGATCCTAAATTATGGCCAAATTTAAGTGACCAAGTTATTCATATTAGTTAAGCAGGATCATGTTCAACTAAAAAAAATTTATTTCCCTGTAACTAAAAGCAGGAAGTTTAGTACCCGTTTTTACCAAAGATTTTTAAAAAATGGGGACAAAACATCAAGGGCCTGGTACGTTTACTCAAAATCTTTGGACTCCGTTTTTTTTACTTTTGATGTCCATATACAGGCTATAGTAACCGGAGTCACTTGTCAAGGACTATTCAAGTGCATGAGAAAAGTCCCTTACATATGACAGCTTTTGTCATGGTGCAAACATGAAAGGCAAAAATTGTGGTATCTAAGCTAGAATTTAAGCTCTGAAATTAAGAGCTCTATAACAGATGGTCGGTTGTGAAAAAACATCTTGTAAGTTTGACACTAAAACCCCTATGTATGACCAAATGGGAGGGTACAATATCTAGATGCGATTAGGACATTAAACTTATACTTAGGAGAAGTTTATGAAGTCATTGTTAAACTATCACAAACTGACGACCCTAAATCCAAAAATATGGGCCAGTCCCTTGGCGGCAAGGTGACTGCTTTTAGATTTATTTGCTGCATTGTAATTTGAGTCATAATTTTAGATAGGATTAATATTGCTTTGAAGTTCTTTCAGCAACGGAATATGTGTCTCAAGCTGGCAGTTAAGATTTTGTGTTCAACAAAACAATTTCTCATAGAATTGAGAAATGATAAAAAATTCTCCTTGTTTTTAGAGGAAGCTAGGATCATAGTTATTGATCTAGAAATTCCATGCACTTTTTCAGCTGTCGCAGTCTTGCGGTCCCAAAAAAGAGCAACTCAGTTTTTCTACGAAGAAAGAGATGACCCCATTATAGAACCACAAGAAAAATTTGAGGTAGAATTTTATTTTAAAGTTTTAGATGAAGCTATTTAATCAGTTTCCAAAAGATTTGAGAAGATAAAAGATTGTGTACCATATATAATATTGGAAAGCTCAAATCAAATCCAAGTTTAGTTTCAGCTGAAGACTGTTCAAAATTAGAAAAAAAATTAATTTACAATATAATGCCAGTTCCGATTTAACTGGCTCAGAATTTTATCGAGAAATCACCGTGTTGTCAACTTTGATTAACGAAAATGATTCCGCGATAGTCATTTTCAGTTTTATTCATAACAAAAATATGAAGACCCTTTTTCTAAGTACTGTTATAGCCCTTAGAATAGTTTTAAGTGCTCACCTAACACTCGGCAAAATTTAGAAAATAGTAAGTATAAATGGTTGGAAGATATTTAACCTTAATTAATGGTTATTATTTAAGATCAAGAGTTTTGCCAACAAATTTTCGACCAATCTTTTGAAAAATACTAAAAGCTATATGGCTTGAGGACTGCCAATTGCTGATAACCCTCTATAAACAAATTCGCCCGAAGCTAAGGAAACAATTTGAAGTCAAAACCAAACGCAAGCTTTGGGAGCAAATTGCTGAACGAATGGCGCAATATGGTTGCTGTTTCACCCCCTGTCAAATTGAAGGAAAGTGGAAAAGCCTAGAAAGAGGCTTTAAAAAAAATCCACAATAAGAAAAGAAGAAATGATATAGCTGTATGTCCATATGAAAGGTACAATATCAATATCAATAATTACAAATTGTGTATTCATTAATTATAAATATTAAATAACTGACATCTGTGTTAAAGAAAGCTATCGGAAATTCTGTTAGAAAGGCTAAGTATTATTCCCACTTATCAATTGGGGAGTGCCAGTGGAAGTGGGTAATCCGGAGTGCAAATACTGATGGAAACGGTATTGTCTTCGAGTACATGTAAGTTTTTGAAAATCTCATGTATAAACTTCATAGCATTTACTTGTTTTCTAGAAACTATACCAGTTGCTAGTGGAAGTAGCCTTAGTTTTCCGCCAAATGAACATTTATCCCATGAAAATTTAGAAGAGTCTAAACAAAAAAGAAAGGTTAGCACTGTATCAGAAGAGCTTAGCAAGTGGAGAGAGGAATTTGCAGAGGAAAAAAATATAAGGAGGCGAAGCTGGAAGCTTATAGAAAGCTTTTTTTATTATTTTTTGCATATATTTCATTTATTAATTTCTGTTATTAAATTACATTTAAACATTATATTATTATGATCAATGGTATTCTAAAAGTTCAGTGTTCATTAAAATAAATATACACTTCTTCACAAAACCGATTTCGGATGCTTAAGTCACGTTCTTGATCAAGTGATATACATCCTGTTCAACTTTTTCTTCGATTTCGAAAGGAAGATCATTATAATTACATAAATTATGTAACAATATTATGAAACAAGCTCTATTGAAATGGCAGAGCTTTTTTATTCCTCTCAGCTTATAATAATAAATCTGTCGGAATCGTTGCTTGAGTATGCCAAACGAATGCTCAATGACAATTCTTCCAGAAATAAATTTCCGACTAAAGAAATTTTGCCTCGCCACTAAGTGAACGTTATCCCGAAATGGTGTTATTAAATATTGGCTGCAGCTGTAGGAGGAAACTCTCAAAAAAAATCGGTTTTCACAAACATCGGTAAATTTAGAATATACCAGGTGTACCGGTGTGAAGTAAGCGTCAAGATACAATTGTCTCGATATTTATTGTGAACGGGCCTTAATTTTTATTTTTTATTTTTTTTTTTTGTTTGGTTGCTATGACACCTGTTAAACATATTTAGTATACATCAAGTTATTGAGCAAAAAACATCATATTTTTTCATGGTGTTAAAAATGTCGAATTTCGTATCAGAAAATGATGACTTGCGGAAAGCATTAATTTTTTGTTTTCAGTTGAAGAGAAGTGCTACAAAGTCGCGTCGAATGTGCTTTATCAGAAGCAAGATGCAAAAGATGGTTTCAACGGTTCAGAGATAACGATTTTGATTTGGTGCTAAAATCACTTTACCTGAAGTCAATATATATACCAAACGATACAAACATGCAAATGTTGCTCGAGTATTTGATCCACTTGGATGATTGGCTCCCATAATTGTCAAAGCCAAATGGATATTGCAGGATATTGCTGTATCGAACGTTCCTAGGATACGCCAACACCTCAGAACAACAGAATTGAACAAACTTGGGTGGAGCTACGAAATGGTCTTGAACATAGAAATGGAATGCATAGAAATCCCACACTGTAATGGATATATGGGTGATGCGGATCTGCACTTACATGGTTTTAGCGACGCTTCCGAGAACGCATATGAAGCTGTAATCCATGCACGCATTCTGAAGAATAGGAAAGAGTGCATAAGCTCCATGGCATTTAAAGTAAGAGTAGCACCAGTAGAAAGCATATCTTTGCCACTTTGCCTAGAGCTTTGTGCTGCTTTTCTTTTAGCCAAGCTCTTGGACAAGACTATATGATCTATGAAATTTGAGAAGCCAATATTTACAATGTCCGATTCAGTGGTTGCTATATCATGAACGAAGCGAAGTCCAGGTACACGAAGTGTTTTCGTTGCAAATAAAGTTGCTGAGATTTCCATGCCATTTACAAATGCAGGGGTGGATTATGCGGAACCAGTAGAGATCAAAATGTTGAAGGACAGTTGTAACAAATTTACAAAGGTCTACATGGCCGTGTTCGTATGCCTGTCGACAAAGGCATTTCAAATTGAATTGGCAGTGATCTTAGCGCTGCAGCATTTATTGCAGCATACAAGAGGGGTAACTGTACCGATGTTTTAAGTTATTGTAGTACAAATTTTAAAGGAGCGAACAATGCGATAATAAAATATAACAGGTTCGTAAAAAGGGAATGGTCAGCAGAAGTCGAAAAAATTCTCGCGTTCCAAGGTACAACGCAGTTTTTTAATTCTCCATGTCACCACACTTTGGGGTCTTTGGGAGACATGAGTCAACTCATAATCAAGTTGGAAAAAAAAAAAAAAAAAACAATTGGTCTATGGAAACTGACATTCAAAAATTGTGCCACATTTCTTACACAAATTAAAGTATGCCTAAATTCCGGATCCCTTTGTCCCATAACATCAGACCCCAATGACCTGTTAGTCCTTACACGTTCTATTCAATATGCTTCCCGGAAGAAACTTGGAGAAAAAAATTATCAACAATCTAGACACCTGTAAATACTTACAATGACTTACGAATGATTTTTGAAAACAGCAAATCGTCAGCTATCTTTACCTTCTTCAACAGGGACCAAAATGGCTTCAACAATATCCAAACAATTTATGGGTAATCACTAGGGTTCAAGAACTGTATAAGGGTTCGGATGGTCTAAGGCAGGTGGTGACTACTAAGAGAGGTACCTTGAAATTATCCCCCTTACTAATTTTGAATTCGTAAAAGAATCCTTGAATTATAAAATTGTACCAACAAATTGTATCATCTATCGAATGCTAACTTACATATAATACAAAATCAATGGTACAATATCATAAAGCAATACACTCATATTGTGCGTAGACTTAATTTAAAAACCAATTAACTCATGGGAGAAGACCTTCTCAATGGACGATCCCCAGATTTAATAGCTAAATATCTTGGCTTCTTTTAATTTTATGTAGATACCTTTCATGTAAGCAAAATCTACATAGTATGTACATGAACGAGCGACGAATAACTTTACTCCAAGCGAATTCAAACATTCCAATAATCGGCATCCAGAAAGCATTCTACATCAGATTTAAGATGCAAGATGTTCGAGATTACAATTTGATTAATTAATTATATCTAGTAAAATATATGATAATGTCAAATATAATATATGTAAAAGGGGTTAATGTAAAACAGTAATCCACTGCATTACCAATAATAATGGTATACAGAAAATTCCCAATATAAATGATTGTAATTAAGACACAGTATATTGCATAGCTTTTGGGGATAAACCAATTACACATTAAAAATTATAACCAAGTGAATAGGACGTGTTTAATTTTTCTCCGCTTTTTTTTTCATGGTGTGGTGATCCTTTTTAAAGAATTTAACAATGCTTTAATCGATTTTCATTGTCCTTCGAGTCCTTACGGTTGATAGTAAATTAATCAACATGTGTGAAAAAACTTTAAGATAAAGAAAAACAGTAGACATTAACTTAAAGAAACTATAGACAAAAAGTGAAGAACAATTCTACCAGTGAGTTTTTTTTTTTTTTTAAGGTGCAAATCGGTTTCTCGCGTCGTGCAATTTCTTCCTTTTTATTAAATTGTGTTTTAAAAAATATAAGGCCAACAAAAGATAGCAGTAAAATCGCAGTTAGAACCGTCATCTCCGTTGTTTGACCATTTTGCCGTTCCAGTGAACAGTTCTGTTCAGCGTTGGTCTACTTTGCAACAGCACATCCACCGTTGAGTCCGTTGCTACCGCAAAGGCTCCGTTGGAATATCCGCTACAACTGTGCGACACACATCTGGGATACCTCTTCGATTTCAAATCAATTTTCTGCAGATCTCCGGCAATTTAAATAATCTAAAAGATACGTAAGTTGAAATACACCCCCATTTTAATTTTTTTTTTTCTCTTACGAGTAATTTTTTTTTTACTTGATTTCAACACTGAGCACCGCTCTGAAGCTCCAAAAGAATTTGCTAAAGCAAATTACAAAGGATTGGGAAAATTTTGGAAAGAGATCCCCGAAGGAGAGGACAAAAAATTACATCTCTAATAGGATTGCCGTGCTGGAGGAAAATTTCAAGATTAGTACCCAACATAACACCAATGGAATATCCTCAATTGAAGCTGGAAAGGAGGAAAGGAAAGGAGACATTCCATCAGTGGAATGTCGACATAAGGAACTTCCTTCAAGTACTTGATGTCAGCCGGCAACTCCAACGTTTCTGGGAGATGGAAGAAATACCCTTTAAGGCTCACCAAACATATGAGGACAAAGTATATGAGGAGTTCTACAAGGCAACGACGAAAAAGTTGGATAGCGGACGATATGAGGTATCGTTATCATTTAAGGGAAGGAGCAAACCTGGGCTCAGATCCTCGAAGGAAGGAGCCTTGCGTAGGTTTGCTCAACTAGAACGACGATTCAGGTATGACCCTACACTACACTTAGAGTACAAAAGGTGTATAAAAGATTACTTACATTTGGGACATATGAAAGAAGTCGAAGTCAGCAAGGACAAAGTACTCAAAACTCCTTATCACTACTTCGTGCCGCACCATGCCGTGTCTAAAACATCCAGTTCAACGACAAAACTCCGGGTCGGCTTTGATGCTGCAGCCAAAACTTCAGACGGAACTTCGTTGAACCAGCATTTAATAACAGGACCTAAACAACCGACGGATATTATTGAAATTATATTAAGATGGAGAAAACATAAATATACCTTTACAGCAGACATTGAGAAAATGTATAGGCAGATCCGTGTCAGCTCAGTCGACTTATTACAAGATGATTGTTTGGCGTGACTGTGGTATCAATCCAATCAAGGTATATCGCATCGAAACAGTTATGTTCGGTACGAAATGTGCACCCTATCTTGCCATTCGATCGCTCAATCAACTGGCTACAGATGAGGAGCACAACTATCCGTTGGGCGCGCGAATAGTGAGGGAAAACACTTGTGTAGACGATCTGTTCACTGAAGCTGACCGCGGGAGGGATCAATCTGCGGAAATGGGCAAGCAATTCCAACGAGGTTTTGGATCAAATACCTTTAGATTAGCGGGAAGTTGCCTTTTCTTTGCCCTTAGATACCACAGATCACGTCAACACTCTAGGAATCAAGTAGTTTCCAGTAGACGATAGCCTCTCTTTATCAGAACATTCAACTGGACGGTGCTGACCCAACAAAAAGGACAATTCTGTCCACCATTGCTAAGCTCTTTGACCCTATAACTACAAACGAGGAGAAACGGTCAATTAAAGCTCACATGGGTATTCAGGTAAAATATGATTTTTATACCCTAATATCAAAACACTCTAATCTTACAAAACTTATAAGGATAATTGCGTACTGTCAACGATTTATAACAAATTTACGAAACATACCTGAGTCGAGAAAAGGTAATTTACTCTCTTCAGTCGAAATTGATTCTGCCACACTGTTCGCCGTAAAGCTTGTTCGGGCAGACATGTTTACTCCCGACGTGAAAGAAAAAGCCCCAAGCTGCCCTTATACGGACTCTGATGGAATCTTGCGAGTCGGAGGTAGATTCCAACAGGCGGATCTTCCATTTCATCAACGACACCCAACCATACTCAAAGGAAATCATCATTTCACAAAGCTTTTGATTGCTGATGCTCATCTGCGAACGTTTCATAGAGGACTACAGCAAACCACAGCATACTTGCGCAACAGATACTGGATCCTGAAATTTAAAAATTGTGTTAAGGGATATTTACATAGCTGCACCATCTGCTTTCGGTATCGAGCTAAAACGTCGCACCAACTGATGGGCAATCTACCGGCTCCAAGAGTGCGCATCTCCAAACCATTTACACATTCCAGGGTCGACTACGCAGGTCCGATCGAAGTAAAGTCATGGAAAGGACGGGAGTCCAAAACCTTCAAAGCGTACTTTGCCATTTTTGTGTGTTTGGCTACCAAAACCATATACATCGAATTTAGTTGCCTGAAAAAAAGTCTTTCGGGCACGGCTGGTATTGAATCCCGAGTTGTCCGATTGAGAAGATAATACCACTTGAGCCATGGCCACCCACATCTGGGTGTCTCCGATCCGATGATGAGGTCCGATGATGCCGCCATGCAATAAACCGCACCAAACCGTCAATCCTTGTGAGAGCATTGATACTTAGCCGAACACTTGTGGATTGTGTTCGCTCTAATCGCGGCAATTTCGCTGTAGATATAGCTGCTGAGCCAAAAATGAGCTTCGTCCGAGATGATTTTTTGGTCAATATCCGGATCTCCGGCCAACTTTTCCAGCGGCCAATTAACGAACTCATGGCGTTGTCTATGGTCGTCCGACTTCATTTCATGCATAAGCACACTCTTATACGGATGTTGGCCTAAATCCAACCGCAGAATAAGCCGGATTGACTATGGCGATGCCTAGTTCAGTTGATCTACGCCGAATCGACATTTCGGGCTCTTCTTCGATATTGGTCGCTAAGGCGGTTATGTTTTCTTTATTTCGCACCAATCTCTGTCTGGTTGGTGGCTTAAGATGCAAAAGAGTGTACTCACGCTCAAACTTTTCCATGGGGCAATGAATTACCTGCACACTGAAACCTTGATGACAACCGACCTCACGACAAAATTTACGTTGCGTATTTACAACTGAGCTGGAGATTTGATTGTATTTTTTAATTATTTCCGCAAACAAGCATAAAACTATACATGATAAAATGACAAACATTACTGAATATATTGACAACTTTGTCAACTGCTGAAACATAATAATTTAATAAGGATATCAAAACACCATGTATATCATATTTTACACTGACTTTCTGGTCAGCCAACAACATTTCATGTATTTTTTTGACATTGTCCTGCTACAGACTTGATCGGTAGTGGAGTTGCGGCCACCACAAAACTCTCGAAACCAATATTTGACGGTGTAATCTGACGGAGCATTAGCCTCATAATATTTATCCAACTTTTCTTTTGTTTCCTTCGCCGTTTTGCCTCTCAAAAAATAATGTTTTATGAGAGAACGAAAATCGTTTTTGTCCATACTCAACATGATACCAAACACGTCAACAATAATCAGCTGTCAAAACAAAACTAAAGACAGTATCGCACTGAAATTTGTCATGTCTGCCTAAATATGAACGGACTTCAAGGCACCATAACCTTTTTTGCAGTAGCAGCGCATTCTGGCGGTCAAAGAGGTTACTTTTCACTCCACCTAGTATAATAACATAGCGATTTCTGCTTTAAGTTCGAGGAAGTGGTCTAACTGCATCAACTCTAATCCTTTCAAATGGGTATCCTGTTTGACTGGGTTTCAGTTTTCCTCTTGTAACTCGAGAAAACCATTTTCGAGTTTGACAAACGGTAACTTTTTAACTCCGGTTTTTCGTGTGAGATGTCTTCTGTGTTGCATCGCTGTCCTTTTTCTAGCCACTTCATTACCTTCATGTATCTAAAATCTAAAATCTGTTTGTCGAGTTCAACGTGTGGAATGCCAAACTGTTCTTCTTTCCTTACTTCGGATTTTAAACTATGTGCATTCCCCACACGGTCTTTGAAAAAGGGCATCAGCATTGCCATATCGAGAACCCAATCTTTGTTGAATCTCGAAGTTATACCATATTGTTGTAAACGTTCCATCCAACACCTGACCTTCTAGTTGCTGTTAAGCCACCAAATAGATGCGTGATCGGTGCGTAAAGGAAGTGCCTGCCAAATAGATAATAGTGAAAGTGGTGCATTACTAGGACGACGGCCACCAACTCCCTCATTGAGATGCAATAGTTTTTCTCCGCTCGATTGAAATTGCTACTGTAATACTCAATCACTACTTCCGAGTAGTGATTACTCGGTACAGATCTACTCTACTTTATTGGTAAACAATTACTTTAATACAATATATAATTTTACTCAAATAAACAAATAGTTTTATTTTTAAGTTGGCGCTGATGAAGATGGTGGAGTACATCAGAGTACTGTTTCTAGAACAATATAATCTGTAGCAAGTAATATATAAGAATGACATAATTCTTATTGGATAGTTTCCTTCCAATTATAAAGAACACTTAAAAGCGTGATTGGCACTCATGTATAAATAATGAAGCTTCACTTCCATTCAGATGAATATATTAATCGAAAAAGATATGCCTCTACCAATTTCCAAGCAACATGTGATGCAATGGAATGTTTTACAAGTGTGGATTGCCGCTAACATCATTTTGTTGGGAGACGAAGGGTATGGAATTGGAACTTGGTTAATGCCGCCTTTCAAGAATTCAACAAGTAATCAAGAAAAGGCATCAATTTCATTCAAAAGAGAGAAAAATTAATGGCCAATATACTTCGAATTTGGAGATTGGAACGGAATTGGCAGAAGTAATTTGTAACGCAATTGTACGAGGTAAATGGGCAACGTACATTCCATTATCGATTTTTTATTTATTATTATTATTATTATTATTATTATTTTTTTTTTTTGCTGTTTTAGTACACGTATCCCGAACATATATTCACAGTTTCAAATATATTACATACTTAGTTTGTTTTGACAGAAAGAAAGGTTAGACGTGTTTTGGTATGCTCAGCGATTTTGAGTGCTTTTAATAAGTGCTTCGAGGATTGGAAAAAGCGTTGGCACAAGCGTATTATATCTGACTGGGATTACTTTAAAGGGGACAACTTTAATATTGATGAATAAATAAATATTTTCATATATTATTTTATAAGAAATAATAATAATAAATACAAATTAAAAAAAAAAAACCTGTTCGAAAAAAAACTGACTTCAATAAAAACCAAAAATTATTTTTTATCACTTAAGTTTTTTATAGACGCAATGTTGTGATGCTAATATCTCCCTTGACTGACACGATTTTTCTGTATACAGCTGTATACATTAAGTATACCATTTAGCATCAGGTATATTATGTACCCAGTGAAGAATTGTTATTTTTTCACCTGTGTATATTGTAGTTCCTGACGAAAGTGCATCCATTTTCTAGCAACTTCGTGAAGAATTGGTTAATGCCATCCATATTTTTTTACTTTTATAATGATGACCCTAATGAATCATATAGTTTTGCGATGTTTGATTAAATTATTCTTTTAGTTGGTATACCCGTGAATAATGTAGTATTTTTTTTTTAAATGGAACTGGTCTGCTTCTGGTTCCCAGTGGTCTCTTAGGGTCTTAAGTGTAATTTCTTATTTCAATCGTTTTTATGTCACTGCGAACATAATTTAAAGTCACCAACGAGGGTGGCTTACGTTCCACTTTCTCAAATTAAATTCGTCACTTTTTTTAAATTCATTAAGTTGCTTTTGCATTGTTTTTTTTTTTTTTTTTTTTCTACTAGGGAATTAGAGCCTGATATTAAGTTGTGTCTACATAGAAGTCACTACTTATTATCTTTGCTGTGTCCGGATATTTTTCTGAATTCTCGTCGGCAAGTAGCTGTAACGTTTTTATGATCACTTAAGGAGCAGATCTAGTACCGTATGTGAGGTTTGTTAACTTTAATTTCTGTAGTTGTTGGTTTGGAAACTACCGCCTTGAAAATTCTAATGATGCTCAGAAACATTTGTTCTTTTAACCTAAACCAATTACTAGATTTTATCGATGCGTCGAACACCACGGGTAGTTTCGTTGTTGAAAAGAAAAAAAAAAAAAAACTCTTACAACTGCCTAGTGTGGTATGTAATATACAGGTTTTACATTAGTATTGCTGTCGTTATCTTCATTTATAGGTTTCATATGACCAACATCTAGATATTCCTGCATGAAGTTATTATATTTTTGTGGTAAAGTGTTATTCTTTGATAGTTTCTTTTCAGTTTGAAATCAACATGCGTCAAACATCTTGGTTTGATTCTGCTAAACTAAACTCCTTATCATTGAAGAGAATTTTTACAACATAACATAAGTTCCATTTTTATTTCTAGTATCACATATTTCGTAAACATCTTCACGTTTTTTATGTTCAATTGCTATTTCCTTCCTCGACGAAATCGAGTAAATTTTTCTGTATCCAAAAATAGTTTTAGCTTTTCAACTATGTATGTCTGCTAGTATTATCATTGATACAATATTTTTGTTTATTGTTTTATGTTTATTATTTATGTATTTTGTATCAATATGCCTTCCCTAGTTTTATTTGCTCGATCCAAAATAATTGCAGGAAATATATCAACTCTAAGATCTATAAGGCCCGGCATATCTAAATTTAGATCTGCTACGATGGAATTTTTATGCAAGAAACTGTTTCTATTGCTGATTTTTATAAATTCGTTTGTCAGAAATATAAGGACTAGTGTCTCGCAATGTAAAATGCACTTGGAAGGGTATCTCGGCGTTCACTCAAGCATAACTTTGCATCTGCCTTAAATTGGGGACAGCCTAGAGTTTGCACGGTATATTCCGTAAAAAACGCAGCTTGAGACCCTGGACCTATTATATTAAAAATCTTAAAAATTCATGTGTTGTGTATGGTTTTTGCTTTTATAATTGCAGTCGCAAGTACTAATAGGTACATCCTCCTGAACGTTGCTGATTAAGTTTAACTTTTTCCGAATTCTGACATTGAAATACTGATTGCTGGGAATGAATGTGTCATACGCACTTTAAAGTTTGTGTATATTTTTATGGCATTTTGAGATATTTTATATTTTTTAATAAACGACATTTTTTCAGGAACGCTTTTGTCTCTATATTAAGCACAGGAGCATATGTAACACGTCTTTTAGCAGTAATATTTCTCGCGGATTTTTTAACGACTATTCGCGTAGCTTATGCATTTCTCTGCCTACTTTCTGAACTAAAAAATAAGCTTTTAATAGAACTCAGCTCTCTCTCTCTCAACTGTGTACTTTCCTGTATTGTACGAGGGCTGTAACAGATTGGAAGATAGGTGGGGCTACTGAGCCAAAATGAGTGTACCATCACTTAGTATAACCTCTTTTAGCCCGGCTGTCATTCGGTGACAATCCGACGCTTAGTTTTGTTTTGACACCCATTTCAAAACATTGTGTTAGTGTTTTTTTGCGACCATGGAAAAAGAGCAGTATCCTTCCATGATTCGACTCTTGTTTTTGAATGGTAAAACCTGCCAATTCTCAATGGTTTGTATGGGACCAATTCACAGAGTTTTTCCGTGGGCGTACGTCGGTTTTTGATAGACCGCGCCCAGGTTGCCCAAAAACGGTTACCACAGAGGAAACCGTAGACAAAATCCATGATCTTGCATTGGCAGACCGTCGACTGAAAATTCGCGAGTTGGCTGAGATAGCAGGCATCTCAACTGAACGCGTTAACTATATTCTGCACGAGATTTTGGTCATGAGCAAGATGTCCGCGTGATGGGTGCCACGTTTGCTCTAACCAGAGAATAAGCACAATCGTGAGACCATTTCAAAGACGTGCTTGGCCCTGTTTAATCGACATCCGGAGGAGTTTTTGCGTCGTTTTGTGACCGTCGATGAGACGTGGATTCATTGGTATACAACAGAGACTAAAGATCAATCGAAAGTGAGTTTTTGGGTGCTCTAAAGAAGGCGAAGACCATTGCTTTGGCCGGAAAGGTGATGGCAACCGTTTTTTAGGACACGCGAGGTGTGGTACACGTGGACTATTTGGAGAAGAAAAAAACAATCACAGGAGCATACTACGTCGATTAATTGGGCCGAATTAAAGAAAAAAGACCACATTTGGCGAAAAAAAAGTGCTCTTCCACCACGATAACGCACTGGCTCACCACACCTCTATAGTCGCCACAGCCAAATTGCTCGAATTGCACTATGAATTGCTCCCTCATCCTTCGTATTCTGCGGATTTGGCTCCCTGTGACTTATTTTTGTTTTCAAACCTTAAAAGATTGGTCGCCGGAAAGAAGTACGGGTCGAACGAGAAAGTTATCGCCAACTCGGAGGACTATTTTGCAGGCCAAAAAAAGTCGCTGGAAAAAGTTAAAAGGGGATGATGTTGAAAAATAAATTGTCAAAATCTTAAAAACTTGCGTTGTCATTTCTAATCCAGGTATTCATCAAACAGCCCTTGTATCATGCATTTGTTTTGATATGCATTTGACATTGTTGTCAATGTATATCAATAATCAGTTGACTGATTAATCAACTATTCACAATATATATTCAACATTTTTCTCCATGTGTCGTAGCTGTTATCAGAAAATGTTAGATGTTGAATTATTTTTGAAGCTTCACCATTTATTGAGCTTGTAAGGTAATTCATTTTTGCCGCCCTTTCTAGTTTATTACTAACATGTATAATCTTTCTCTAAATGCTATCCAGTTCTTATATTCCCCGTCAAATATCGGAATATTTATTCGGGGCAGTTTAACATAAGTTTCGTTGCGGTTATCTTCTAGCAACTTTTTTTTTCGATGCTCTGCAACTTCACCGTATTGTTGTGGTATACCAACTTCCAGAAATTTATAACTTTGGCTATCTAAGTAACTATCGTTTAAGCTAGGATGCAGTAGGATTTCTCTATGCAAATGGGATATGTTCCTCCACTATCCTTGGCTTCAATAACTATGCGATTTTTCGCCTTCACACAAGGCCTCAGATTCTTTCGTAACATAATTTTTAGTAAGGACATTTCTATTTCTTGCTTTCTTAAACGTAGTGTTACTTCGTTACAAAAAGGCTTCAATTCTGTACTGATGTTGAAATTTTGTTCTTTACTGGTCGTCGTATCTTCTTTATTCTCTTTCTTTCTCAATACGTTTCTTGGATTCTGACATCATTATCTCGAAACTTTCTTCAGTTTTTCTTTTCTCGCTATCAGATATTCCATAGTTCTTCTAGATTTTTCATCTTTCTTAAAATTAATATACTGTGTTTGGATAAACTTACCCAGTTCAAGTTGTTCGTTGAATCCGTGATTTTTCATAGTTAAAGAACCGGTGCCAGTACGTAGTTAGTTCACAGTTAAAGTTTCAAAAGAACTTACATAAAAAAGTACTCAACACATTTTAACTAGAATAATTCAATTGTGTATTTAATTCCGGAGAATAAACTATTAAAACGGGATGTTCACTAAATCACTTAAATAAAAAACTGCAACCAAAAATGTGGCAGGTATTATACATCTTTCTAATAAAAGACAAAACTTACAAGAAACAGCTAGGTATATATTCTAGGTTAGTAATTCGAACCTAAATTCAAGCCTTTATTAATGGCTGACCTTATGAAGGAGAAAACACCAACAAGAACAACCAACAAATTATACTTTTGTTTCAATTTATGTAAGTCGCTAACTCATACTCTTATGCAGGGCATTATCTAAATCTAAATAAACAATCACATGTAAATGCCAGTGCATGATAATGCAAACGAGTTCATTAGCTCTACGTAAAGCTTAATATCTGTTAGGCGACAAAGAATTCTTTCTTTGTAGAATGATACAATTTTCCCTCGACACTAAGCTTCAGTTAGTAGTAATTATGGTAAACATCAAACTATGATAATAACATATGTATGTTACATTTTGTAACGCAAATTTAAATCTAAAATTTCGGCTTAAACTAAGTTCGAACGATAGGTATAGTGATAAACGTGGACAAAACTAAGTATTTCAATTCAACATAAATGGTTCGGACATAAACCTTTCGACACAGTCTTACTGTATGATGCAGATACATCGATGGAAGCAGTTACTGTGAGTTCCACAGAATAAAGAGACTATCTCAACTTTCAGTTGAGATTACTTAAAATTAGTAAAGTTATTTTTGTTGAAGTCTTTAATGATGAAGCGCAGGAAAAATTTTCGTAAGTATATAGTTTTTAATATTGGAAATTTTCTTGCTTAATAGGTCTTGAAATCAAAAACGTGGATATAGAATGTATTTTATATTATATCTGCAATTGTAACCTCGATGTAAGGGTTTTGTGTTTTTTTTTTTTGTAATTTCAAATATCTGCTGCCTTATTTACTTACCCACCTACTCGTATATGAGTAATTCAATTATTTGTGTTTTGTTTATATTGTAGTTGGCATATAGTAAGTTATCTTTGAAAATGTAAGTGCAGGTGCCAAAGCTCATTTAATGCACAGTACAAATTTAAAAGTATCATTTTTCCATCACAACCAATGACTTTTCTTTCTGATTTTAGCCTTCTGCATTTTCACTCGGCGACATCTGTGTACCACAAATGGCAAATGTACTGAAAGTGTTTCTTGAAAATGGCCAAACGAAGTCATTCAAATATGATGCAACAACTACAGTGCAGGTGAGATATATCATATGTAATTACCATATCCCCACAGTATGTGGGATAACCAACCAACTGACACTTTTAAGCATAAAAAGTAATAATCATTTCACAATATCTACAGTTGTTGATATTGATTTTAAATAAATTACTGGACCCAATTAAGAGAAGCAGTTTTTTTAATAGTAGAAAGTGCAAAATGTTAATATATATACAGATAGGTAAAGATAAGGTAGATACAAGGAAATCCGGTGATGTGCTTGCTAAAAGCGGATATGTCATTATATTTATCTCGCACAGTTATTAAATCCAACATTCAGTTTCGTTTAAATGTACCTACAATTGGTAAGATTTCGCATCCACATCATATGAACAGAATAAAGGATTTAAAGAGTTGCATTTGTATATTTATAGGTAAGTTGCAGCTGATCTCCTAAGGACGACATATATTTTTGAGCGCAACGTAGTTTATATTGTCGGTCTAGTTAAGATTTGTGTTGAAATGCATTTAGAAGTACTTTATTTTTGAAACATTGTTAAAGAAAATTTTCAAATGCAATATTTTTGCGTTTTTTTTCCTGTAAATTGTTTTAGATGTTAAAAAATTTGAAAGATTAAAGATAATCATACAGGTTAATTTTTTATAAATATTGTTTATGAATTTAAAGAACAAAAGGGCGTCACAGACAGTTTCTTAAGGTATGCTATCTAGGATGCTTGATTTTTATTATTGTCATGAATTCATACTTATTTGATTTGCATCAATCGACGGCATATGCCGTCAAAGAATTTTAGATCTTTTATGACAAGACGGGATACCACGACAAGAAATACATTATATGTTCATACTTCAGAATTATTTTTATCTTTTTACAAAACTTGCACAAACTTGTTGCATTTCGCACGAGTGTCCCTGGATAACAATTTCTTATAGAAATAGTGCAAAATAGGGTAAATGCCGCACATCTCATCGAATTAACATGTATAATAAAATAAATACATAAATTAGTTTTTACACATATATGTACATAGCTTGAATAAAGAAAATATAGGGTTTTCTAATAACGACTTGACAATTTTTTTTTTAAATAAAAGGCAAACCATTTGAGATATTTCAAAAACTTTATTATTGGCTTGTGTACAATCAAAACATTTATGAATGTAACTCGACTTCGTTCATATGGCCACCGGGGGCACGTTTGCAGCGGTCGATTCGTTGGCCCCAATTTTCAACGACTCGACCACACATTTCGGCCAACTTAACGTAGCCCCACAGAAAATAGTCAAGCGGCGTTAAATCGCACGAATGAGGCGGCCAATCGACTGGCCCATGTCTTGAGATAACACGCTCACCATACTTACTCTTTAAAAAATCGATTGTAGCGTGTGCTGTGTGGCTTGTGGCACCATCCTGTTGAAACCACATGCCGTCCAAGTCCATATCTTCCAATTCAGGCCAAAAATAATCGGTGATCATGGCGCGATAACGCTGACCATTCACAGTAACGTGACGATCGTTATCGTTGACGAAAAAATATGGCCCAATAACGCCGCCGGCATGCAAACCGCACCAAACAGTTATTTTTTGTGGATGAAGTGGTGATTCATGAAGCACATGTGGGTCTTCACCCGACCAATAACGCATATTTTGCTTATTGACAAACCCATTGAGCCAAAAATGAGCTTCATCACTGAAGATGAATGAAATTGCGGAGCAAAACGTGAAATTAGCTACTCACCAATATGATTTCTCAACAAGTCCATTGTTTCACGCGCTGTATGGCTCGTAGCGCCGTTTTGTTGAAACCAGAGCTCACCGAGACCATGTGCTTGAATTTTAGGAAGCACATAGTCCGTTAACATGGCGCGATAACGGTTACGATTGACGGTAACATTCTGATTTGCCTCATTTTTAAAGAAATATGGACCAATGATTCCACCAGCCCATAAACCACACCATACCGTTGTTTTAAATAGATGTAATGGTAGCTCTTGCTATTCTTCGGGTTGCTCATCAAACCAAATACAGCAATTTTGTTTATAAACGTATCCATTAAGCCAGAAATGGGCTTCATCATTGAAAAAAACTTCACGATAAAACACCGGATATTCATTGGGATTTTCCAGAACCCATTCATTGAAAATAGGCCAAGCCAAGCTGCTGAGAACGACGACGCATCGATTCGTCACGATCTTCGCGTATACACACTATGGGTGGACGTGGTGTAGAGGACTCCTCAAGTAGAGGGTCGGGTATGTAGTTATATAAAAATCCCGTCGGCGTCAACTCTGACATGAAGGCATAACACTGATGTTAGAGTGGTTGCTGGCTGGGCTGAATGTAACGAACTAACAACTAGCACGTACTTAAGACCCACTGTTTGAGGATGCACTGGCTCGTCCCGTTCAGTTTGACAACCACCTCTGAGAAAAATATCGAATCCTAACACACCTGACTTTCAAACTACTACACCACCCGCCCGCGCCCTGAAGAAAAGCCAGAAAAAGGGTAATCTGATTCGTACTATATATCAATTTCTCCTATTAAATTATTAGTTATTTGAAAATAACTAATGGCCGAAATGGCCGCTATTTCGCGTTCAATGTTGGCTCTGGGCTCTTCCAACGTCGTCGGCGTGTTAGCATAAACCAATGACTTAACGTAGCCCCACAGAAAATAGTCAAGCCACGTTAAATCGCACGAAAGAGGCGGCCAATCCAATGGCCCATGTCTTGAGATAACACGCTCACCATACTTACTCTTCAATAAATCGATTGTAGCGTGTGCGATGTGGCTTGTGGCACCATCCTGTTGAAACCACATGTCGTTCAAGTCCATATCTTCCAAACAGTTATTTTTTGTGGATGAAGTGGTGATTCATGAAGCACATGTGAGTTTTTACCCGAGTTTTACACTAAACTTGTTATTGCCTGTCTACTAGGACGAGAATTACGACCGAAAATTGGAGTTAACGCTCTTAAAATTGCAGTCACCGACTCCGAATATCTGTAGAAATATTTTATATTTTGCAGACGTTGCTCGTTAGTGTACTTTACCATGATGAAAATGTTTGATGATTAGTGAAAGAGTGCGTTCACAAATTAAATTCAAAGTTGTCAAGTCCCTATTGGAAAACCCTATAATAATAAAGAAAAGGAGAAAATTTTGAATCTATTTAGTGAAATTTCGGATGATTCCGTTTAGCGATGATGGGACATTCGGCGACGATCCTGATTATTAAATGAAACAGGATAATCAATAAGAAGAGTCTTCAGAGGCAAGCCTGCAAGTAGCTTGCGATGACCAAGTTATTGGACATGACCAGCACAACACCGAGGCAGAATTTGACGATGAAATTATTCAAGATTATCCTAAAGGATCAGATGACGATAGCTTTTCTGACTTCAGAAACCGAATTATATGGCGAATGGTTTGAAAATACCAAGGATATACCTCAGTTCAATTTGAATGCAAGGATTAGTGGAGTGCAGATAAACTTGGATGAAAAATGTACTCCCCTTGACGTTTTCCACTAAATATTTGGATCGAACGTAGTTGACAACAATGTTCATGGAGAAAAACTTTGCTCAAGCTATGGTCGTAAAACCAGACATTCACGTTTTGCTGTTTTCAAGCTAATGCATTCCTTGTTTCCCCCAAAGCCCAAAGGTATTTGGGCTTTGCTTGCCTTAAACCGCCAAAGATTCGTGATCTCTTTTCTAATTACCCGTTATATTATCATCCAATATTTCGGTATACAATGACCGGTCGGCGATTTGAACAACTATTGAGATGCTTTGAGGAAAATTCAACCTTTGATGAAGCTTTTCTTGAAAAGTTTTTAAAAAGCCTACTATCCTAAGGAACATATTGAATATCTTCTTATGTTCAGAGGACGACTTAGTTTCAAGCAGTATATTACAGGAAAGAAAGCAAGATATGAGACAGAGCTTTACGAGCTTACAACGAGTGATGTGTATGTTTTAAATGTCGAAATATACCAAGGGAAAACAATCAATAACAAATCTTCAAAAGTTGGTAATATAGTTACTCGCCTTATATCTTCATATTTCTACAGAGGCCATCATCTTATTACGGATAATTTTTACAATAGTGTTGGTTTCTCCACAACTCTTTTGTCTCAAGGGACACATTACCGAACGTTACGCATCAATTGGAAAGGAAACGGTAGTAAAGTAACGACTAAGGAACTTACACGAGAAGAACATGTGTGGCTACGTCAGGATCAGGTATTACAACTAGGAACCATCCTGTAATTATCACAACTTCCAACCTATATAGACCTTCTAAGGAAAAGCCCGAGGAAATTGATGTTTATAATCGCTACATGTCTGGGATATATAGAGCGGATTAAATGACATAGTACTATTCCTCAACAAGAAAAACTGTTCGCTGGTGTAAGAAATAGATGTTCCATATGCTACATGTTGCGGTCTGGAATTCATTTTTAATATATAAAATAAAAACTGATGATAAGAAATTAGAATTTATTCAATTTAAAAATAGTCTCATCATATCTCTAATACACCTGCCAGATATCATAAAGATTGGAAGATCACTGTTGGTGCCGTGTCATGATCATGGAGGAAATAGATCATCCTTTTCTTCACAAAATTAGCCATCAACTTCAAAAAGCGTTTCAGTTGATAATTCACGTGCACGCTTCATTGAAAGAATTCCATTTCAAACTAATCGAAAGAGGAAAGTTGTTTATAAGAGATGAAAGCGATGAACCAAGTCAAAGATAATGAAGGAAACCTAATATATGTGCAAAAACTGTCCTGACAATGTTGCTATTTGTCCTGGTAAATGCTTTGAAGACTACCACACTTCTTTAAAAGTAATGTAAATATTTTCCTTTTTTTGTATTCATTTTCATACCTGAATGTATTTTTTTTCTAAATGTTTTGTTCTGTTTTTCTTAAAATAATATATTAATTTATGTCTAAGTCAAGCATTTTTTTTTATGTATTTCACAACTTCCTTATAGCTGGATATGCCGTCTTGTCAATTTGCATGAGTTCGATGGATCATGACGGCTATGTCTTATTGACAAACTTTAACGCTAAGCTGGGCTGCAGCGGCAATAGCCGTCAAGTTGAAGAGTGAGTAAAAACTGTCACAATCGCATTCTATATAGATTTTCATCATTTTGCTCTAATCCCGGATGAAATATCTCTAAAAAGAGGAGATATGCGTGTGTCATTTTAGTGTTCCCCACTGAAAGTCATGTGTCCACGAACGTGTTAAAGACCCATGTTTGGATATGTTTTTAAATAATCTATGTTCGACTGCGATAGTCTGAAAAATAAGTGACTCATGATATTCATACCCGTATCATCTCATGATGTTGGGTAATGATTATTTATATGGGTGATACTATTCCTTTTCTTTCGGACTCTTCTAATGCTTTCGGGACCTGATTTTGATTATCGTCGTTGAACATGACAAAACTAGCTTGAAATATTCACTATCGTTTTGTGAATGACGAGAGTACCACGGATATGCGAACTTCTTATTAGAACACTTTTGTTACAGCCGTTGACATTCGTATAATCTTCATTTCCGTCACTGTACTTTTATTATCACGAAATTTTTCTATCACAAAATATCCACACTAACTCTGTATACTGCATTATCATCACAATTTTCTTGGTGGCTTAGACACACCATAAGTATTCAAATTTTTAGCTTTCAGGAGCGACGAGGTAAATAACATATGTAGATGTCAGGAGTTGGATTTGAGGGTTCAGAAAAACAAATATTTAAATTATTAATTATTATTAAATAATTAATTATTATTATTAATTAATTATTATTTTTTGTTGTTAAATTCTGATGATTAGTTTGCACATGGTAAATTATTGAAATCTATACAAGCCTACTCACCATATAAAATGATAACTCTATTGTCATCATACGAAAAGATGTGCTTGTAAAAACTTCCGTTTTTATTTAAAACGCTCTATAACAGTTTATAACGCTCAAAATAGGAAAAATATTGCCTAGAACACCCCTTGGATTTTCATCTTCTACAGCCTCCTTTTTTTCCGTTCTTCAGAGGCAGTCAATTGAAAAAGGCTTTAATTTTAAAAGGCTTATCAGTCTTCTTATCAAAATTCCGATAAAATTTTTCAATTATAATTGAATAAGATGTAATTATTATTTGCGGTTACGCTTTTTATTTGCTAAGATTTGAGTTATACATTTAATGAAAATAAGATAAATTGTTTCAAATTATATTTTATTTTTAGAACTATTTTAAAAATATTTATATACAATACATGAAAAAATTTTTTTTTTGTTTCCACATTAGAAATAATAATGAGTAATAATTTGCAGGATGTCGTTTCATCACTTTATGATAAATTATGCATTCATGCTATTGAACATTTCATGCTCGCTGTGGAGCATGTTAAAAGTCTTAAGCGAAATAAACTCACATTTTTGGACCCAGGAGAATCATTAGCAAAGGTAAGTTGTGGTTTCTTATTTATTTATAAATTTAAAAAATAACATAGTATTTAACTTAGAAAAACATGAAAAATGTATTATGAAACAGGGCAATTTATATTTTGGGATCATCTATGAACTATTAACAATTGACATAAAATCGCAACTTCTACTTTTATTAATCGTAAAATAGACAAAAAATGTGATATACATATGTAATGTTACATATTTCTCTTATGTATATACGCAGCCCATTCTACAAACGCTAAATTTTAATCACATCTTTAGTGAACCCAGGGTTTTTTATTATTATTATTATTTTTATTTTTTTTATTTTTTTGATAGTTTTCGACCTTTTCTTTTTTAAAAGTATTAAAGTATGAAAAGTGTATAAGTATATCTACTCCTAATATTTTAAATTTCGCCCACATATACTTCGTCAGTTGTGGTTTGACTAAACTTTTCCCATCTACAAGCTCACCAGTGAGGCTAAAAATTTGTTGAGTGATCTTATTATTTTGCTTTGGAGCAGATAGTCGCTAGACACGATTCGATAGACAGTACAGCTACATCATCCACGTACGCTTGTGCGTTTACGTTAGAACTATTGAGTGCGTTGAGCAGTGAGTCGACCAACATGCACTATAGCAGTGGAGACAGAACTAGGAACTAGGCTAGTGGTGAACTGGTTTTGATCAGGCTACCTGGAAAGTGAGACTCGAGCATGAGAGGGAAATTCTTTGCTTTTGACTCGGTATAGGTATCGTCAGATTTTCTGAGTGGTTCCAGCTTGGTTCCCCTTTGAGGGCTTTGACCAGCTTTATGGTTTCACCGATAGTTTCGATCTTTTCACAAAAAGATTTGTAAGAGGCGCTCTTCGAAGTCCGAAGCTTCTTACAATTTTTTGCTTTGTTGTGTGAAGATTGCAATTTTCCTCCAAATTAGTCTTAGGGGACCTGGATTTCTAGATTGTTTACGGGCGATTTGCAGGATTGCTTAGTAACTGCAAATGCCATTTCGAAACACTTGGTGAGGGTGCCGTTCATGTTCTGAACAGCTTCCGCAAGCTTTTGTTTTGCCCTGAGCTTAGGGGGAGCACTATGGTATTTTTCAAGCTCTTCCTTAAATTGTGTCCAGTTAGTTTTATGCGGATTCCTTCTCGTCAGCAAGGTCGAGACTTCGCATCCGATTCTGAATTTGATGCATCTATAGTACTTTCCGTCCATTCCCTTGACCGTCAAGTCAGACGATAGTATGAAATCCAGGAGATGATAACCTTTCACGTTGCATTCGATACTGCCCCAGAAGGTGTTCTGAACATTAGCATTGCAGCATATGATGAGTCCCAACTTTCTGGAATCACAATATTCAATGAGTTATACTATCGCCTCCACACAGATGGTTCCTTTATGGATATTATGCGGGGCCGTGCCCCGGCAGTAGTCGAAAAGGATACGGGTGTATTGTCGCCATTGCGAGTACCACCTGGAGTATAATCCTGTTGGGTCATTTCCATACTGTTAAGTTTTTTACGTCTAGTTAAGATGTCCCTGGCGTTTAGTTCGACGTCTTACCTGGGTTCCTTTCAGAACTTTAGGATCTTTGACCCTTAAGCCTGCCTGCCTCGACAAGACCGCCAAAGAAAGGAAGGCCCAAGTTCCTTAATTTTGAATCATTCCCAATGCATGCAATCGCTTGGAAATGGCTTGGTGGGTAACTCCTAATGCTGAAGCAAGCTCTTCTTACGAGTGGCACGTATCCTAATCGAACAATGATTCCAATTCAGCTTCTTCGAAAGATTTTAGCCTTCCTTTACGCGGACGGTCGTCAGCATCGAAATAACCGTCTTTGAAGCGACGGAACCAATCACGGACGTTGCTTCACTTAGAGCAGCATCTCCGATTATTTGGCACAAAATTAGACATTTCCACACAACCAAAAGTATATGACGCTAAAACAAAATCACAAATGTGTCAAAACGGTTTGTTTACCATATCGTCGGCTAAATGTGTAAAGCTGACTCTTAGCATTATATAGAGGAAAAATTATTACCTCTTATTTTTGCTTCATTATTCCTTAAACTTTTTGAAGAATGTGTGGTTGATGTATGTAACATCATACTTCATCGGACTTTTTCGAGCTTCTCGACAAATTCCGTGTCTATTCTGCAGGAACATTCACAGTTTTCTCCCTTAGGTGTGTTTCGATTGTTGAATGCATCGAGCCTGCTTCCATTTGAGTGTGTTCAACCTCCAAATATTTTTGTTTAATTATAATTTTTTCTTTAATGGCAACATTCAACAAATTTCGATTTTGGTATGTAATCCGTCGTTTTTTTCATTTTGCCGATCAATGGTAAGAACCATTTTTTTTTTTTTTTTTTTTTTTTTACGAAAAAATGAGAAATTATGGTGGCAAATTCCTCTGCATTAACCCCACCCTCAGTTTCATTCCAGATGTAGCAGAAACCGTCTTTATTCACTAAACATAGGTTGTGAACACATAACTTAGTGTTATAATATAAACTAGACACTTTTGACTTTGGAGCCATTAGAACTGCTTGTAAATCCATAATAAAAACAAGACTTTCATTTTCCTTGTCTTTCCGCTTTTCTTCGCGCGCTTCTTCCTTTTTATTTATATGTAAAAAGTATTCGCATTCAGATACGTGTCCAATTTTATACGCGGGATATTTTTTACATTGATCTTTTTCTGGTTGAAATAAAGGAATGTTGTTTGCATCTATTAACTTATTGAAAGTTGTCGAAGAAAGTGTTGTAACATTTCTAAGGATGCCCTGCAATAATGTGATTCCATAGTCGGAAGAGACTTTATAAATTTCATCAGTGCTTGATTTTCTTTTTCGAAAGGTTTCACTTTTACAGCCTCAATAGTTCTATTTTTTGATCCATGTTTTTTTTTCAGTTCAGCACTGTAATTTTGCCTATGCAAAGGGTATTCAGAAACATTACACGACACACCCGTATGTTCTTATCATTCAACATTAAATAATACAAAATAGATTGAGACCTTTTATAAAAATCTAGTTCTTTTCCATTTCTTATTCTTTTTGCAGATTTTTCAGTGACAGTGCTGTCAATAAGTGTTTTTTTTTCTTTCTCTCCGTTAAATTTCAAAAATGGTCAATGCCAGGTTGTGTTGTCTTTTTTGCGTCTTCCTAAATACGTTAAGCCTTTTTTTCTGAGCTTTAAGTTTTTCTGTGAAAACCAAGTTTCTTTGTTAACCAGAGATCTTTTCTTTCGAGTCGAAGTTTTTTTAGGTAAGTCTGTGGACATTTTTGATATCGAATCAGAATGTTGTGAATATGGAACAAGCAATACCAACAACATATCAACACTGATAATATCAGTTATCTCGTTTTGGCCAAGATTATTGAATTCATTGGAAAGGTCAGCTACGGGTATATCATCATCTATGTTTTCATTATTAATGATATTAACTTCGCCAATTATTTCGTCGTCATCTGTGTCAATTTGAAGAGTTGGTAAATTGTACCTGCAATATTCTTTTGCAAATTTTGCGAAGTCTGGTCTGAAGGATTTTGAATGTCAGTCAGTTCCAATATAATCACATCATCCACAGCTGTGAACATTTTAGAGTTCATTATGTTGCCAATCGCCAATAAATAAGAGACGTTTTCTTGTTCTACTATGTGTGACCACATTTTCGATTTGTAGAATTTCTATTATTTTCATTGAAGAAGTTTTGTAGAATGGGATTATTAAGTGAATCCGCTAATGACAGGTTTGCACGATTTAATTCAAGTATTTCTTTTGCCCGCGACATCTGAATGGTGAAAATTAACCTCTAGACATGCCAAATTTCAGTGCTCTCTTTAGTTTTGTTTTGACAGCTGATTGTTGTTGACGTGTTTAACATCATGTTGAGTATGGACAAAAACGATTTTCGTTCTCTCATAAAACATTATTTTTTGAGAGGCAAAATGGCGAAGGAAACAAAAGAAAAGTTGGATAAATACTATGAGGCTAATGCTCCGTCAGATTACACCGTCAAATATTGGATTCGAGAGTTTCGTGGTGGCCGCAACTCCACTACCGATCAAGTCCGCATCGGCAGGCCCCCGATGCGGTTACAGAGGACAATGTCAAAAAAAAAAATACATGAAATGGTGTTGGCTGACCGGAAAGTGAAGGTGCGCTAGCTAGCAGATACCACAAAGATTAGTACTGAGCGCACACGCCATATTTTGGGCAATATTCTGTATATGAAAAAGTTATCCTGCCGCTGGGTGCCGCGCATACTCACTCCTGACCAAAAACACGAACTCGAGCGCACTTCGAAAGAGTGTTTGGACTTACTGATGCGGGATCGGGCATCAGCAATTTGGCCAATTTGGCCTTGATTGGTAACTGTAGATGAAACTTGGATCCACTATTACACACTAGAGAACAGAATGAGTGTCTGGAAATGGACTGAAGCCGGCACGAGTGCTCCGAAGCGGCCGAGAGAGGCTCGATGGGTCGGAAAGGTTATGGCGTCGGTTTTCTGGGATTGTCATGGCATACTCTTCGTGGATTACCTCGAAAAAGGAAAAACCATCAACAGCGGTGAGATGTGCATTATTGAGGCGATTGAAGGCCGAAATCGATGCAAAACGGCTTCACATGGGGCAAAAAAAAAATTTGTTTTTGCAAGTCAATGCATCGGCGCACAAGAGCATCGCAACCACGGCTAAAATCAATGACTTACGGCTCCAACTGCTGTCGCATCCATTGTATTCGCCCTATTTGCCCCCCTCGGACTATTATCTCTTCCCATACCTCAAAAGATGGCTCATCAATAAAAAATTCAGCTCAAGCGAAGAAATCATCGACGCCACGGAGGAATATTTTGCAGACCTTCCATAAAATTACTTTTCGGTCACTCAGTCAATAACACCGTGATCATCGACGTAATGTCTCCTGTCTTACCTTGTTCTGTCGTTAGTTTCTCCAGCAGTGCTACATAGAAATTGGCAATAGCATTCCGTCCCTTCAAACTGAATAACTGGCTTGGTATGAAAGCTCATCAGTTTGCTCTCAAGCTCTCAGACTTACTCTGAAATACCGTGCGTCTTTCCTAAGCCATAAAACTCGGTTATAGAATGATCTGCTGAACTCCTTATTTCCCAGTCATTATAACCTTCAAACATTCAAGACCAACGTTCATCGATATCTGTCTATCTTTCTGTTTTAATTCCCGCACTGCGTGCAGAAGGAACGTCAGTTGTGAAACTAACAAAGAAAAAAGAAGATGAAGTATATAAACTTACGTTTATATTCGAAAAAAAGTCAAAAAAATCAAGTAAGCATAACATATAAAGCACAAACAAGAAATACACGCAAGCTCATAAAACGCCAGTTAATGCAGTGGAGGTTAACTTTGACAGGGGTTTTCAGCAAACTGATGTTGTAAACTCTTACAGTAGAGTATGCAAATAAAAGCAAGCCGCATATGTCGCTGACGTGACTAATAATCCTTTTGTTTTGAAAGCAAACATGAGTTTTAATAATAATAAAAAAAAATAATAATAAATAATAAAATAAAATAAAAAATGAGAGAAAACACAAAGCCCTATGCTTCAATATACACATATCATAGGTTGCATTAAGAGTACGGTTGTGCTTTTACATTTGAATGATACATTTTGTCTTATTGTGCTTAAAATGTTTTTGAAATGACATTTTGCAACAATTCTTCTTTGTCACGGTAATATCTAGTAATGCCGTTAGCTTGAATTTATCAGTGTATATATAAGCGCAGTTTATTGAGAATGTCTGTTTCTGCGTCATTGCGATGTTAAAAATACTGCTTTATTATTTTCTTAATCTTTAGATACACGTTTTGCAAGATTCATTTTTTATTTAATGGCCTCGTTTATGTGACCGATGATGCTTACTAAACAGTGTTGATTCAATATCTGCCTATTATCGTGTTCTTGTTAAAGCTTTGTGTTAGTTGAGATTATTTAAAGACGATGTACATTTCTTTTCTTTCATTCATTTCTGGACCCATTTTGGTTACTTCTGCCGCAATACTATACACCCAAATGTCCCACTACCGCACTGCCCCACTGACTGATTTCTACGGATCACTTGTTCTGTTGCGTGTGAGCTAAAATTAAAGAAGTTGGAAGATAACCCTATCTAGCACAAATTTAGCAGTCATACCAAAACCAAAACCAAAACCTGCCTCTGTATAGGTCGTCTCTATAGACGTTATTATAGGCAACCTTAAGATCAATGAGGATCAGCTCTTCATACATATTTCAATCGCCGACTAATGTTTTTTTTTTCTACATTGTCGCCTTATAAAAGCAATAACATATGAGGAACATTTCTAATGGTCCTATGAAAGCATCTCCACTGGTCATTCGTACTTTAAACGGGGGATGCGGTATTTTTGAAGGAGATGCGGTCAATACTCTTTTGCGATTGTAGCCGTCGAACATCAAACTGGAAACTGTTTTTTTTTTTTTTTTTTTATTTATTAAATACTTTTTGTAAAAAAATATTACAATTATATGCTCTTTCCGTCTTTTAAAATTCTAATTTTTGTTGTCTTAATATTTTTATCTTTTTATATTCCATCGTCTTCTTACATTAGTGGGTAATTGATTTAATAATTAAAATCCTTCATAAACTAAAAAATTTCCCAAGTTCAAATCATTAATATTTTAAGAGAATATAGTTATTCTTCTTTAACATATCTTACATGTTTTGTTAAATATTTTGTTACTTTTTATCTTGTAGGACAAATAAATCAAAATAATCTTTTGTTTAATAAGCAACCATTTCATTACACTCAACGTATAACTAAGTGATATATATTTATTGCAGTTAAGTATGTGTTATATTAGATGGGCTTATTTTGCAGCAATACTAAACACAACAATATTGTTAAAGATTGTTATTGCACTTATTTAAATGCTTCTTCTTTGCAAAAATCCAATCCTCATGAAAATTGTTGCACAAACAAATTTAACCCGACCTCCCCAACCCACTTCATAAGTGTGTATCCTTCAGCCTCAATATCAATTTCTTCACGTTAAATTACCAGACCAGCTCTGTTATTCTGACTTCTATGATACCCGTTTACTCAAATATAGTTCTCAAAATATAAATTTTATCTATGATAAAATCTCTTCGTCTCCTCTTATTGATCTCATCAACACTCCTATTGAGTGTTGACGAACGCCACGTTTTATCCTTATTAAGATATCGCAGAATATATGAAAATATTCGGTTATATATTATCTGGATTACTTACACGATAAGCCCGACTCTATATGCATCGATGGAACTAAAAAGACTAATTTTTTGCTCTCGATTCAACCAGATCTTCCTACAATACAATCATTTAAAATCTTCGCAAAATCTTCATGAAATTTTAATTACTACTTCAATCAATTTTTCGAATGATCTGTTCTCATATGTCGCTCACGTAAGTTCTAAGCGCATTTGGCAACTTCAACGCGTTGCGGTTTTAGAAACTACTGCCTACTATACTGCTACGGTTAAGAATTACACCTCTTCTTGGATCAGTTAGCAGACTCTAGGCTATGTCAAATCAGGCTTTATCTTCACAACTAATCCCATCAAATTCTCAGTATCGTGTTGTCCCCTATCTTTTTTAACTCTTGATAACTTTCATCCTCCACTTCTTCTTTCATTTTTCCACAACTCTCCCCTACAGTCGCCTTCCGCGTATTGCTCTATTCTAATAATTTTCACAAAGCTAATTTCCGCAGGGCTGCTTTCGAGACTACCAATCTTCCTCTGGTCGCTGCCATTTCAATTTTTTATAGAGAAATATTCAAATCTCCCTTACTGTGTCATATTCCCGCCATAACATATCTCCTACACCCGCCCCTACACGGTATAATCGTAGACTCCGATCTCTGGGAAACAAAAGAAACAAGTTATCGGTGATATTCCTTCGCACCCACTATTCTTCCGACTGTTCAAACTATCTACAATAGGTACATATTTTCATTTCATTAAACTATTCAATTCTCTCTATCAACGCTACCTGACTAGTGTGCAAATCAATCTTATAAATTACCCCAAGCTCTTTTTTCAATTTGTCAATTTCAAAAGTAAGACCGACGGTTATCCCTCCTCCCTCGTTTTCGAGACCAAATCTTCAAGACATCCTTTTGCCATCGCCAAAATTTTTCCTAGATTTTTTAAACAATCATTTGCCAACAACTCCTTCGTTCCAAATCCCTCTTACTTCAATGATCTACCAAATTTTTCCGTTGGTCTCATTTTTATTGAAGAGAAGTTACTACAAAATTCCAGATTTGGAAGACTTCTTGTATAATCCCGATACACAAAAAGGGATCCAAGCATAAAGTTACCAATTATCGTTCCATTTTTTGAAAGCATTTTATACGAACCCGTGAACTTCAAATCCAAGTCTTTTATTTCGCCCAGACAACATGGTTTTATAAAAGGCAGATCAACTATCACAAATCAAGTTGAATTCATGTCTTTTGCGCTTGCAGCCTTGGAAAATGACAAAGAAATTGATGTTATCGCACCCAATTTCACTAAAATGTTTTATAAGATATCTGATCCTCTTTAAATTATCTGCTCTTTTTCTTCTCATTATTTTTCCTATTAACGAAGACGACACAAAATTTTATTTCTTCTCCCCATGACACCACCCTTCTTCAAGAAGATCTCGTTATATCTTTTATAACCTTCTAACATAAATGCAACCCCTCTTTCCGACTTTATTTTCTATGGTCAACAAATTCCCCTGGTTGAGTATTTTCAAGACCTTGGCATATTATTCGGCTCTAACCTTAATTTCCGTTCAGATATCGATAAGATGATCCTTAAAGCCAACTCATCACTTGGTTTTATTAAATGGTGGTCCAAATAATACACACTCTCCCACCAGCAAAGCGTTGTTATTAAAAGCATTTCTGATTCAGACTGGCTTTATTCAAAAAAAAGTGTTCTTGTTTACAGTACAAAACTTTTATTGAAAAATTTGTGTCTCATCAATAATTTTTGTTCATAATACTTTTCTTATACTCGTATTTTCCGTGGCCTAGTTTTATCTTTATAATCAGATTATAATTTGTGTGCGTAATGTACGCTAGATCTGGAGACCAGTCTTTTAATTGTGCCACGGCTACACGGCTTCCTCATCTTAGTATAAACAAGGGGACATAGCTGTATCCAGATCATGAAACTCTAAATCAAATTGATTACATTGCGGTAGACGACGCCAGTATTTAGGACGCCTTGGATCACCACCTTGTTGCATCCAAGTCGCGAATGCGGATTTTACCGGCCCCACAACAAAGAAAAACTGTCCAGAAATCTCTGAACAACTCGTATGCTGCCAACATCGAGTATTGGAGACCAGTAGCAGGGCTGCCAATGTGCCATCGGAGACGCCGTAATTGATGCGCTAAGTTTCACCCGACCTCACAATCCCTAGTTTGATGAAGAATGTAGCACATATAGGTAAACAAGAACTTTATAAAGCAAACCTACAGAGGCAGAGAGCCTCTCGTCTTTCAAAAGTCTGTGCAACTACTATCGTATTCCGATGATATGTTATCGACAAAATTGAGAGAACTCAGCGGGGGAGAGGCTTGTACATTCATTCATTTCGAAGAAAGAGCTCCAACTGATCTTCGAATCTTTCAAGAGTAAGATATCATTGGGAACCGATGGAGCACCGAATGTTGTGCGTCGACATCTCCCACTAGAAGCTGTGGATATTTATATCACCCTGTTTAACAATGCAATTAATAATGCCCATTATCCGCACTTGAGAACTGCTGTAGTACACCCATCCCCAAAAGGGATAAAGACACAATCCGGCGAATCTCTAGTCAATCAGTAAAGTTTTCAAAAAGTGATCAATAGTATTTTGTGCATTGAGAATAAAAATATAGTTCCGGATAATCAATTCGGTTTTCAGCCGTGCGGCGCACACTGGGGCAAAAAGCCATAAAAACTGCCGAAAAATAAAAAAATAAAAGTGATTTTGGGAAAACCCTATTACATGACTTTATCAGGATACTAGTAACTGCACTGTTTTGCAATACTTAAATGACCCGTTACAAAACTGGTTCGTTATAAGAGTGAAGCGTAGTTTGCGTTTTGTGGTTGATCTATGCAGTAGTGATTCGGGTGCATTTTTAGAGTAGTTTTACTATAATATACATTTTTTGTTGGTGTTATATTGCGATGAAGGCTTCAACCTCATCTATGTTACTATATTTTAGAAGGTTTTTTTTTTTTTCATTCAATGTGGCCAAGATATATTGATATTTGCTATCAAATAATATGAAATACTTTACGATAATGATCAGTTTTTATTGCTTGACTTAAAGGAATTATTTGTATTCGAATATGTTATTATTATTCAAAATAAGTTATTTCGTTTCAGGAACTTTTCATACACTATTATTTATTACAGAGCAAGAACTTTTAAATATAATGCATAATTCTGGGGAGAGTAGTTTCGAGCAACAATATATATATTTGATTAAAGAGCTAGAAAAACGAACAAATTGCCAATCCAAGAATCTCAAACAGAAATTGAGTAGTTTAGAAAGAAAATTTAATAAACATAATAAAGAGTGGCTTCTGACATCACTTTCTTTCCCATGCGTTGCGTCAAAAGCTAAACGCGGCCGACCGGTTATTTCATTTAAAATCCCTCTTACAATAGCAAACGTGCTAAAACCAAGCAACTGCGTGAAGTAACTTCAACCTCAGAATTAGCTTACGCTATTTGCATGAATTTACGAGCTGAAGGTTATACACAAGCTTCAAAACTTTTAAAAGATATTTCTTAATATCCTGAACATGCTAAGTGTTATCAAGAAGCTTACCAAAATCCTTAAATTCACAATATCTATTGTCAGCTGAAGATGCACTATCCGTTCTGATAGAAGGTAAACTTTCCCGTGAACAGTATGATGTGATAAGAAGAAATGCTCCAGAAAAATTTCCATCTTACAAATTAATACAGGAAGCTAAAAAGCTATGCTACCCAGCAGACATTACTGCAAATGAATAGGGTGCTTCCGTCAGATTACAATCTCTATTGAGAAAATGTGCCTTATCTCTAAATGGGGATTCGATGGGTTGTCGGAACATAGCTCTTACAAACAAGCCTTTCAAGACTCTGAAGCTAGTGATTCAGCTGTTTTTATCATATGTCTTCTACCGCTTCGATTAATGGCTAAAGATGTAATTATATGGCAAAACACAATTCCTGCATCTACAAGGTATTGTAGGCCAATACTGAATGTGTGTATTCAGGAAAACAGAAAAAGAGAAAATCAGATATCAAATCTTCAAGAAAGCATTATTAATATTGGTGCAAACACATTAAAAATTCATCATGAATTAATTTTATCAATGGTAGATGGGAAGGTGTGTAATGCCCTTACAGAAACTAACTCAACAATGAAATGCTTTTTGTGTATTGCAACATCAAAAGAATTTAATAAAATAGATGAAATGATTTCAAGGGAAGTAAACACAGAAAATTTGAGATTTGGGCTTTCTGTTTTGCACGGTTGGATTCGATTCTTCGAATTCTATTACATTTGACATACAAGCTGCCTATAACAAAATGGCGAATTCGTAGGGACCAAGACAAACAAATCGTTTCAGAAAATAAAGCTCGGATACAGAAAGAGTTTAGAGAAAAGTTTGGCTTTATTTTAGACAAACCAAAAAACCGGTTTTTGGCAGTAGCAACGATGGAAACACCGCCAGACGTTTTTTTTTCCAAAATCCTGAGTTGTCCGCAAAAATTACAAATATAGACATTAACTTAATAAAAAAGTTTCACATTATTTTGATCACGATATCAAGTGAATTTGATGTAGATCCTGAAAAGTTCAGACTGTTTGCACATCATACTGCCAGGTATTTTGTGTCTTTATACCCATGGTACAACATGCCACCTACTTTGCATAAGTATTTGATTCACAGCACGGAAATAATAGCCTTTGCACTTCTTCCTATCGGACAATTAACGGAGGAATCACAGGAGGCAAGAAACCAGGACTTCAAGCGCTACAGAGAGCATAATTCCAGAAAATGTAGCAGAGAAAAATCTAACAGGGTTATTTTCAATTTTTTTTTACTGAGCGCTGATCCAGTTATCACCAGTAAGCAAAAGCCCGTCAAAAATAAAGTTTAAAATATTCCCAGAGAAGCATTCTTAATGTTAAAAGTTCCATTTTTAAATAAATCAAATGATAATGCGACAGCTGATGATGATGAAGACGATGAAGATGATGAAGATGATGAAGATGATGAAGATGATGAAGATGATGAAGATGATGAAGATGATGAAGATGATGAAGATGATGAAGATGATGAAGATGATGAAGATGATAAAGATGATGAAGATGATGAAGATAATGAAGATGATAAAGATGATGAAGATGATGAAAATGATGAAGATGATGAAGATGATGAAGATGGTGAAGATGATGAAGATGATAAAGATGATGAAGATGATGAAGATAATGAAGATGATGAAGATGATGAAGATGATGAAGATGATGAAGATGATGAAGATGATGAAGATGATGAAGATGATGAAGATGATGAAGATGATTAAGATGATGAAGATGATGAAGATGATGAAGATGATGAAGATGATGAAGATGATGAAGATGATGAAGATGATGAAGATGATGAAGATGATGAAGATGATGAAGATGATGAAGATGATGAAGATGATGAAGATGATGAAGATGATGAAGATGATGAAGATGATGAAGATGATGAAGATGATGAAGATGATGAAGATGATGAAGATGATGAAGATGATGAAGATGATGAAGATGATAAAGATGATGAAGATGATGAAGATGATGAAGATGATAAAGATGATGAAGATGAAGAAGATGAAGAAGATGATGAAGATAATGAATATGATGAAGATGATGAAGATGATGAAGATGATGGTGCTTTAGTGTATCTTCAATAATTAACTGTTTTGAACATTGTACGTATTGGAGAAAGTGAGGATCGATAATGATCGATATGACATATGTACAATGCAAAAGTTCTCTTTAAGTAAATAAAATTGCTTTATATGTTTATTTGATTTTTCAACAATGAAAATAATGTTCCTTACCAAAATTTTTATTTTTTTGATTAATATTTGTATATGCTTATGAAAACATTCGATCCACTTCAGAAGGTCTAACATTTCTGGTTTATTTGATGGCATATATGAGGGTACCCTGCGCCAGTGTGCGGCGTCTAAACTGGTTTCTGTTATCCAATTTAAAAAAAGGCAAGAACCAGTGCTTTGGGGCCTGCATGTTTGACTTGTAAAAAGCCTTCGATACCGTATGGTTAGAGAAACCGTTCTTCTAGCGGAATAGGCTGGACATTATTAAACTACTTTTGTATATCCTTTTCAATATGGTCACATATAAACAGTTTATTTTGAAAAATAGAGATGTTACTTCTGCTGAAACATTTCACATTCGCCGATCCTATTCACAAATCACAATGCTTATACAAGTGGTCATAGATTACAGTATTTATAAAAGTGATTTAATAGGTTCATTTCACTCTGCCATAGCGTACGCAGACGACATAATCACGTACAGATCAGGTCTAAAGATTGAGGTAAATATCATAATATACTTTTGGAACGTTTCTTTGATAAAATTAAACGATATTGGAACAACTGAAAATTAAAGATCAACTTTCTGAAGTGGGAAACCATTCTGTTGAAGACGCTTTGACTGTGGCCTTAGATACACCAGAATGATTTGGCAAAGTTTTTTGATCTTGGCTTATCGGAATGTAGACAGATACCTTGAGATATGGTTAGATCACTATCTATATCTTAACAGTCATACGAGGCGTATTCAAAGTAAGGTGACTCTATATTTTTAAAAAAAAGTATTTATTTATTTATCAATATTAATGTTGTTTCCTTCAAAGCAATCCCCCTCAGTATAATACACTTGTGCCGACGCTTTTTCCAATCCTTGGAGCACTTCTCATAAGCACTTTTTGGTCTAGCCTTGGGATCTTTCGTGGCAAATCTCCATCTTTTCATAGGTCTCTCTAGGTTTGGGAACAGGAAAAGGTCGCATTGGGCCAAATCCGGTGAGTATGGCCAAAAAGTCTCTCGCAAGCAACGATGAATGAGCAGATGATGCAAAACCATGAGTTGTTTATGCACAATTCCGGACCTTTTTTTTTCGTATTGCTTCTCGCAAACGGCACACTAGGGTTTAAACTCCTGATACACTACGCCACGGTAATCGAAAATAACAGTGATCAAAACTTTGACTTTTAATCGAACTTTTTCTGCTTTTTTTCGGTCTTGAGTCAACTGAGTCTACATTGGGACGATTGGGCTTTGGTTTAGACGTCATAACCCATATACCTATGATTCGTCACCAGTTATGAAACTTTTGAGGAAGTCAGGATCATCATTAACATGACATCATGGTAATTCGACGATTTTCCAAAACAGTTTTCTTCACAGCTTCGACGAAAATGCCAATGACGAATCGCTCGAGCGAGATTCGTCATTAGCATTTTCTCGAGTATCTGGGAAGAGCTTGTACCACTTTTAAACATTTTTTTAATTAGAGCAGACTCACCGGATCCCATTGTCAACATTTCCAGTTGATTTCATTGTTTACACAAAATTTAATTCAAATTCTTTGCTCCATTTTTTTATAATAATTTAAAATGGCCGAGCACACCAAAACACGTCTAACTATTCTTTCTGTCAAAAAAAAAAAATCGAAACTGTTATATGTTCGGGACATAAATAAATAAATATATAAATTTATATGCCCGCGAAATTTTAAAAGTCACCTTACTTTTTAAACAGATTTCGTATAGATGTTGCTGTAGCCAGAGCCAAAACTGTTTTTGGCTCTATAAAGGGACTTTTATAAGAGCCAACTCGATGCGAGGGTGAAGGTGATTTGCTACATGGCCTTATCTGGCCTATGCTTGCATTTGGATATTCCGTGTGGTTTAACGTAAGAGCAAGTTTACTGAAAAAGATTAGGATGTTTGAAAGCGCTTGTCTTTGCTTATACAGAACACCAGAGTGTGAGTGCATACACTTCTATCCTAATGAGATTTTGTAAAATAGGGCGAACTTGATAAGAACCTAATAATAAAAATAAGAACGATGTTCTAATTTAGGAACATTATTCCTACAGAAGTGTTTCTCTACCTTAATATAAGGGACATATAACCACTAATCCTGTCGCTCAAACAGGTGCGTACAAACTCACTTACGACAGAGGCGTCGCACACGTGAGTAGGGTTGTAGAGAGTCGCGATTTTAGTGGCTTGTTGAAGGAGACGAAGCTTCTACAATACGCCAAATTTCTCTGGTACTGGGTAGCATCGTTAGGAGCAAAGTCGGTTTTTTAGCCGTGGCTAATTTACATAGTATTAGTTAGGCTTAGACCTAAAAAGAAAAAAAATTAAAATTAAAAATTATAATTATAATTAAAAAATTATAAGAAAGAAATAAAAAGAGAGAAAAAAAAATAAAAAAAAAAATAAATAAGAAAAAATTAAATTAGAAAAAAAAAAAACAATTATAAAAGAACTAAAGAGATGGGTGACAATTTTTTCTACAAATAGGGGTAAACCATACAAAAAATCGCATTGTATGGTATTAACATAAAATAAGTTATTATAAGTAGGTTCAGTATTATATATTAAAGTTTTATATTTTTAGGTAGTTTGTAAAGTTTAGGTTGAAGTTTTGTAACAAGAAAAAATAAAAAAAGTCCATTCACTAAGTTTTTAGTTAAAAACTGTTTTCATAATTTTTTTGACTGTAATAAATATACATATTGTATTAATAAAAATAAAGTTTAAGTAACCTCGAAAGACAAATTAGGTTTAATTTATGGTGACCGCAGGAGGCAGTAAGAAATAATAAGATAACATACTTCGTTATTAAACGAAAGCATAAAAACTAAATGATCATTCCCAGAGTAAACTAGTGTAATCGAATACAACACTGTTTGATCTTCTAGAAATTGCTAAGCCATGATAGACGTAGTTTCTACAATATACGATTCGTTTTTATCATTGGATGATGAAAAGAATACCACAAACGCAATTATCATTTATCTCGTAATACTGAAAGTTGATTCAGTTACCAGGTCTAAGTGGGAAGAGCAGTTAGATTATAGCTCCCTTCCCTTATAGTGTCACTGTGAAGCATCTCTTAATAGAAAATATTAGCATATTTTGCTGAAGAAGCATCAACGTCGCGGTCTAAACCCAATGGTTGAGAGTCTTGAACATGTACAATGAACATTTTATAACCGGGTGTCAGTCGTTCGGTATTTTAACAGTTCCATATGTATACTATATAAAATAATAAAGAAATACAATTTTTCATTCGCTCTTATAAGGTCAACAGTAACACTTCTTTTATTGTTAACCGTATTCTTAAAGTCAGTAAATTATAGCAATCGCAATAAATTTAAATTTATTTGTCAAATTTTGTACTGTTTTGTCAGTACAAAACATATGACTTTAGGTCATATGACGCCGACAAATAATGAAATCCCAAATAGCCTGCACTACTTCATTCCGTATCAGAGTGTCCTCAGAGCACAGAGTGTAAGGACCAGACTGCAAGTTGTGTTTGATGCATTGTGTCAAGTCCTTCTTCCTGAAGAGTACTCGACTAAATAGCTCGTAGTGTGGAGGCAGCATGCATCTCAACTACTTCAATATTTTCGATTAAATATTGTCACATATGGCACTTCACGGTGTTTGAAAATGTTACACACGAAAACTTTCAAGATTTCTACGTTGATAATTTTTTAACTGGTGCTGATGAACACTAAACTATTAAAATATCATATATTGGTACAAAATGATGCATAAACCATTTTAAGAAAGCGCGATTTTCAGTTGTCAAACTAGTATTCAAACCATCTGGAGTTATGCAGCATAAATTGCACTTAATGGGAAATAAAGTTTAAAGGTTCGATTACCGCAAAACCATAGGAGTTTAGTGTCAGTTCAGTTCAAAAGGTTAATTCCACTTCAATTTAGGAAAGAATTTCCCCGATATTAGAGCTACGAGGAGAAACCTCAGTTTCAGCTTCACTACTTGATCCTTTTGGATTATTATGCCTCATAGTTACTAAAGCAAACATCTTATTACAAGATATAAAATAAATCTGAGTCATCGTCGAGATGTTAAAATACCCCAGTTTTTGCAAATATATTCGACTACGAAAGCTCAGGTTCATGGTTTCGCCTAATACTCGATAAAAGCTTATAGTTGCTGTATTTACTAGGTGTACTGGTATGAAGTGAGCGTCAAGATACAAATGACTCAATAGGAAACATTTATTGTGAACGGGCCTTAATTTTTTTTTTTTTTTTGTTTGATTGCTATGACACCTGTCAAACATATTTAGTATACATCAAGTCATTGAGCAAACAACATCATATTTTTTCATCGTGTTAAAAATGTCGAATTTTGTACCAGATAATGATGACTTTCGAAAAGCATTAATTTTTTGTTTTTATTTGAAGAAAAGTTCTGCAGAGTCTCATCGAATGCTATTTGATCATGCTCTATCAGAAGCAACATGCAGAATATGGTTTCAACGGTTCAGAGATAATGATTTTGATGTGAGAAATGAAGAACGCGAAAGAACACCAAACAATTTTAAAGACGCCGAATTCCAAACAATATTGGATGAAGATGACACTTTGAGTCAGAAACATATGGCAGAAATGTTAAATGTTGCACAATTTCTGACCATTTAAAAGCTGTGGGAAAGATCCAAAAGTCTGAAAAATGGGTGCCACATGAATTGAATGAAAGACAGATGGAAATCCGAAAAACCACTTGTAAAATTTTGCTTCAAAGACACCATAAAAAATCAATTTTGCATCGCCAGTAACAATTCGATGCAAAATTGATTTTTTAAAATTTATTTCTTTTCAGAATCCTAAACGGAAAAAGTGATGGGTTAATCCGGGACAACCATCAACTTCGACTGCAAAACCAGATGGAGTCGGCAAGAAGACAATGCTGTCTGTCTGATGGGCCTAGAAAGGTTTGGTGTACCACGTGCTCCTAAAACCTGGTGAAACCGGTAATATAGATCGCAACCGACAACAAATGATCAATTTGAATCATGCATTGATCGAAAAACGACCAGAATGCGCCAGAAGACACTGCAATATAATTTTGCTTCATGACAATGCACCTGCACACAAAGCAAAATTGGTTCAGGATACAACTAAAGCACTTGGCTGGGAGCTGCTACCCCACCCGCCGTATTCACCAGACTTGGCTACTTCCAACTACCATTTGTTTTCATCGATGGGACACGCATTAGCTGAGCAGCACATCGAATCCTACGAGGAAGCCCAAAATTGGGTGACTTTTTGGTTTGCTTCAAAAGACGAACAGTTTTATTGGCGTGGAATCCATAAATTGCCTGAAAGATGGGGAAAATGTGTAGCTAGCAATGGTCAATACCTTGAATACAATGTTTTTCACTTTCCCATTAAAAATTAGTGTTTTATTTTCAGAAAAAAAATATAAATGATGAATCTTTAGAGAAACGTAAAATTCGTGTGGTTTTTGTTGCAGTTAATTTAATTTAAGAACAAAAAAGAAGTATTTCAAACAGTACCTGCGGGTAAAGAGATGCAATTAGCAGTCTTTGAAATAGTCGAAACTGTTCAAAGGCATGAATTTCCCGAAGAAATTCGAAAGCTCAAACGAGGAATCGCACTTTCGTCCAATATAAAAAGGCTTAATCCATTAATTTATGATTTAAAGAAGATAATTGTTTCTCCGATCTACTTCGAGTAGGAAAACGTCTTTTACTTGCACCGATTGAGCCCGATGCCAAGTTTCCGCTATTACTCACAAAAAACACGCACTTTATAAAAAGGTATTTGCGGTATCTGAACATCAAAAACTACCTTGCGGGCACCAGATCATTGGTAAAGTTGCTTCGTTAAAGGTTTTGGGTCGACTACCAACCAAAACGTATATCGCGGTTTTTGTTTGTTTTACCTCCGAATCTGTACATTTAAAATTAGCCACTAATCTTTCTTTCAATTTTGTACTTCGTTCTCGCCTCGAAAAGGTTTATAGGTCTTCGAGGAATCCCGAAGTGGAGTGGGAAACTCTCTGTTGACAAAAAAGGAGCTTCTGACCCTTCTTGTCGTGGTCGAAGCCGTCCTCAATTCAAGACCTAACGACCCAGAAGCTCTAACGTCCGCGCACCTACTAATAGGCAGTCTGTTGGGTTAATTTCCACCAGAATAAGCATCAAACGGGCTTCTTGAGAAGATGGCAGCTCGTCTGCTTTCTCAAACAACAATTTGGCGGAGATGGTTAAAAGGTCTATCTATTTAAGTTCGCAGCAAGCGGGTTATGGAACAACCTAACATCATCTACGGAGAGCTCGTCGTAATCGATGAAAAATACTCACCTCCACAACAATGGTGGCTGTAATCGCAGCGCAAGGTCAAGGTTGACCTTGAAAAATGAATCAGATCCCAAAATATCTATCCTAAACCGGACCACCCTGTAAATAAATAATTTCAAACTATTTTGAACTTTGTATACGAGTATCATAATAAAATAATTAGTCTAAATTTTGAATTTGACGTAAACCAGCCGTTTTGTTATCAGCCATCTTTTTGGTAATTGTAAACCAAAAAATTATAATTAGTATAAAATTTTGAAAAAAATAAATCGAACCAAAATTATCGAAGTTATTTAAGGAACCGTCAGTAAGTAAAGGTTAGCTTTAAACTGCGAACACGTCGCGAGAGTGAGAGGGAAGATGTGTTAGTGAGATGGAGATAATATGGTGGGTAATTGTGTCGGCAAATGTTTGATTTTGTGAGATGTAGGTTGGCGCCATGTGATAAGAAGTGTGTCGGTGAATTTTGATGTTGGGAGTTATTGTTTGGTGGGAATCAGGTTTGGTAAGTGGTGCTCAGATCAGTGGTATTTAGTATGTTTTATATTTAATCGTATGGAGTGGATTGTGGGGTTGAATATTACAATATCATATGTTTATATGATATGGTATGATATAATATGTCTATATAAAAATAAGAGCATGGTGGCGATGTCCTGATGGCTAGTACACTGGCTGTCACGCCAACCTATCTGGTATCGAATCCCGGTAGAAGCTCAAAAGCAAAATTTTCAAATCGTCATCACCCTTTTGGCGGGCAATAGCAAACCTCCGAAAGTCAAATTCTACCCATGAAAAAGCTTCGTTTTGTCAACAGCACACGGAGTACTGAGTTCCCATGTGGTCCCCCACCTACGTACTTACCGCGCGCAACATTGCTTGATTTCGGTGATCTAGTGGGAACCAATGCTTTCAGTGTGGCAAGGCCGTTGACTTTTGGAGCAAATTGTTTGTGGAATTTGTGGAAAAACATTAATGCGAAAAATAGTGATGACCAGTTATTACTTATCTAGACCGTAGAGAATTAGAAATAATGCGAAATTTCGGATATATAATCTCTGATATTTAAACTAAGCTACTCAAAACAAAATAGGGCCCAGCAAAGATTTATTTTGATTTTTGTCTAAAAATTACTCTATTGGTAAACATAATCGAAGCGAAGTATTTAACTGTATAGCTTGCATATTTATGAGTATTTATCAATTCTTTAAGCAACAATTTTACCGTTGCGTCTAACTAACTAAGTAGTCTATCGCTGCCAAACTAAATACTGTCCATTAAATTTAATTGAGTTGTAAAAGAACAAGGTGTTCTTACCTATTCGTTTTAATGCTATGGATGACAATGGCATTGGAATTTCACCCTGTAGAAGAGGAACCAGAAGTGCTGACTGAGGTAGAGATATTACACTCACAACCATTTTTTTTAAAGATATAATATTTAAAATGTTTATATATGAATGAATAGTGATTTCTTTTTTCTTTTCTATTGGTTTTACTGTCACAAAGAATTTTGAGGTGACAAACGATTATTCAACATGTATCGAGCGATTCAATTTACAAGGACCTAAAGTTGAATTTCGCATCAAGGATGTTCCAGACAATGTAGAACTAACAGGTTGGATTGAAAATGCAATCAAAAGCATGTTTTAACGTGTTTTCGTGATTTCGAATATCAAGGGCCTGGTTGGATGAACTTCTGAAAGGTGTCAGGGTTAAGTTCCACTGAATTAAATGATATCGAAATGCTATCGAAATGACATTTTTCCAAAGCAATTCTACGGGTCTAAAGACAGGCACTTTTCGCGTGTTACCTCGGTTAAGCTTCTTGCTGGGAGAATAAATGCTCGAAAGAAAAAGTATAATTCTTTTGATAAAAAAAATGTATAAAAAGAGAAGGCATCATTCTAGTAAAAAACGAAAACAACTTTTGTTTACCTCGAGCACTAGTTGTAGCAATTGTTCTAGTGGAATAAGATCCGGAATATGTTAAAGTCCAAAGAAACATAAACAAACTTCAAATTTAATAAACACGATCGGTATTACTATACCCTCCGAAGGCTGCAGTATTCCGGAGTTCTTGACTTTTCAAAATTACTTAAAGCAATACAAAATTTTAGTATATGAAAATAGAAAAAAAGGATGAAATATTTTATTTGAAGATACCGAAAATTGCAGTAACAAGAGACTTAATTTCTTATATAGGGTTTTCTAATAACGACTTGACAACTTTTTTTTTTTAAATAAAAGGCAAACCATTTGAGATATTCTAAAAACTTTATTACTGGCTTGAATTACAATTAAAACATTTATGAATGAAACTTGACTTCGTTAATATGGCCACCGCGGGCACTTTTGCAGCGGTCGATTCGTTGGAATTCGCGTTGTGAGCTCTTTCAACGTCGTCGGCGTGTTGGCATAAACCAATAACTTAACGTAGCCCCATAGAAAATAATCAACCGACGTTAAATCGCACGAACGAGGCGGCCAATCGACTGGCCCATGTCTTGGGATAACACGCTTTCCATACTTACTCTACAATAAATCGATTGTAGCGTGTGCTGTATGGCTTGTGGCACCATCCTGTTAAAACCACATGTCGTCCAAGTCCATATCTTCCAATTTGGGCCAAAAATAATCTGTGATCATGGCGCGATAACGCTGACCATTCACAGTAACGTGACGATCGTTATGGCCCAATAACGCCGCCGGCATGCAAACCGCACCAAACAGTTATTTTTTGTGGATGAAGTGGTGATTCATGAAGCACATGTGGGTTTTCACCCGACCAATAACGCATATTTTGCTTATTGCCGAACCCATTGAGCCAAAAATGAGCTTCGTCACTGAAGATGATTTTGCGATGAAATTTATCATCATTTACCATGATGAAAATGTTGAGATTACTAAATAAATTGACCGTGACAGTTTGATGATTAGTGAAAGAATGCCTTCACAAATTAAATTCAAAGTTGTCAAGTCCCTATTGGAAAACATTATATTACAAAAACCACTTCAACGTCCGCATTTTGTTGTGTTTATTATTGTGAAATTTGCAGTGTACCATACAATAATATGAATAGTCATAAATGTGTGGTTAAGACAGTTTCGATATGAGGTTGCTGAAATGTGGAGTTGTAAATTTGAAAAACAGCTGAGTGCTGACGATGTTCAATATCTGAAATTACATCTATTAATACAAAATACTCCATTAAATCCTCGCGATGCATTTTACGAACGGTGTTAAGGAAATACGTATAATTATTATAAATGCAAGCAAGGTGAACAAATCAAGTACACAGATATGAGCTTCCTGGGTTTGTTAATATGGAAAATATCCACTGGGTCATCCTATTACCGATTGTTCTCAAATAGATTTGAAAAACATCAACGGAATTATCAAATGTAAAATACTACACTATGTACTTCCCATAAAACAAAATAATAAACTCATTTTTACATTATGTAGAACATGCAGCTATGAATTTTTTTTAATAGCAACATTGCACCCATGCCGATGATGAAAGAGCTTTGCACGGAACCTGGGTTATTCACGTAGTTTCGAAAGTTATGGAGAAAGGATATACATTTTTTTTGCGGAATTTGGAAATATTCAACCGTTCAATATCACAGAGTTAAAAAATCAGATGAATAAATTAAATAAAATGAAACAGGAAGCATCAGGGAAGCCTAGTAAATATACTACATAATAGAAGAAAAACAAATATATAGAGGAAGATGTTAAATAAGATTATACAAATATATGCAAACAACCCTGGAAAAAGGTCTTTGGTTAAGCTCATGTTAAATTCAATTTGGGGTTAATTCGGGCAACAGGAAAACCAACAGAAAAGTATAATTAAAAATCCATCCGAATTATACGAAATGCTTACAAATCCAAATGTTGAAGTGCGTCATATCCTTCCTATAAATGAGGAAAATATCGTATTAATATTAATACTATTAATATTGTATATAGGGTGATTCATCGTAAGGTTTGAATTATAATGTAAAATAAAACACATAAATTTGAAAGTGAACTTAAAATTTTTCTTATGAGTTAAGAGAACAATTCACGGCATTTATTTTTTGAAAATGATATCATGTAAATGTTGGCCATGACAACGTCTGAGGTATTCCATTCGGAATGTCCAATTTTGGGCGACTCGTTCGAGCATAGCGACTGGTATGTCGCACCGTAAGTTCCTCGAATCGCACGAAAAGCATTTCTTACAGAACGCTGATTTTCGTAATACAGTTGAACAATTTGGAGACGCTATTGTGGTATGAGTCTTTCCATTATGACCTGACAAATGATACTGAACAAAAATGACGAAGCAGTTTGATAGGAATCACGTGCGATCTGTAAAAAAAGGCTATTGAAAATCAAAAATCACGATGAATTACCCTATATAAAGAACAAGAAGCAGAAGGTTTGTAAATTGTTAATGTGTGCATTGCAGCTTATAGAGCTGCACAAGCTCGTCTGAAATTGTACAATCACCTGAAAATGTTAGGAGATAGGATTTTATACTATGATACGGATTTGGTTATCTATGTACGCCGTGCAGGGGTTATATGATCGATGAATTAGAGTGCTATAAACAAAATATGCAAAAATTTTGCATACAAAGTCTATAGTAAAAAAGATGAATGTGAAAGAATCTTTTACAAGGTCAAAGTCAATATTTTAAATTATTCTGTACGGAAGAAGGTAAATTTTGATACAATAAAGTAAGCTGTAATTAATGCAGAAAATTCGGAGAATATAAAAATTGTACGGAATAGTATTCGTCGAACAGGAGAGCATGTATTAACCACCATTCCAGAAATAAAGACCTACAAGCCCAAAGTAGAAAACGCAAAATTCTCGAAGATCATAGTTCTTTACCATACGGTTTTAAAATAACGAAAAATGAGTAATGTGATCGAATATAAAAAGCTGAAAATCAATGTACGATTTTTAACAGATAAACATCTCTCAGAATAATGCGCTTGTTACTTGGTTCAATATTTGTAACTTTATAATTTTTATTCTGAAATAATTCATATACAATAGTTATTGACTTTAATAAAACACTAGTGTTGTGGTTAAGAATTAATGCATTTCGTTGGGAAAGACGCGCTTCAATTCTTTAATTTTGGGGCAATCTGTTTCTTCAATATTTATGAAGGAAAAATTTTGGTCTTGAATTAATTCCTTTAACCATCGGTTTTTTTCAGCCACTTTAACATAAACTGTGGTATTTTTGATTTTTTCTCGAAAAAACTTCTTTTATTGTACTTCTCGAAATTCAGTGAATCCCTCATTCACTGTAGTCCATATTGATACATATAAACCCAGTAAGCCTGCCTCTTTTTTTTTTTTTTTTTTTTATAATACCGCGCGCGCACCAAGGTAATATGAATGTCCTTTTATTTGCTTTTTCTTCAGGGCGCGGGCGGGTGGTGTAGTAGTTTGAAGCTTAGGTGTATAAGGTTTCGATATTTTTCCCAGAGGTGGTTGTCAAACTGGACGGGACGAGCTAGTACATCCTCCTCAACCAGTGGGTCTTAAGTACGTGCTAGTTGCTAGTTCGTTACATTTAGCACAGCCAGCAACCACTCCAACATCAGTGTTATGCCTTCATGTCAGAGTTGACGCCGATGGGATTTTCATACAACTACATACAAATTCTATGAAAAGACTTTCACAAAATTGTCTGGCACGAGATTCGAACCCGCGACCCTCTGCTTGAGGAGTCTATGCATATACCACTACACCACGGCCACGGATGCCGACAGTTGATTCAAGTTAAATGAAGATTTAAGAATAAAATGATGGTAGTGTCCATTGTGCAGTAGAGCCAATTCTTTTAAAATAAAGCTATTATTTTCCCCTTTAAAACCCCGAACATCAATGAAATACATTTTTCATTCAATGATTTTATGCGGACGGGTGTTTTCTCTTCGATAGTCAACATTCGAATAACTTGATTATATTTCTCGCGAAACTATTTGATTCAAAGAATTGTAATTAAGCTGAGCTTATTTTTTCAAGTCCTCACAAGGGTAAGCCTCCGAACTCAATAAGCTTTCAGATTCGTAATATTGCAATGGTTTTCTATCTGAGAGGTTATTTTTACACTACAAATGTTATGGGTGGTACTTGGCAATACAGGATACTCTTATAGATCCCAATTTTTTAAATCGATTTTTATTGTTTGACCATCGCTTATAGGTTTGTATAATTTTAATTTGTACACATCAGACAGTTGTAACATGTGGTATTTTTCATAAGATTTTGAATAGGTTTATTATTGCTTTTCCATCTTCTTCGGTAATTAATGAGTTTTCATCGGTACGCAAACGTGTTAGAATTAAACCATGTCCACGATTTGGAATTATTGGTTTGTAATCTTCGCCAAACCCAGTATTTTATTTAGAGTTACACAAAAATTAACAAAGAATGAACTGATGTTGATTGAAGAATAATGATGCATTAAGTAACGTATCGCTTTCATTTTTATCAAATAAATATAGTTTTTAATACTTGATGTAATACCTTCATTACGATTGCTGTCAATTTCGACACTCATAACAAATTTCATCAAAGCTATTTCAAGAAGCTATTCTATTATTTATAAGTTTTGTTTTTGCAACTGCTATTAGTTTTAGATACATAAGCCTCAATATATTTAAATGTAACTTCTTGAAGGTAAAATATTAAGGTTTTGATGTTGGACACAAATTAGAAAAGTATCAGTTTTCTTGAAACTGATCGGTATGGCGAATATGTATGATATTCCAGTTTTGAGTTACTCTCCTCAAGTTTCGGTCGTTCGAAAATATTTAAGAAATTAAAGGAATTGATTTTATTTATTTTTTATTTATAACATAGATATAATAAAAACTGTTTATTTTGTTCTCTAAGGCAAATTTTGGAAAAAAATTTATTTATTTTTCAACATAATCGCCTTTCAGCTCTATACACTTCTCCCAGCGATGTTCAAAAAATTTGATACCCTTTTTATAATAAGAACTGTCTTGCTCTTTAAAATAGCCAATAACTGCCGACATCATTTCTTCATCGTTGGAAAATATTTAACCAATGAGCCATTTTTTTAAGTTTGGGAATATAAAATAATCCGAGGGGGCTAAATCTGGCGAACAGGGTTCATGAGATAGCAATTCAAACTTTAATTCATTAATTTTGGCCATTGCAATAATGGATTTGTGAGCTGGTGCATTGTCTTGATGAAACAACACTTTCTCTTTAGCCAAATGCCGCCATTTTTGCTTGATTTCTTCGCTCAAATGTTGCAAGAAGTTCGCATAATACTGGCCGTTGATATTTTTCCTTTTTCAAGATAGTCAACGAAAATTATTCCGCGCGCGTTCTAACAAATCGACGCCATGATCTTGCCTGCAAATGAAACGGTCTTCGCCTTCTTATGAGGCAGTTCTCCTCATAATTGAAACATCTTCACGATACCGTTTTTGCTCAAGTGTGAGCGCGGAACATCATCTTGCGCACAGCTTTCTCATGTCCAAAATTTCAAATAATATGCGATCTACCGCTTTTTTGAAATGCCTACAATGTCTGCTAGCTCGCGCACTCTCAGTCGACGATAATCCAGTACCGCTTTGTGGATTTTCTTCACCATTTATGTAGTCGTCACCTTATTTATTCGACCACTGTGATGCTCGTCTTGGCAGCTCGTACTGCCTCGTTTAAACTCAGTAACCCAACATTTTACTGTTGTAAACGAAGGAGCAGACTCACCCAGAGTTGAATCCAGTTCAGCTTTTATATTTGTTGGGCTGAGGCCTTTCAAATAAAAGTATTGTATCTCATAAGGATTACCAATTTTCTCCATTTCCACAAATTCACTGACAACGTTTATTATTGATGGCTGCCAAACAAATACTAAACAACGTGGTGCTTTCAAACTTAAATCATATGCTTTATAGACTGCGTACTTTCCAATACAGTGATATTTTCAAACAACTACTGCCATGTCTTGGTCAGGCCGGCTACTTCTGGGACCGCCATCGTATAATTAACAATAGTGGCTGTACTAACTGCTCTCTTATAATCTACAATTATCGTAAACTATCATTGTTTTGGTTTAAAATAAAATCGAAGTGCTATGGTTTCTCCTCGAAAGTTTATTAGGTTTCCCACTTGGTCGAAGAGCTTCAAAGTTATTCAACTTAATCCTTTACCGTTCACAGGTAAACAGATAACATTTCGTGGAACCTTAGCTATTTTATATCCAGCGCTAACCTTAATAGAAAATTTATGTAGTATATGGGCTTTCTTTAGTACTATTAATTTAACACTTAAGAGTATTATTGTTCGCCCTTATTTGGATTGATATTTTGTTTGGATTTTCCTTATTATGTTGTATGATAGCCTGCTGAATACACTTATTTATATCGGAAAATATAACGGAAAAGTTAATTCGGTACTACCGAAATGGAAACAATTGTTAAATGAATCTATATTCGGTAGGGAATTATTACACAAACGTAACTAGACTTCAAAATATTCGTTGGAAAATAGTTTGTAGTTAGAAGAGATTTGTTCCCACTTAATGTAACTGCTGATGAATCAGAAATAAAACTTTTTTTTTTTCATTCATAATTTATATATATTTAACATTCAAGTAAAAATTGCAGACATAAATGACCACATATAAAAGAATTAAAATTTTTGACAATTGTTATATTGGGTCTATACTTATTCGTGCGGTTTGCTAAGAGATGGCGTAACTTGTATTATTCCATTGGAACATGAGTTGGAAAGCTACTGTCATTGTACGTCATTTCAGTATATGTCATTCGTTTGAAGCGTAAACAACAATAATTTTTTTTTCACTCAAATATGTCGAAGTTTGTGCCTGAAAACGTGTTTTTGCGGGGAGTTCTTCTTCATTACTTTAATGTGAAGAAAACTGCTGCCGAAAGTCATCGTATTTTGGTGGAAGTTAATGGTGAAAATGCGCTAGTTGAACGAAGACGATGAACGTCCTGGGCAGCAAAAAAAATTTGAAGATGAAGAACTGGAAGCATTACTCTATAAAGATTGTTGCCAAATACAAGAAGAGCTCGCAGAATTTTTGGGTGTCACTCAAGCAGCCATTTCAAAACGTTTAAAAGCCACTGGATATATTCAAAAGCAAGGAAATTGGGTTCCACATGAACTCAAGCCGAGAGACGTCGAAAGGCGGTTTTGCATGTCCGAAATGCTGCTGGACCGCCACAAAAGGAAGTCATTTTTATATTGTATTGTTACTGGTGATGAAAAATGGATACATTACGACAACCCCAAGCGCAAAAAATCATATGTGAAACCCGGTCAACCAGCCAAATCAACGGCAGAGCCGAATATCAATGGCGCGAAGGTAATGCTCTGTATTTGGTGGGGTCAGATAGGTGTGCTGTATTATGGGCTGCTAAAGCCAGGTGAAACCATCAATGGACAAAGCTACCGAACATAATTAATCCGTTTGAAGAGAGCAGTAGCCGAAAAACGCCCGGAATATGCGACCAGACATGAGGCAATAATTTTCCATCATGACATCGCTCGGCCCCACGTTGCTATTCCGGTTAAAAACTATTTGGAAAAAAGTGGTTGGGAAGTGTTACCCCATCCGCCTTATAGGCCAGACCTTGCCCCTTCTGACTACCATTTGTTTCGGTCGATGCAGAACGCCCTCACTGAAATACGGTTCCCATCAGAGCAGAATATCAAAAATTGGCAAAAATTGCACAAATTGCCAGAAAGATGGGAAAAGGTCATGGATTCAGATGGACAATACTTTGAATAATATTATTGTACATGTTTTTCTTAAATAAACGTTCAAATTTTGAAAAAAAAAACCGCACAAATTAAATCACATACCCAATAGTTACCGTTGAAGCTAAATTTACTCTCGCTGGAGAGTAAACTGAACTGGAAGGAACAGAAACAAATAGAGAGAGTGATTGAGATAGTTGGTGTACTAAGATAAATACTCTTAACCCAGTTGGGAGTGTACAAATAGTTTTGATGCCGCTGTAAATGTCTCTGTCTCCGCTGATGAAATCGAAAAATGCTACATAAACTGTAACTCAGGTAATACGACAAAATTTAACATCTTAGGCCAAGCAGAGGATTATGAAGAGTAAACGATCGGCAAAGAAAACTCTAAATATGAATACTTCGGTGTTTGATGCTGGAGGGAGTTGTAGTATTTTTATTAATGATTATTTCACTTAGTACACTAGAGACATGTTCATGGCTGCGAAAAAAGTTAAACTGGAGAAAAAATGTAAATACATATGGTTTAGTAACTCAAATATTTTGTTGTGAAAGGTTGAAAGAGGTGAAGTTGTTGTCATAAGATCTTTTGATGAGCTTGAAGCAATAAATGATTTATTCTATGTTTGACAATATTAACACACACAACGACTTTACTACTAAAACCATCAAAAATTGCCGCCATCTCTCTTTCTTTCCTATTTCTTATGATAATTATCCTATTTTCATCGTGCATTAAAATGTAAGAAACTTGCTACAAAATTTCGATTCATAAGCATGTAATCTCTAAGGATTTATGTTTTTTCCAGCCATGATATTTGTGTCAGAAATCTAGATCTAACCTTTTGAGAAGGAAGATATTAATATACCTAACTACGTTTTTTTATGCCATTTCAAATGATTTCTATGCAGCGGGGGGGTTGGAGTTTTTGTTAAAAATACTTATTAGCCCGAAATTTTTTCTATTAGTGCCAAGAGCGCTAATATCCTAAAAATCGCTTGTTCTATTTGTAATAAAACTTTCAGTTTTGTTTTTGTATACAGACTTCAAAATAATCATTTGCATATCTTTTTAGACGAATTCGCAGTTATATGTATTAAACATAGTACGTAGTACATAGTACATAGCCTTATTGGCTAATCATGCCTTTGTCTCATTTATAAATGAAGCAGCAAGACCAATTTATAAGATTTGTCTTGACAATGTTTTTGGTCGCTCCAAGTGAAGCTTAATCAGTGTGCAGGTCTGAACCTTGATTTTAATATTACCGATCACTGTATGACAGGCTTAATCTTTAATAACTTAAAAAGCACTAAAGTTTCTAACATTACTTCCAACAATATCACAAAAATTTACTTTAACCTTTTAAATGGAAAACTTTTGAGTGAAAAGTGGAATGACACATATGCCGAAGAAAATTAAATTCTTAAAAACTTTAAAAAAAAACCACACTGATTGCTCAAGCGTCTCGATAGTACAAAACAAATCTCAACTTAAACTTAATCCCTGGATGACTAATTCACTTCTCAAACAAGTAAAACTGAATCACAAACTGCGTAGTAAAATTTGTAAACACCCACTAAATCTTGTTAGTAAAACATTGTGACACTCATTTATATAAAAAAATAAATGAAGAAATCACTATTTGTCGAAACAGATACTTTGAAAACAAATTAAGAAGTGCTAAAGGAAACTTAAAAAAAAGTGTGGGAAGTAGTAAACTGCATAATTAATCGAAAAACTAAAAACCATAACGTATCTATAACACTGGAAAAGATAACGTTATCGTGACAGATCCTGTGATTGTTGCAAATGAGTTCAACCAGTACTTCGCCCCAGTGTCCAAGAAGTCTTCCGCTTGTAACTTTTTAATGTCTTGTGGGGATTGTTTAACGTCTCAGCTCTTTGATCGGACATTTTATAGTAACAGATTCATTTTTAATCCCATTTCGGACCTAAATTTGATCAATTCTCTTGCTTTTGACTCGGTATAGGTATCGTCAGATTTTCTGAGTGTTTCCAGTTTGGTTGATCTTCCCATTTTGAGGGCTTTGACCAGCCTTATGGTTTTACCGATAGTTTCGATCTTTTCGCAAAAAGATTTGTAAGAGGCGCTCTTCGAAGTTCGAATAAGCTTCTTACAATTTTTTGCTTTTTTGTGTGAAGATTGCAATTTTCCTCCAAATTAGTCTTAGGGGACCTGGATTTCTGGATTGTTTACGGGCGATTTGCAGGATTGCTTAGTAACTGCAAATGCCATTTCGAAACACTTGGTGAGGGTGCCGTTCATGTTCTGAACAGCTTCCGCAAGCTTTTGTTTTGCCCTGAGCTTAGGGGGAGCACTATGGTATTTTTCAAGCTCTTCCTTAAATTGTGTCCAGTTAGTTTTATGCGGATTCCTTCTCGTCAGCAAGGTCGAGACTTCGCATTCGATTCTGAATTTGATGCATCTATAGTACTTTCCGTCCATTCCCTTGACCGTCAAGTCAGACGATAGTATGAAATCCAGGAGATGATAACCTTTCACGTTGCATTCGATACTGCCCCAGAAGGTGTTCTGAACATTAGCATTGCAGCATATGATGAGTCCCAACTTTCTGGAATCACAATATTCAATGAGTTATACTATCGCCTCCACACAGATGGTTCCTTTATGGATATTATGTGGGGCCGTGCCCCGGCAGTAGTCGAAAAGGATACGGGTGTATTTTCGCCATTGCGAGTACCACCTGGAGTATAATCCTGTTGGGTCATTTCCATACTGTTAAGTTTTTTACGTCTAGTTAAGATGTCCCTGGCGTTTAGTTCGACGTCTTACCTGGGTTCCTTTCAGAACTTTAGGATCTTTGACCCTTAAGCCTGCCTGCCTCGACAAGACCGCCAAAGAAAGGAAGGCCCAAGTTCCTTAATTTTGAATCATTCCCAATGCATGCAATCGCTTGGAAATGGCTTGGTGGGTAACTCCTAATGCTGAAGCAAGCTCTTCTTACGAGTGGCACGTATCCTCATCGAACAATGATTCCAATTCAGCTTCTTCGAAAGATTTTAGCCTTCCTTTACGCGGACGGTCGTCAGCATCGAAATAACCGTCTTTGAAGCGACGGAACCAATCACGGACGTTGCTTCACTTAGAGCAGCATCTCCGATTATTTGGCACAAAATTAGACATTTCCACACAACCAAAAGTATATGACGCTAAAACAAAATCACAAATGTGTCAAAACGGTTTGTTTACCATATCGTCGGCTAAATGTGTAAAGCTGACTCTTAGCATTATATAGAGGAAAAATTATTACCTCTTATTTTTGCTTCATTATTCATTAAACTTTTTGAAGAATGTGTGGTTGATGTATGTAACATCATACTTCATCGGACTTTTTCGAGCTTCTCGACAAATTCCGTGTCTATTCTGCAGGAACATTCACAGTTTTCTCCCTTAGGTGTGTTTCGATTGTTGAATGCATCGAGCCTGCTTCCATTTGAGTGTGTCCAACCTCCAAATATTTTTGTTTAATTATAATTTTTTCTTTAATGGCAACATTCAACAAATTTCGATTTTGGTATGTAATCCGTCGTTTTTTTCATTTTGCCGATCAATGGTAAGAACCATTTTTTTTTTTTTTTTTTTTTTTTTACGAAAAAATGAGAAATTATGGTGGCAAATTCCTCTGCATTAACCCCACCCTCAGTTTCATTCCAGATGTAGCAGAAACCGTCTTTATTCACTAAACATAGGTTGTGAACACATAACTTAGTGTTGTAATATAAACTAGACACTTTTGACTTTGGAGCCATTAGAACTGCTTGTAAATCCATAATAAAAACAAGACTTTCATTTTCCTTGTCGTTCCGCTTTTCTTCGCGCGCTTCTTCCTTTTTATTTATATGTAAAAAGTATTCGCATTCAGATACGTGTCAAATTTTATACGCGGAATATTTTTCACATTGATCTTTTTTTGGTTGAAATAAAGGAATGTTGTTTGCATCTATTAACTTATTGAAATTTGTCGAAGAAAGTGTTGTAACATTTCTAAGGATGCCCTGCAATAATGTGATTCCATAGTCGGAAGAGACTTTATAAATTTCATCAGTGCTTGATTTTCTTTTTCGAAAGGTTTCCCTTTTACAGCCTCAATAGTTTTATTTTTTGATCCATGTTTTTTTTTTTTTCAGTTCAGCACTGTAATTTTGCCTATGCAAAGGGTATTCAGAAACATTACACGACACACCCGTATGTTCTTATCATTCAACATTCAATAATACAAAATAGATTGAGACCTTCTATAAAAATCTAGTTCTTTTCCATTTCTTATTCTTTTTGCAGATTTTTCAGTGACAGTGCTGTCAATAAGTGTTTTTTTTCTTTCTCTCCGTTAAATTTTAAAAATGGTCAATGCCAGGTTGTGTTGTCTTTTTTGCGTCTTCCTAAATACGTTAAGCCTTTTTTCTGAGCTTTAAGTTTTTCTGTGAAAACCAAGTTTCTTTGTTAACCAGAGATCTTTTCTTTCGAGTCGAAGTTTTTTTAGGTAAGTCTGTGGACATTTTTGATATCGAATCAGAATGTTGTGAATGTGAAACAAGCAATACCAACAACATTATCAACACTGATAATATCAGTTATCTCGTTTTGGCCAAGATTATTGAATTCATTGGAAAGGTCAGCTACGGGTATATCATCATCTATGTTTTCATTATTAATGATATTAACTTCACCAATTATTTCGTCGTCATCTGTGTCAATTTGAAGAGTTGGTAAATTGTACCTGCAATATTCTTTTGCAAATTTTGCGAAGTCTGGTCTGAAGGATTTGGAATGTCAGTCAGTTCCAATATAATCACATCATCCACAGCTGTGAACATTTTAGAGTTCATTATGTTGCCGATCGCCAATAAATAAGAGACGTTTTCTTGTTCTACTATGTGTGACCACATTTTCAATTTGTAGAATTTCTATTATTTTCATTGAAGAAGTTTTGTAGAATGGGATTATTAAGTGAACCCGCTAATGACAGGTTTGCACGATTTAATTCAAGTATGTCTTTTGCCCGCGACATCTGAATGGTGAAAAGTAACCTCTAGACATGCCAAATTTCAGTGCGATACTGTCTTTAGTTTTGTTTTGACAGCTGATTGTTGTTGACGTGTTTAACATCATGTTGAGTATGGACAAAAACGATTTTCGTTCTCTCATAAAACATTATTTTTTGAGAGGCAAAATGGCGAAGGAAACAAAAAAAAAGTTGGATAAATATTATGGGGCTAATGCTCCGTCAGATTACACCGTCAAATATTGGATTCAAGAGTTTCGTGGTGGCCGCAACTCCATTACCGATCAAGTCCGCATCGGCAGGCCCCCGATGCGGTTACAGAGGACAATGTCAAAAAAAATACATGAAATGGTGTTGGCTGACCGGAAAGTGAAGGTTCGCGAGCTAGCAGATACCACAAAGATTAGTACTGGGCGCACACGCTCGATGGATTGGAAAGGTTATGGCGTCGGTTTTCTGGGAAAAACCATCAACAGCGGTGTGATGTGCATTATTGGAGCGATTGAAGGCCGAAAACGGCCTCACATGAGGCAAAAAAAAAAATTTATTTTTGCAAGTCAATGCATCGGCGCACAAGAGCATCGCAACCACGGCTAAAATCAATGACTTACGGCTCCAACTGCTGTCGCATCCATCGTATTCGCCCTATTTGCCCCCCTCGGACTAATATCTCTTCCCATACCTCAAAAGATGGCTCATCAACAAAAAATTCAGCTCAAGCGAAGAAATCATCGACGCCACGGAGGAGTATTTTGCAGACCTTCCATAAAATTACTTTTCGGTCACTCAGTCAATCAACACCGTGATCATCGACGTAATGTCTCCTGTCTTACCTTGTTCTGTCGTTAGTTTCTCCAGCAGTGCTACATAGAAATTGGCAATAGCATTCCGTCCTTTCAAACCTTAAACCTTAATAACTGGCTTGGTATGAAAGCTCATCAGTTTGCTCTCAAGCTCTCAGACGTACTCTGAAATACCGTGAGTCTTTCCTAAGCTATAAAACTCGGAAACTGCTGAACTCCTTATTTCCCAGTCGTTATAACCTTCAAACATTCAAGACCAACGTTATCGATATCTGTCTATCTTTCTGTCCTAATTCCCGCACTGCGTGCAGGAGGAACGTCAGTTTTCTTGTGCAAGCTAATTATAAAAGAAAATCAAAAAAGTGACACTAACAAAGAACAAAGAAGATGAAGTATATAAACTTACGTTTATATTCGAAAAAAAGTCAAAAAAATCAAGTAAGCATAACATATAAAGCACAAACAAGAAATAAACGCAAGCTCATAAAACGCCAGTTAATGCAGTGGAGGTTAACTTTGACAGGGGTTTTCAGCAAACTGATGTTGTAAACTTTTACAGTAAAGTATGCAAATAAAAGCAAGCCGCATATGTCGCTGACGTGACTAATAATCCTTTTGTTTTGAAAGCAAACATGAGTTTTAATAACAAAAAAAAAAATATATAAATAAATAAATAATAAAATAAAATAAAAAATGAGAGAAAGCACAAAGCCCTATGCTTCAATATACACATATCATAGGTTGCATTAAGAGTACGGTTGTGCTTTTACATTTGAATGATACATTTTGTCTTATTGTGCTTAAAATGTTTTTGAAATGACATTTTGCAACAATTCTTCTCTGTCACGGTAATATCTACTAATGCCGTTAGCTTGAATTGTTCAGTGTATATATAAGCGCAGTTTATTGAGAATGTCTGTATGTATGTATATATTATTTTCTTAATATTTAGATACACGTTTTGCAAGATTAATTTTTTATTTAATGGCCTCGTTTATGTGACCGATGATGCTTACTAAACAGTGTTGATTTAATATCTGCCCATTATCGTGTTCTTGTTAAAGCACTGGTCATTCGTACTTGAAATGGGGGATGCGGAATTTTTGAAGGAGATGCGGTCAATACTCTTTTGCGATTGTAGCCGTCGAACATCAAACTGGAAACTGTTTTTTTTTTTTTATTTATTAAATACTTTTTGTAAAAAAAATATTACAATTAATGCTCTTTCCGTCTTTTAAAATTCTAATTTTTGTTGTCTTAATATTTTTATCTTTTTATATTCCATCGTTTTCTTACATTAGTGGGTAATTGATTTAACATTTAAAATCCTTCATAAATTAAAAAATTTCCCAAGTTCAAATCATTAATATTTTAAGAGAATATAGTTATTCTTCTTTAACATATCTTACATGTTTTGTTAAATATTTTGTTACTTTTTATCATGTAGGACATTCAAAATAATCTTTTTTTTAATAAGCAACCATTTCATTACACTCAACGTATAACTAAGTGATATATATTTATTGCAGTTAAGTATGTGGCTTTTTTTGCAGCAATACTAAACACAACAATATTGGAAATGGTGCATCACGCTTTCGTTAAAGATTGTTATTGCACTTATTTAAATGCTTCTTCTTTGCAAAAATCCAATCCTTATGAAAATTGTTGCACAACAAATTTAACCCGCCCTGCCCAACCCACTTCATAAGTGTGTATCCTTCAGCCTCAATCTCAATTTCTGCACGTTAAATTACCAGACCAGCTCTGTTATTCTGACTTCTATGATACCCGTTTACACAAATTTAGTTCTCAAAATATAAATTTTATCTATGATAAAATCTCTTCGTCTCCTCTCATTGATCTCATCAACACTCAATAGGAGTGTTTTATCCTTATTAAGATATCGCAGAATATACGAAAATATTCAGTTATATATTATCTGGATTACTTACACGATAAGCCCGACTCTATATGCATCGATGGAACTAAAAAGACTAATTTTTTGCTCTCGATTCAACTAGAAGATCTTCCTACAATACAATCACTTAAAATCTTCGCAAAATCTTCATGAAATTTTAATTACTACTTCAATCAATTTTTCGAATGATCTGTTCTCATATGTCGCTCACGTAAGTTCTAAGCGCATTTGGCAACTTCAACGCGTTGCGGTTTTAGAAACTACTGCCTACTATACTGCTACGGTTAAGAATTACACCTCTTCTTGGATCAGTTAGCAGACTCTAGGCTATGTCAAATCAGGCTTTATCTTCACAACTAATCCCATCAAATTCTCAGTATCGTGTTGTCCCCTATCTTTTTTAACTCTTGATAACTTTCATCCTCCACTTCTTCTTTCATTTTTCCACAACTCTCCCCTACAGTCGCCTTCCGCGTATTGCTCTATTCTAATAATTTTCACAAAGCTAATTTCCGCAGGGCTGCTTTCGAGACTACCAATCTTCCTCTGGTCGCTGCCATTTCAATTTTTTATAGAGAAATATTCAAATCTCCCTTACTGTGTCATATTCCCGCCATAACATATCTCCTACACCCGCCCCTACACGGTATAATCGTAGACTCCGATCTCTGGGAAACAAAAGAAACAAGTTATCGGTGATATTCCCTCGCACCCACTATTCTTCCGACTGTTCAAACTATCTACAATAGGTACATATTTTCATTTCATTAAACTATTCAATTCTCTCTATCAACGCTACCTGACTAGTGTGCAAATCAATCTTATAAATTACCCCAAGCTCTTTTTTCAATTTGTCAATTTCAAAAGTAAGACCGACGGTTATCCCTCCTCCCTCGTTTTCGAGACCAAATCTTCAAGACATCCTTTTGCCATCGCCAAAATTTTTCCTAGATTTTTTAAACAATCATTTGCCAACAACTCCTTCGTTCCAAATCCCTCTTACTTCAATGATCTACCAAATTTTTCCGTTGGTCTCATTTTTATTGAAGAGAAGTTACTACAAAATTCCAGATTTGGAAGACTTCTTGTATAATCCCGATACACAAAAAGGGATCCAAGCATAAAGTTACCAATTATCGTTCCATTTTTTGAAAGCATTTTATACGAACCCGTGAACTTCAAATCCAAGTCTTTTATTTCGCCCAGACAACATGGTTTTATAAAAGGCAGATCAACTATCACAAATCAAGTTGAATTCATGTCTTTTGCGCTTGCAGCCTTGGAAAATGACAAAGAAATTGATGTTATCGCACCCAATTTCACTAAAATGTTTTATAAGATATCTGATCCTCTTTAAATTATCTGCTCTTTTTCTTCTCATTATTTTTCCTATTAACGAAGACGACACAAAATTTTATTTCTTCTCCCCATGACACCACCCTTCTTCAAGAAGATCTCGTTATATCTTTTATAACCTTCTAACATAAATGCAACCCCTCTTTCCGACTTTATTTTCTATGGTCAACAAATTCCCCTGGTTGAGTATTTTCAAGACCTTGGCATATTATTCGGCTCTAACCTTAATTTCCGTTCAGATATCGATAAGATGATCCTTAAAGCCAACTCATCACTTGGTTTTATTAAATGGTGGTCCAAATAATACACACTCTCCCACCAGCAAAGCGTTGTTATTAAAAGCATTTCTGATTCAGACTGGCTTTATTCAAAAAAAAGTGTTCTTGTTTACAGTACAAAACTTTTATTGAAAAATTTGTGTCTCATCAATAATTTTTGTTCATAATACTTTTCTTATACTCGTATTTTCCGTGGCCTAGTTTTATCTTTATAATCAGATTATAATTTGTGTGCGTAATGTACGCTAGATCTGGAGACCAGTCTTTTAATTGTGCCACGGCTACACGGCTTCCTCATCTTAGTATAAACAAGGGGACATAGCTGTATCCAGATCATGAAACTCTAAATCAAATTGATTACATTGCGGTAGACGACGCCAGTATTTAGGACGCCTTGGATCACCACCTTGTTGCATCCAAGTCGCGAATGCGGATTTTACCGGCCCCACAACAAAGAAAAACTGTCCAGAAATCTCTGAACAACTCGTATGCTGCCAACATCGAGTATTGGAGACCAGTAGCAGGGCTGCCAATGTGCCATCGGAGACGCCGTAATTGATGCGCTAAGTTTCACCCGACCTCACAATCCCTAGTTTGATGAAGAATGTAGCACATATAGGTAAACAAGAACTTTATAAAGCAAACCTACAGAGGCAGAGAGCCTCTCGTCTTTCAAAAGTCTGTGCAACTACTATCGTATTCCGATGATATGTTATCGACAAAATTGAGAGAACTCAGCGGGGGAGAGGCTTGTACATTCATTCATTTCGAAGAAAGAGCTCCAACTGATCTTCGAATCTTTCAAGAGTAAGATATCAGTGGGAACCGATGGAGCACCGAATGTTGTGCGTCGACATCTCCCACTAGAAGCTGTGGATATTTATATCACCCTGTTTAACAATGCAATGAATAATGCCCATTATCCGCACTTGAGAACTGCTGTAGTACACCCATCCCCAAAAGGGATAAAGACACAATCCGGCGAATCTCTAGTCAATCAGTAAAGTTTTCAAAAAGTGATCAATAGTATTTTGTGCATTGAGAATAAAAATATAGTTCCGGATAATCAATTCGGTTTTCAGCCGTGCGGCGCACACTGGGGCAAAAAGCCATAAAAACTGCCGAAAAATAAAAAAATAAAAGTGATTTTGGGAAAACCCTATTACATGACTTTATCAGGATACTAGTAACTGCACTGTTTTGCAATACTTAAATGACCCGTTACAAAACTGGTTCGTTATAAGAGTGAAGCGTAGTTTGCGTTTTGTGGTTGATCTATGCAGTAGTGATTCGGGTGCATTTTTAGAGTAGTTTTACTATAATATACATTTTTTGTTGGTGTTATATTGCGATGAAGGCTTCAACCTCATCTATGTTACTATATTTTAGAAGGTTTTTTTTTTTTTCATTCAATGTGGCCAAGATATATTGATATTTGCTATCAAATAATATGAAATACTTTACGATAATGATCAGTTTTTATTGCTTGACTTAAAGGAATTATTTGTATTCGAATATGTTATTATTATTCAAAATAAGTTATTTCGTTTCAGGAACTTTTCATACACTATTATTTATTACAGAGCAAGAACTTTTAAATATAATGCATAATTCTGGGGAGAGTAGTTTCGAGCAACAATATATATATTTGATTAAAGAGCTAGAAAAACGAACAAATTGCCAATCCAAGAATCTCAAACAGAAATTGAGTAGTTTAGAAAGAAAATTTAATAAACATAATAAAGAGTGGCTTCTGACATCACTTTCTTTCCCATGCGTTGCGTCAAAAGCTAAACGCGGCCGACCGGTTATTTCATTTAAAATCCCTCTTACAATAGCAAACGTGCTAAAACCAAGCAACTGCGTGAAGTAACTTCAACCTCAGAATTAGCTTACGCTATTTGCATGAATTTACGAGCTGAAGGTTATACACAAGCTTCAAAACTTTTAAAAGATATTTCTTAATATCCTGAACATGCTAAGTGTTATCAAGAAGCTTACCAAAATCCTTAAATTCACAATATCTATTGTCAGCTGAAGATCCGTTCTGATAGAAGGTAAACTTTCCCGTGAACAGTATGATGTGATAAGAAGAAATGCTCCAGAAAAATTTCCATCTTACAAATTAATACAGGAAGCTAAAAAGCTATGCTACCCAGCAGACATTACTGCAAATGAATAGGGTGCTTCCGTCAGATTACAATCTCTATTGAGAAAATGTGCCTTATCTCTAAATGGGGATTCGATGGGTTGTCGGAACATAGCTCTTACAAACAAGCCTTTCAAGACTCTGAAGCTAGTGATTCAGCTGTTTTTATCATATGTCTTCTACCGCTTCGATTAATGGCTAAAGATGTAATTATATGGCAAAACACAATTCCTGCATCTACAAGGTATTGTAGGCCAATACTGAATGTGTGTATTCAGGAAAACAGAAAAAGAGAAAATCAGATATCAAATCTTCAAGAAAGCATTATTAATATTGGTGCAAACACATTAAAAATTCATCATGAATTAATTTTATCAATGGTAGATGGGAAGGTGTGTAATGCCCTTACAGAAACTAACTCAACAATGAAATGCTTTTTGTGTATTGCAACATCAAAAGAATTTAATAAAATAGATGAAATGATTTCAAGGGAAGTAAACACAGAAAATTTGAGATTTGGGCTTTCTGTTTTGCACGGTTGGATTCGATTCTTCGAATTCTATTACATTTGACATACAAGCTGCCTATAACAAAATGGCGAATTCGTAGGGACCAAGACAAACAAATCGTTTCAGAAAATAAAGCTCGGATACAGAAAGAGTTTAGAGAAAAGTTTGGCTTTATTTTAGACAAACCAAAAAACCGGTTTTTGGCAGTAGCAACGATGGAAACACCGCCAGACGTTTTTTTTTCCAAAATCCTGAGTTGTCCGCAAAAATTACAAATATAGACATTAACTTAATAAAAAAGTTTCACATTATTTTGATCACGATATCAAGTGAATTTGATGTAGATCCTGAAAAGTTCAGACTGTTTGCACATCATACTGCCAGGTATTTTGTGTCTTTATACCCATGGTACAACATGCCACCTACTTTGCATAAGTATTTGATTCACAGCACGGAAATAATAGCCTTTGCACTTCTTCCTATCGGACAATTAACGGAGGAATCACAGGAGGCAAGAAACCAGGACTTCAAGCGCTACAGAGAGCATAATTCCAGAAAATGTAGCAGAGAAAAATCTAACAGGGTTATTTTCAATTTTTTTTTACTGAGCGCTGATCCAGTTATCACCAGTAAGCAAAAGCCCGTCAAAAATAAAGTTTAAAATATTCCCAGAGAAGCATTCTTAATGTTAAAAGTTCCATTTTTAAATAAATCAAATGATAATGCGACAGCTGATGATGATGAAGACGATGAAGATGATGAAGATGATGAAGATGATGAAGATGATGAAGATGATGAAGATGATGAAGATGATGAAGATGATGAAGATGATGAAGATGATGAAGATGATGAAGATGATAAAGATGATGAAGATGATGAAGATGATGAAGATGATAAAGATGATGAAGATGATGAAAATGATGAAGATGATGAAGATGATGAAGATGGTGAAGATGATGAAGATGATAAAGATGATGAAGATGATGAAGATAATGAAGATGATGAAGATGATGAAGATGATGAAGATGATGAAGATGATGAAGATGATGAAGATGATGAAGATGATGAAGATGATGAAGATGATGAAGATGATGAAGATGATGAAGATGATGAAGATGATTAAGATGATGAAGATGATGAAGATGATGAAGATGATGAAGATGATGAAGATGATGAAGATGATGAAGATGATGAAGATGATGAAGATGATGAAGATGATGAAGATGATAAAGATGATGAAGATGATGAAGATGATGAAGATGATAAAGATGATGAAGATGATGAAGATGAAGAAGATGAAGAAGATGATGAAGATAATGAAGATGATGAAGATGATGAAGATGATGAAGATGATGGTGCTTTAGTGTATCTTCAATAATTAACTGTTTTGAACATTGTACGTATTGGAGAAAGTGAGGATCGATAATGATCGATATGACATATGTACAATGCAAAAGTTCTCTTTAAGTAAATAAAATTGCTTTATATGTTTATTTGATTTTTCAACAATGAAAATAATGTTCCTTACCAAAATTTTTATTTTTTTGATTAATATTTGTATATGCTTATGAAAACATTCGATCCACTTCAGAAGGTCTAACATTTCTGGTTTATTTGATGGCATATATGAGGGTACCCTGCGCCAGTGTGCGGCGTCTAAACTGGTTTCTGTTATCCAATTTAAAAAAAGGCAAGAACCAGTGCTTTGGGGCCTGCATGTTTGACTTGTAAAAAGCCTTCGATACCGTATGGTTAGAGAAACCGTTCTTCTAGCGGAATAGGCTGGACATTATTAAACTACTTTTGTATATCCTTTTCAATATGGTCACATATAAACAGTTTATTTTGAAAAATAGAGATGTTACTTCTGCTGAAACATTTCACATTCGCCGATCCTATTCACAAATCACAATGCTTATACAAGTGGTCATAGATTACAGTATTTATAAAAGTGATTTAATAGGTTCATTTCACTCTGCCATAGCGTACGCAGACGACATAATCACGTACAGATCAGGTCTAAAGATTGAGGTAAATATCATAATATACTTTTGGAACGTTTCTTTGATAAAATTAAACGATATTGGAACAACTGAAAATTAAAGATCAACTTTCTGAAGTGGGAAACCATTCTGTTGAAGACGCTTTGACTGTGGCCTTAGATACGCCAGAATGATTTGGCGAAGTTTTTTGATCTTGGCTTATCGGAATGTAAACAGATACCTTGAGATATGGTTAGATCACTATCTATATCTTAACCGTCATACGAGGCGTATTCAAAGTAAGGTGACTCTATATTTTTAAAAAAAAGTATTTATTTATTTATCAATATTAATGTTGTTTCCTTCAAAGCAATCCCCCTCAGTATAATACACTTGTGCCGACGCTTTTTCCAATCCTTGGAGCACTTCTCATAAGCACTTTTTGGTCTAGCCTTGGGATCTTTCGTGGCAAATCTCCATCTTTTCATAGGTCTCTCTAGGTTTGGGAACAGGAAAAGGTCGCATTGGGCCAAATCCGGTGAGTATGGCCAAAAAGTCTCTCGCAAGCAACGATGAATGAGCAGATGATGCAAAACCATGAGTTGTTTATGCACAATTCCGGACCTTTTTTTTTCGTATTGCTTCTCGCAAACGGCACACTAGGGTTTAAACTCCTGATACACTACGCCACGGTAATCGAAAATAACAGTGATCAAAACTTTGACTTTTAATCGAACTTTTTCTGCTTTTTTTCGGTCTTGAGTCAACTGAGTCTACATTGGGACGATTGGGCTTTGGTTTAGACGTCATAACCCATATACCTATGATTCGTCACCAGTTATGAAACTTTTGAGGAAGTCAGGATCATCATTAACATGACATCATAGTAATTCGACGATTTTCCAAAACAGTTTTCTTCACAGCTTCGACGAAAATGCCAATGACGAATCTCGCTCGAGCGATTCGAGCGATTTCTCGAGTATCTGGGAAGAGCTTGTACCACTTTTAAACATTTTTTTAATTAGAGCAGACTCACCGGATCCCATTGTCAACATTTCCAGTTGATTTCATTGTTTACACAAAATTTAATTCAAATTCTTTGCTCCATTTTTTTATAATAATTTAAAATGGCCGAGCACACCAAAACACGTCTAACTATTCTTTGTGTCAAAAAAAAAAAAAAAAATCGAAACTGTTATATGTTCGGGACATAAATAAATAAATATATAAATATATATGCCCGCGAAATTTTAAAAGTCACCTTACTTTTTAAACAGATTTCGTATAGATGTTGCTGTAGCCAGAGCCAAAACTGTTTTTGGCTCTATAAAGGGACTTTTATAAGAGCCAACTCGATGCGAGGGTGAAGGTGATTTGCTTCATGGCCTTATCTGGCCTATGCTTGCATTTGGATATTCCGTGTGGTTTAACGTAAGAGCAAGTTTACTGAAAAAGATTAGGATGTTTGAAAGCGCTTGTCTTTGCTTATACAGAACACCAGAGTGTGAGTGCATACACTTCTATCCTAATGAGATTTTGTAAAATAGGGCGAACTTGATAAGAACCTAATAATAAAAATAAGAACGATGTTCTAATTTAGGAACATTATTCCTACAGAAGTGTTTCTCTACCTTAATATAAGGGACATATAACCACTAATCCTGTCGCTCAAACAGGTGCGTACAAACTCACTTACGACAGAGGCGTCGCACACGTGAGTAGGGTTGTAGAGAGTCGCGATTTTAGTGGCTTGTTGAAGGAGACGAAGCTTCTACAATACGCCAAATTTCTCCGGTACTGGGTAGCATCGTTAGGAGCAAAGTCGGTTTTTTAGCCGTGGCTAATTTACATAGTATTAGTTAGGCTTAGACCTAAAAAGAAAAAAAAATTAAAATTAAAAATTATAATTATAATTAAAAAATTATAAGAAAGAAATAAAAAGAGAGAAAAAAAAATAAAATAAAAAAAAAATAAATAAGAAAAAATTAAATTAGAAAAAAAAAAAACAATTATAAAAGAACTAAAGAGATGGGTGACAATTTTTTCTACAAATAGGGGTAAACCATACAAAAAATCGCATTGTATGGTATTAACATAAAATAAGTTATTATAAGTAGGTTCAGTATTATATATTAAAGTTTTATTTTTTTAGGTAGTTTGTAAAGTTTAGGTTGAAGTTTTGTAACAAGAAAAAATAAAAAAAGTCCATTCACTAAGTTTTTAGTTAAAAACGGTTTTCATAATTTTTTTGACTGTAATAAATATACATATTGTAATAATAAAAATAAAGTTTAAGTAACCTCGAAAGACAAATTAGGTTTAATTTATGGTGACCGCAGGAGGCAGTAAGAAATAATAAGATAACATACTTCGTTATTAAACGAAAGCATAAAAACTAAATGATCATTCGCAGAGTAAGCTAGTGTAATCGAATACTTATTTAATGGCCCACACCACTCACGACTTCCAAAAATGTCTTTTTCCAAATTTAGTGCAAATATGGGGACTATAACAATTTTATCAGCCTTATTGAAAACTTAATGAATACGCTTGTATATACTGAAAAATTCAATCATCTAATTTCATATTTATCAGGTGAGGTTTCAGGAAAAGTTTAATGTTTTCAACACTGTTTGATCTTCTAGAAATTGCTAAGCCATGATAGGCGCAGTTTGTACAATATACGATTCGCTTTTAGCATTGGATGATGAAAAGAAAACCACAAACGCAATTATGATTCATCTCGTAATATCGAAAGTTGATTCAGTTACCAGGTCTAAGTGGGAAGAGCAGTTAGATTATAGCTCCTTTCCCTTATAGTGTCACTGTGAAGCATCTCTTAATAGAAAATATTAGCACATTTTGCTGAAGAAGCATCAACATCGCGGTCTAAACCCAATGGTTGAGAGTCTTGAACATGTACAATGAACATTTTATAACCGGGTGTCAGTCGTTCGGTATTTTAACAGTTCCATATGTATACTATATAAAATAATAAAGAAATGCAATTTTTCATTCGCTCCAACAGTAACACTTCTTTTATTGTTAACCGTATTCTTAAAGTCAGTAAATTATAGCAACCGCAATAAATTTAAATTTATTTGTCAAATTTTGTACTGTTTTGTTTGGTATCCCGAACACAGCGTTTCAAACTTATCATGCGATAAATACTGCGAATTAAAAAATTTCATGCAATATCGAGTTGGCCGACTAAACAAGCCAGAACAAATTGATTTGTTGTTGGGAGCAGAAAGATTTTTGGAATTATTGTCCGTAGGGCAAATTAAACAAGGTACAACCGTTTAAAAAACCCTTCTTGGTTGGATAGTATCTGGAAGACATTCTAAGTGTTTAGATTCAAAAAACAGATTTTATAACATGATATGTAAGTCCGATTAATTGCCTCCTCTGGACAAAATTATTCAGAAATTCTGGTCGTTGGAAGAAGTTCCCGGAGAAGTTAACAAAATTCTCACACTAGAACAACAACTGTGTAAAAACCACTTTGTTGTAAATACGAAAATATTGCCGATATGTTACATCACATGTCCAGTTTTCATGTAAAGAACCTCATCGTTTGAAACTGCTAAACGGCCGTTTTACTCACTTAGCGAAAACTGTTAAAAATGACAAGCTAAGAACAATGTACGCAGAATTCATTGAAGAAGAATACCTTACTTAAGGTCATATGACGCCGACAAATAATGAAATCCCAAATAGCCTGCACTACTTCATTCCGTATCAGAGTGTCCTCAGAGCACAGAGTGTAAGGACCAGACTGCAAGTTGTGTTTGATGCATTGTGTCAAGTCCTTCTTCCTGAAGAGCACTCGACTAAATAGCTCGTAGTGTGGAGGCAGCATGCATCTCAACTACTTCAATTTTTTCGATTAAATATTGTCACATATGGCACTTCACGGTGTTTGAAAATGTTACACACGAAAACTTTCAAGATTTCTACGTTGATAATTTTTTAACTGGTACTGATGAACACTAAACTATTAAAATATCATATATTGGTACAAAATGATGCATAAACCATTTTAAGAAAGAGCGATTTTCAGTTGTCAAACTAGTATTCAAACCATCTGGAGTTATCCAGCATAAATTGCACTTAATGGGAAATAAAGTTTAAAGGTTCGATTACCGCAAAACCATAGGAGTTTAGTGTCAGTTCAGTTCAAAAGGTTAATTCCACTTCAATTTAGGAAAGAATTTCCCCGATATTAGAGCTACGAGGAGAAACCTCAGTTTCAGCTTCACTACTTGATCCTTTTGGATTATTATGCCTCATAGTTACTAAAGCAAACATCTTATTACAAGATATAAAATAAATCTGAGTCATCGTCGAGATGTTAAAATACCCCAGTTTTTGCAAATATATTCGACTACGAAAGCTCAGGCTCATGGTTTCTCCTAAACCTCGATAAAAGCTTATAGTTGCTGTATTTACTAAGTGTATGTTATGGTATGAAGTGAGCGTCAAGATACAAATGACTCAATAGGAAACATTTATTGTGAACGGGCCTTAATTTTTTTTTTTTTTGTTTGATTGCTATGACACCTGTCAAACATATTTAGTATACATCAAGTCATTGAGCAAACAACATCATATTTTTTCATCGTGTTAAAAATGTCGAATTTTGTACCAGATAATGATGACTTTCGAAAAGCATTAATTTTTTGTTTTTATTTGAAGAAAAGTTCTGCAGAGTCTCATCGAATGCTATTTGATCATGCTCTATCAGAAGCAACATGCAGAATATGGTTTCAACGGTTCAGAGATAATGATTTTGATGTAAGAAATGAAGAACGCGAAAGAACACCAAACAATTTTAAAGACGCCGAATTCCAAACAATATTGGATGAAGATGACACTTTGACTCAGAAACAAATGGCAGAAATGTTAAATGTTGCACAATTTCTGACCATTTAAAAGCTGTGGGAAAGATCCAAAAGTCTGAAAAATGGGTGCCACATGAATTGAATGAAAGACAGATGGAAATCCGAAAAACCACTTGTAAAATTTTGCTTCAAAGACACCATAAAAAATCAATTTTGCATCTCCAGTAACAATTCGATGCAAAATTGATTTTTTAAAATTTATTTCTTTTCAGAATCCTAAACGGAAAAAGTGATGGGTTAATCCGGGACAACCATCAACTTCGACTGCAAAACCAGATGGAGTCGGCAAGAAGACAATGCTGTCTGTCTGATGGGCCTAGAAAGGTTTGGTGTACCACGTGCTCCTAAAACCTGGTGAAACCGTTAATATAGATCGCAACCGACAACAAATGATCAATTTGAATCATGCATTGATCGAAAAACGACCAGAATGCGCCAGAAGACACTGCAATATAATTTTGCTTCATGACTATGCACCTGCACACAAAGCAAAATTGGTTCAGGATACAACTAAAGCACTTGGCTGGGAGCTGCTACCCCACCCGCCGTATTCACCAGACTTGGCTACTTCCGACTACCATTTGTTTTCATCGATGGGACACGCATTAGCTGAGCAGCACATCGAATCCTACGAGGAAGCCCAAAATTGGGTGACTTTTTGGTTTGCTTCAAAAGACGAACAGTTTTATTGGCGTGGAATCCATAAATTGCCTGAAAGATGGGGAAAATGTGTAGCTAGCAATGGTCAATACCTTGAATACAATGTTTTTCACTTTCCCATTAAAAATTAGTGTTTTATTTTCAGAAAAAAAAATATAAATGATGAATCTTTAGAGAAACGTAAAATTCGTGTGGTTTTTGTTGCACTTAATTTAATTTAAGAACAAAAAAGAAGTATTTCAAACAGTACCTGCGGGTAAAGAGATGCAATTAGCAGTCTTTGAAATAGTCGAAATTGTTCAAAGGCATGAATTTCCCGAAGAAATTCGAAAGCTCAAACGAGGAATCGCACTTTCGTCCAATATAAAAAGGCTTAATCCATTAATTTATGATTTAAAGAAGATAATTGTTTCTCCGATCTACTTCGAGTAGGAAAACGTCTTTTACTTGCACCAATTGAGCCCGATGCCAAGTTTCCGCTATTACTCACAAAAAACACGCACTTTATAAAAAGGTATTTGCGGTATCTGAACATCAAAAACTACCTTGCGGGCACCAGAGCATTGGTAAAATTGCTTCGTTAAAGGTTTTGGGTCGACTACCAACCAAAACGTATATCGCGGTTTTTGTTTGTTTTACCTCCGAATCTGTACATTTAGAATTAGCCACTAATCTTTCTTTCAATTATGTACTTCGTTCTCGCCTCGAAAAGGTTTATAGGTCTTCGAGGAATCCCGAAGTGGAGTGGGAAACTCTCTGTTGACAAAAAAGGAGCTTCTGACCCTTCTTGTCGTGGTCGAAGCCGTCCTCAATTCAAGACCTAACGACCCAGAAGCTCTAACGTCCGCGCACCTACTAATAGGCAGTCTGTTGGGTTAATTTCCACCACAATAAGCATCAAACGCGCTTCTTGAGAAGATGGCAGCTCGTCTGCTTTCTCAAACAACAATTTGGCGGAGATGGTTAAAAGGTCTATCTATTTAAGTTCGCAGCAAGTGGGTTATGGAACAACCCAACATCATCTACGGAGAGCTCGTCGTAATCGATGAAAAATACTCACCTCCACAACAATGGTGGCTGTAATCGCAGTGCAAGGTCAAGGTTGACCTTGAAAAATGAATCAGATCCCAAAATATCTGTATCCTAAACCGGACCACCCTGTAAATAAATAATTTCAAACTATTTTGAACTTTGTATACGAGTATCATAATAAAATAATTAGTCTAAATTTTGAATTTGACGTCAACCAGCCGTTCTTTTTGTTATCAGCCATCTTTTTGGTAATTGTAAACCAAAAAATTATAATTAGTATAAAATTTTGAAAAAAATAAATCGAACCAAAATTATCAAAGTTATTTAAGGAACCGTCAGTAAGTAAAGGTTAGCTTTAAACTGCGAACACGTCGCGAGAGTGAGAGGGAAGATGTGTTAGTGAGATGGAGATAATATGGTGGGTAATTGTGTCGGCAAATGTTTGATTTTGTGAGATGTAGGTTGGCGCCATGTGATAAGAAGTGTGTCGGTGAATTTTGATTTTGGGAGTTATTGTTTGGTAGGAATCGGGTTTGGTGGGTGGTGCTCAGATCAGTGGTATTTAGTATGTTTTATGTTTAATTGTGTGGAGTGGATTGTGGGGTTGAATATTACAATATCATATGTTTATATGATATGGTATGATATAATATGTTTATATGATATGGTATGATATAATATGTTTATATAAAAATAAGAGCATGGTGGCGATGTCCTGATGGTTAGTACACTGGCTGTCACGCCAACCTATCTGGTATTGAATCCCGGTAGAAGCTCAAAAGCAAAATTTTCAAATCGTCATCACCCTTTCGGCGGGCAGTGGCAAACCTCCGAAAGTCAAATTCTACCCATGAAAAAGCTTCGTTTTGTCAACAGCACACGGAGTACTGAGTTCCCATGTGGTCCCCCACCTACGTACTTACCGCGCGCAACATTGCTTGATTTCGTTGCTCTAGTGGGAACCAATGCTTTCAGTGTGGCAAGGCCGTTGACTTTTGGAGCAAATTGTTTGTGGAATTTGTGGAAAAACATTAATGCGAACAATAGTGATGACCAGTTATTACTTATCTGGACCGTAGAGAATTAGAAATAATGCGAAATTTCGGATATATAATCTCTGATGTTTAAACTAAGCTACTCAAAACAAAATAGGGCCCAGCAAAGATTTATTTTGATTTTTGTCTAAAAATTACTCTATTGGTAAACATAATCGAAGCGAAGTATTTAACTGTATAGCTTGCATATTTATGAGTATTTATCAATTCTTTAAGCAACAATTTTACCGTTGCGTCTAACTAACTAAGTAGTCTATCGCTGCCAAACTAAATACTGTCCATTAAATTTAATTGAGTTGTAAAAGAACAAGGTGTTCTTACCTATTCGTTTTAATGCTATGGATGACAATGGCATTGGAATTTCACCCTGTAGAAGAGGAACCAGAAGTGCTGACTGAGGTAGAGATATTACACTCACAACCATTTTTTTTAAAGATATAATATTTAAAATGTTTATATATGAATGAATAGTGATTTCTTTTTTCTTTTCTATTGGTTTTACTGTCACAAAGAATTTTGAGGTGACAAACGATTATTCAACATGTATCGAGCGATTCAATTTACAAGGACCTAAAGTTGAATTTCGCATCAAGGATGTTCCAGACAATGTAGAACTAACAGGTTGGATTGAAAATGCAATCAAAAGCATGTTTTAACGTGTTTTCGTGATTTCGAATATCAAGGGCCTGGTTGGATGAACTTCTGAAAGGTGTCAGGGTTAAGTTCCACTGAATTAAATGATATCGAAATGCTATCGAAATGACATTTTTCCAAAGCAATTCTACGGGTCTAAAGACAGGCACTTTTCGCGTGTTACCTCGGTTAAGCTTCTTGCTGGGAGAATAAATGCTCGAAAGAAAAAGTATAATTCTTTTGATAAAAAAAATGTATAAAAAGAGAAGGCATCATTCTAGTAAAAAACGAAAACAACTTTTGTTTACCTCGAGCACTAGTTGTAGCAATTGTTCTAGTGGAATAAGATCCGGAATATGTTAAAGTCCAAAGAAACATAAACAAACTTCAAATTTAATAAACACGATCGGTATTACTATACCCTCCGAAGGCTGCAGTATTCCGGAGTTCTTGACTTTTCAAAATTACTTAAAGCAATACAAAATTTTAGTATATGAAAATAGAAAAAAAGGATGAAATATTTTATTTGAAGATACCGAAAATTGCAGTAACAAGAGACTTAATTTCTTGTATAGGGTTTTCTAATAACGACTTGACAACTTTTTTTTTAAATAAAAGGCAAACCATTTGAGATATTTTAAAAACTTTATTACTGGCTTGAATTACAATTAAAACATTTATGAATGAAACTTGACTTCGTTAATATGGCCACCGCGGGCACTTTTGCAGCGGTCGATTCGTTGGAATTCGCGTTGTGAGCTCTTTCAACGTCGTCGGCGTGTTGGCATAAACCAATGACTTAACGTAGCCCCATAGAAAATAGTCAACCGACGTTAAATCGCACGAACGAGGCGGCCAATCGACTGGCCCATGTCTTGGGATAACACGCTCTTCATACTTACTCTTCAATAAATCGATTGTAACGTGTGCTGTATGGCTTGTGGCACCATCCTGTTGAAACCACATGTCGTCCAAGTCCATATCTTCCAATTTGGGCCAAAAATAATCTGTGATCATGGCGCGATAACGCTGACCATTCACAGTAACGTAACGATCCTTATCGTCGGCATGCAAACCGCACCAAACAGTTATTTTTTGTGGATGAAGTGGTGATTCATGAAGCACATGTGGGTTTTCACCCGACCAATAACGCATATTTTGCTTATTGCCGAACCCATTGAGCCAAAAATGAGCTTCGTCACTGAAGATGATTTTGCGATGAAATTTATCATCATTTACCATGATGAAAATGTTGAGATTACTAAATAAATTGACCGTGACAGTTTGATGATTAGTGAAAGAATGCATTCACAAATTAAATTCAAAGTTGTCAAGTCCCTATTGGAAAACATTATATTACAAAAATCACTTCAACATTCGCATTTTGTTGTGTTTATTATTGTGAAATTTGCAGTGTACCATACAATAATATGAATAGTCATAAATGTGTGGCTAACACAGTTTGGATATGAGGTTGCTGAAATGTGGAGTTGTAAATTTGAAAAACAGCTGAGTGCTGACTATGTTCAATATCTGAAATTACATCTATTAATACAAAATACTCCATTAAATCCTCGCGATGCATTTTACGAACGGTGTTAAGGAAATACGTATAATTATTATAAATGCAAGCAAGGTGAACAAATCAAGTACACAGATATGAGCTTCCTGGGTTTGTTAATATGGAAAATATCCACTGGGTCATCCTATTACCGATTGTTCTCAAATAGATTTGAAAAACATCAACGGAATTATCAAATGTAAAATACTACACTATGTACTTCCCATAAAACAAAATAATAAACTTATTTTTACATTATGTAGAACATGCAGCTATGAATTTTTTTTAATAGCAACATTGCACCCATGCCGATGATGAAAGAGCTTTGCACGGAACCTGGGTTATTCACGAAGTTTCGAAAGTTATAGAGAAAGGATATACATTTTTTTTGCGGAATTTGGAAATATTCAACCGTTCAATATCACAGAGTTAAAAAATCAGATGGATAAATTAAATAAAATGAAACAGGAAGCATCAGGAAAGCCTAGTAAATATACTACATAATAGAAGAAAAACAAATATATAGAGGAAGATGTTAAATAAGATTATACAAATATATTCAAACAACCCTGGAAAAAGGTCTTTGGTTAAGCTCATGTTAAATTCAATTTGGGGTTAATTCGGGCAACAGAAAAACCAACAGAAAACAAGTATAATTAAAAATCCATCCGAATTATACGAAATGCTTACAAATCCAAATGTTGAAGTGCGTCATATCCTTCCTATAAATGAGGAAAATATCGTATTAATATTAATACTATTAATATTGTATATAGGGTGATTCATCGTAAGGTTTGAATTATAATGTAAAATAAAACACATAAATTTGAAAGTGAACTTAAAATTTTTCTTATGAGTTAAGAGAACAATTCACGGCATTTATTTTTTGAAAATGATATCATGTAAATGTTGGCCATGACAACGTCTGAGGTATTCCATTCGGAATGTCCAATTTTGGGCGACTCGTTCGAGCATAGCGACTGGTATGTCGCACCGTAAGTTCCTCGAATCGCACGAAAAGCATTTCTTACAGAACGCTGATTTTCGTAATACAGTTGAACAATTTGGAGACGCTATTGTGGTATGAGTCTTTCCATTATGACCTGACAAATGATACTGAACAAAAATGACGAAGCAGTTTGATAGGAATCACGTGCGATCTGTAAAAAAAGGCTATTGAAAATCAAAAATCACGATGAATTACCCTATATAAAGAACAAGAAGCAGAAGGTTTGTAAATTGTTAATGTGTGCATTGCAGCTTATAGAGCTGCACAAGCTCGTCTGAAATTGTACAATCACCTGAAAATGTTGGGAGATAGGATTTTATACTATGATACGGATTTGGTTATCTATGTACGCCGTGCAGGGGTTATATGATCGATGAATTAGAGTGCTATAAACAAAATATGCAAAAATTTTGCATACAAAGTCTATAGTAAAAAAGATGAATGTGAAAGAATCTTTTACAAGGTCAAAGTCAATATTTTAAATTATTCTGTACGGAAGAAGGTAAATTTTGATACAATAAAGTAAGCTGTAATTAATGCAGAAAATTCGGAGAATATAAAAATTGTACGGAATAGTATTCGTCGAACAGGAGAGCATGTATTAACCACCATTCCAGAAATAAAGACCTACAAGCCCAAAGTAGAAAACGCAAAATTCTCGAAGATCATAGTTCTTTACCATACGGTTTTAAAATAACGAAAAATGAGTAATGTGATCGAATATAAAAAGCTGAAAATCAATGTACGATTTATAGATATGTAAAAAAATAGGAAAACAAAAGTTTTGTTTCAAAAGAAAATAGTTTTATTTTAGTTCTAGAATTTTTTAACAGATAAACATCTCTCAGAATAATGCGCTTGTTACTTGGTTCAATATTTGTAACTTTATAATTTTTATTCTGAAATAATTCATATACAATAGTTATTGACTTTAATTAAAACACTAGTGTTGTGGTTAAGAATTAATGCATTTCGTTGGGAAAGACGCGCTTCAATTCTTTAATTTTGGGGCAATCTGTTTCTTCAATATTTATGAAGGAAAAATTTTGGTCTTGAATTAATTCCTTTAACCATCGGTTTTTTTCAGCCACTTTAACATAAACTGTGGTATTTTTGATTTTTTCTCGAAAAAACTTCTTTTATTGTACTTCCCTCATTCACTGTAGTCCATATTGATACATATAAACCCAGTAAGCCTGCCTCTTTTTTTTTTTTTTTTTTTTATAATACCGCGCGCGCACCAAGGGAATATGAATGTCCTTTTATTGGCTTTTTCTCCAGGGCGCGGGCGGGTGGTGTAGTAGTTTGAAGCTTAGGTGTATAAGGTTTCGATATTTTTCCCAGAGGTGGTTGTCAAACTGGACGGGACGAGCTAGGACATCCTCCTCAACCAGTGGGTCTTAAGTACATACTAGTTGTTAGTTCGTTACATTTAGCCCAGCCAGCAACCACTCCAACATCAGTGTTATGCCTTCATGTCAGAGTTGACGCCGATGGGATTTTCATACAACTACATACAAATTCTATGAAAAGACTTTCACAAAATTGTCTGGCACGAGATTCGAACCCGCGACCCTCTGCTTGAGGAGTCTATGCATATACCACTACACCACGGCCACGGATGCCGACAGTTGATTCAAGTTAAATGAAGATTTAAGAATAAAATGATGGTAGTGTCCATTGTGCAGTAGAGCCAATTCTTTTAAAATAAAGCTATTATTTTCCCCTTTAAAACCCCGAACATCAATGAAATACATTTTTCATTCAATGATTTTATGCGGACGGGTGTTTTCTCTTCGATAGTCAACATTCGAATAACTTGATTATATTTCTCGCGAAACTATTTGATTCACAGAATTGTAATTAAGCTGAGCTTATTTTTTCAAGTCCTCACAAGGGTAAGCCTCCGAACTCAATAAGCTTTCAGATTCGTAATATTGCAATGGTTTTTCTATCTGAGAGGTTATTTTTACACTACAAATGTTATGGGTGGTACTTGGCAATACAGGATACTCTTATAGATCCCAATTTTTTAAATCGATTTTTATTGTTTGACCATCGCTTATAGGTTTGTATAATTTTAATTTGTACACATCAGACAGTTGTAACATGTGGTATTTTTCATAAGATTTTGAATAGGTTTATTATTGCTTTTCCATCTTCTTCGGTAATTAATGAGTTTTCATCGGTACGCAAACGTGTTAGAATTAAACCATGTCCACGATTTGGAATTATTGGTTTGTAATCTTCGCCAAACCCAGTATTTTATTTAGAGTTACACAAAAATTAACAAAGAATGAACTGATGTTGATTGAAGAATAATGATGCATTAAGTAACGTATCGCTTTCATTTTTATCAAATAAATATAGTTTTTAATACTTGATGTAATACCTTCATTACGATTGCTGTCAATTTCGACACTCATAACAAATTTCATCAAAGCTATTTCAAGAAGCTATTCTATTATTTATAAGTTTTGCTTTTGCAACTGCTATTAGTTTTAGATACATAAGCCTCAATATATTTAAATGTAACTTCTTGAAGGTAAAATATTAAGGTTTTGATGTTGGACACAAATTAGAAAAGTATCAGTTTTCTTGAAACTGATCGGTATGGCGAATATGTATGATATTCCAGTTTTGAGTTACTCTCCTCAAGTTTCGGTCGTTCGAAAATATTTAAGAAATTAAAGGAATTGATTTTATTTATTTTTTATTTATAACATAGATATAATAAAAACTGTTTATTTTGTTCTCTAAGGCAAATTTTGGAAAAAAATTTATTTATTTTTCAACATAATCGCCTTTCAGCTCTATACACTTCTCCCAGCGATGTTCAAAAAATTCGATACCCTTTTTATAATAAGAACTGTCTTGCTCTTTAAAATAGCCAATAACTGCCGACATCATTTCTTCATCGTTGGAAAATATTTAACCAATGAGCCATTTTTTTAAGTTTGGGAATATAAAATAATCCGAGGGGGCTAAATCTGGCGAACAGGGTTCATGAGATAGCAATTCAAACTTTAATTCATTAATTTTGGCCATTGCAATAATGGATTTGTGAGCTGGTGCATTGTCTTGATGAAACAACACTTTCTCTTTAGCCAAATGCCGCCATTTTTGCTTGATTTCTTCGCTCAAATGTTGCAAGAAGTTCGCATAATACTGGCCGTTGATATTTTTCCTTTTTCAAGATAGTCAACGAAAATTATTCCGCGCGCGTTCTAACAAATCGGCGCCATGATCTTGCCTGCAAATGAAACGGCCTTCGCCTTCTTATGAGGCAGTTCTCCTCATAATTGAAACATCTTCACGATACCGTTTTTGCTCAAGTGTGAGCGCGGAACATCATCTTGCGCACAGCTTTCTCATGTCCAAAATTTCAAATAATATGCGATCTACCGCTTTTTTGAAATGCCTACAATGTCTGCTAGCTCGCGCACTTTCAGTCGACGATAATCCAGTACCGCTTTGTGGATTTTCTTCACCATTTATGTAGTCGTCACCTTATTTATTCGACCACTATGATGCTCGTCTTGGCAGCTCATACTGCCTCGTTTAAACTCAGTAACCCAACATTTTACTGTTGTAAACGAAGGAGCAGACTCACCCAGAGTTGAATCCAGTTCAGCTTTTATATTTGTTGGGCTGAGGCCTTTCAAATAAAAGTATTGTATCTCATAAGGATTACCAATTTTCTCCATTTCCACAAATTCACTGACAACGTTTATTATTGATGGCTGCCAAACAAATACTAAACAACGTGGTGCTTTCAAACTTGAAACATATGCTTTATAGACTGCGTACTTTCCAATACAGTGATATTTTCAAACAACTACTGCCATGTCTTGGTCAGGCCGGCTACTTCTGGGACCGCCATCGTATAATTAACAATAGTGGCTGTACTAACTGCTCTCTTATAATCTACAATTATCGTAAACTATCATTGTTTTGGTTTAAAATAAAATCGAAGTGCTATGGTTTCTCCTCGAAAGTTTATTAGGTTTCCCACTTGGTCGAAGAGCTTCAAAGTTATTCAACTTAATCCTTTACCGTTCACAGGTAAACAGATAACATTTCGTGGAACCTTAGCTATTTTATATCCAGCGCTAACCTTAATAGAAAATTTATGTAGTATATGGGCTAGCTGACTATTGATATATGTTTTGTCAATCAAGTTACATTCGATACGTACAATATTCACTCTATTTATATTTAAAGTAAAGATATGATTCGTGTAATTTGTTACGAGTTAGCTTTCTTTAGTACTATTAATTTAACACTTAAGAGTATTATTGTTCGCCCTTATTTGGATTGATATTTTGTTTGGATTTTCCTTATTATGTTGTATGATAGCCTGCTGAATACACTTATTTATATCGGAAAATATAACGGAAAAGTTAATTCGGTACTACCGAAATGAAAACAATTGTTAAATGAATCTATATTCGGTAGGGAATTATTACACAAACGTAACTAGACTTCAAAATATTCGTTGGAAAATAGTTTGTAGTTAGAAGAGATTTGTTCCCACTTAATGTAACTGCTGATGAATCAGAAATAAAACTTTTTTTTTTTCATTCATAATTTATATATATTTAACATTGAAGTAAAAATTGCAGACATAAATGACCACATATAAAAGAATTAAAATTTTTGACAATTGTTATATTGGGTCTATACTTATTCGTGCGGTTTGCTAAGAGATGGCGTAACTTGTATTATTCCATTGGAACATGAGTTGGAAAGCTTCAATTATTGTACGTCATTTCAGTAATGTCATTCGTTTAAAGCGTAAACAACAATAATTTCTTTTCACTTAAATATGTCGAAGTTTGTGCCTGAAAACGTGTTTTTGCGGGAAGTTCTTCTTCATTACTTTAATGTGAAGAAAACTGCTGCCAAAAGTCATCGTATTTTGGTGGAAGTTTATAGTGAACACGCGCTAGCTGAACTAAGACGATGAACGTCCTGGGCAGCAAAAAAAATTTGAAGATGAAGAACTGGAGGCGTTACTCTATGAAGATTGTTGCCAAACACAAGAAGAGCTCACAGAATTGTTGGGTGTCACTCAAGCAGCCATTTCAAAACGTTTAAAAGCAGCTGGATATATTCAAAAGCAATGAAATTGGGTTACACATGAACTCAAGCAGGGAGACGTCGAAAGGCGGTTTTGCATGTCCGAAATGCTGCTGGACCGCCACAAAAGGAAGTCATTTTTATATTGTATTGTTACTGGTGATGAAAAATGGATCCATTACGACAACCCCAAGCGCAAAAAATCATGTGAAACCTGGCAAACCAGCCAAATCAACGGCAGAGCCGAATATCCATGGCGCGAAGGTAATACTCTGTATTTGGTAGGATCAGATAGGTGTGCTGTATTATGATCTGCTAAAACCAGGTGAAACCATCAATGGACAAATCTACCGAACATAATTAATCCGTTTGAAGAGAGCAGTAGCCGAAAAACGCCCGGAATATGCGACCAGACACGAGGCAATAATTTTCCATCATGACATCGCTCGGCCCCACGTTGCTATTCCGGTTAAAATCTATTTGGAAAACAGTGGATGGGAAGTCTTACCCCACCCGCCTTATAGCCCAGACCTTGTCCCTTCTGCCTACCATTTGTTTCGGTCGATGCAGAACGCCCTCACTGAAATACGGTTCACATCAGAGCAGAATATCAAAAATTGGCTTGATTCATTCTTGGCTGCTATGCCAGCGCAGTTCTTTTGGGATGGGATCCACAAATTGCCAGAAAGATGGGAAAAAGAAGTCATAGCTTCAGATGGGCAATAATTTGAATAATGCTATTGTACAGATTTTTCTTAAATAAACGTTCAAATTCTGAAAAAAAAAACCACACGAATTGAGTTATATACCCAATAACTACATTGAATATTTTACCTAGGTATCTTACAACTTCTATTAGTGATTCTAAATTACCAAAACTATCAAAGAATTGTATTGTATCTTGTTTCTTAACAAAGGTTACCTAATCTGATCCCTTTCCGCTCTCCTCATCTAAATTTATAACACCATATTCCTTAAAATTCTGTCTTTTTGGTAATTTATCTTTTATGTAAACATCTCAAAAATAAGAAATATGGGTTATTTTTTTTATGCCTTCACAATACCATATTTGTTAACAATATATTGTACTATTAAATTTTTCTGATATTTAAGAATCTTGTACCCTTTGCCAAGCTTTTTCAGCTAGAATTGTCTGCAATATATCTGCCGTCTAAGCTTTTATTATTATCGTATGCGATATCGTGTTCGTGACAAGCTTCATCCGATCGAATTACCCCACGGTCTCCTCTAGCCAAACGTTTTTTTAATTTTACCACAGAAATTATATGAGGTACCGAATTTACTAATCTATATCATGAGAATGTACATATATTTCGTACTGATAGGTTTAACAAGTCAAGCATGTTATACTATTTCGTCCTTGGTGAGCACGCTGATTATTATGAATATCCAATCTATAAAATATAACGATTTATACAGAATGATTTCATTTGATAAAATGAGGTTTATAAAACAAGCAAATGGTATTAGAGTTAAAACAATGATAATTAAATCATAAACAAAATTGAACATAGTGATTTTTTTCTAAATAGTATTCGTGGAAAACTAATGTTATGTTAAGCATCTTTTTGGATTCGAAAGGTTTAAAATTTGAAAATCTTTATATTTATTCAAAATCACTGCATCAAGCAAAGTACGACTACCTCAAAAAACAAATAAAATCCATTCCGGGAAGGGGATCTAATGAATTTTCAAATAATTGTGAAATTAAACCTCCTTTCGAAGCAAAACGTTATTCTATTTTTTTATTTGATGATGTGGCATGCAATAAGCAAAAAAAAAACATTCATTAGCATCTCGCATGGGGCGGCACAGCGAAGTGGACAGCTGTTATCTATGTCAGTCATATACATACTTATGATATACCACCTTAATCAAAAAAAATTGTCGGTTCCATTTTTTTTTACTTAAAATGTATTTTGTCTTAAACTACTATATTTTTGTACCTGTACTAGTTTAGAAGTTATAGCGTTTAAAGAGGTCACCCAGTTTGATGGGCTGTAACTTGAAATGGAGTGAGAATAGACCCTCCCCTGCCATAAAATTTTTTGTTCGGCGAAACTTCAGTAATATGCATTTAAAGGATTATACTTCTTAATTGCGACACCCTGTATAACAAGTCCATATAAGTTCCAATGTGTCATTCAATCAGTTTCGAGAATTGTGCTCAATTTGCTGGAAAGATTTATATTTGTTCTTGATCATTAACAATGATTTCTCTATAAATAAAGGTCGATTTTAGATCATACAAAGAGATGATAATTTTGTGATAGTTTTCATTTATGGAACCGCTGTTTATGTGAATACATCAGTTTGGAACCGGTCTGATAGTAACATACTCTGGTAGAAACAGCCCTGATAGGCACAACCCTGGTAGATGTAGCCCTCTTAGAAACTGGTCAGTTAATATCCTCTCAGACGTCGATTTATTTTGAAAGCAAATATAAATGTAAATCCACACGTAGTTAATAAAATCATTAAAGCTATCTTTCTCCTTCTTAAAGCTAGTAAAATGATAAAAGAAGAAGAATTTGAAAATACTTTCCGACCAATATTTGAACCGATAAAAGAAATTGTAAAAAATATTAAAAGCGCCAGCGGTTCAAATAATAAAGAAATAATAAAGAAAGAAATGAAGAACAACCTATGTAGAACGATTAAAATTTCAAAGTACTCCTAAAGAAAAAAATCAAATTGAACAGAGTTTCAAGACCTCATCCCCAATGGCAACTTCCTCCGCAGAAGATATTTTATATATTGTACAATAGAACACTGTATTAGTACATTCCACCTTGTTCAAAAATTTATTCAGAAAATTAAAAATACAAGTATATTCATCTAAATCTATATTGTCCCCTTCAAAGTAATCCCCATCGGCTGCAACACACTTATGCTAGCGCTTGATCCAATCCTCGAAACATTTTTTATATTCGGTTTTCATAATGTCCATCGGTACTACCTGCGATTTTTCCATTACTTCATCTCGGCTGCTGAAACGCGTTCCCCGTAGTCGTTTTTTAACTCGATTAAACAGAAAGAAATCACAGGGAGCCAAATTTTGGTGGCTGTTGGATGGTATTTGTTGCATTTTTCGTCAAAAAATTACGAATAATGATAGCACTGTGCGATGGTGCGTTATCATGGTGCAAAATCCACTAGTATTCTGCCCACAATTCTGGTCTCTTTGGGCGAATTGCTTCACGCAACGCCCAAATAATACTCTTTGTTTACTGTCTGGCCTTCTGGCAAAAATTCATGGTGCACTACACCGTTGTAATTCATAAAAACCGTGACTGAAAACGACGTAATTTTTTGATCTCGGCTCATTTGGTGAACGCCATTCACTTGTATTGCGTGTCGTACTCATAAACCCACGTCTCGTCTCCAGTAGTGATCCTTTTGATGAATGTTGGATCGGATTCAGCCTCGCAAATCATCTCTTTTGCGACGTCAACACGGTCTCTCTTTTGGTACTAACTTTGCTGCTACACGACGAAAACCCAAATCATTAACCAAAATGTCTTTAACTTTGAACTGTGTGACCTCCCGTAAAAACGACTGCTACTCCAGAATTTGAAGCGTTAATTGCAGGCATTACAAGTCGCGTCTGCATTAACGAATGTATGAACGTAGTACAATCGATGATATATCCCAATAATCAGTTTCATAGAGGAACTGATGAGACCAATTATCATCACCTTCGTACGAACCTTAGTGATTTGGATAAAATACCAGACGCCGTGAGGTATTTAAGGGAGTTCTACGGAGCTACTGGCGAATTCAGTTCCTAGCGCAAAAGCATCGATAGATAGAAATAGAATCAATGTCCAATTTAAGGCAACACCAAAATACTTTGGTATTCTTAAAATTATACGCAATAAGATTATACATAGGCAATGTCGATGCAGTCCTGGAATCCTACAACACCCCATTAAATTGGGTGTGTATATCCAAGTGCTTAACGCTTCATTATGCCGATAGGCGTTATCTGGGAACTTTGGAGTACCAGATGATGACTCTCGTTCAGGGCAACAACACAGTAAAGAGTTACTATCAGTCGGATTACAACCACCTATCGTTAATAATTAACAAAATCTCGAGTATGGATTTGTAGCCTGATGTATTACACCGTCTAACATCATCATATAGGGATCAGGATTTACCATAGATAATTTCGTTAGACGTCTCAGGGATGACCTGCCCAGGCTTCTAGGTATAAGAGAACCAGCAGACCTTTCTACGGCTCTTAATCTCTGTTTAAAACTTAAGAATCAACAGTTCAGACCCAATTACGCTCATAATAGTACCGGCCAAGTTAAGAGAACGGAACCCCTTCCACGGAAAGGCCAAGACCAGCACCCGTTCTATCTGCAATTGGCATATGTACCACAATCATCACATTCTCCACCTCATTTTCCATAGCGCCCGCATTTTGGACAATTTCCAAACACCCAGCGGCAACCGTTCCAATCCCACAAACGACCAATTCACGCTCTAAACCACCAATTCACCTAACAACCAAATTTCCAAGTAAATCCACATCAATCCCAAAGATATCCTCAACTACCCAACAATTTTTTGCCAAATCAATCTATTCGAAAACCTGAACCTATGGATGCTAGCACCATCCGTAGGCATAACGTTAACTACATGAACCAACCAGCGATGAAAAATTGGCCACCAGCTTCTAAACGACCTATGGCCCCATCGCAACAATATCCGAATCCTAACAAGCTGTAAATAAATTTTCATTTGGAAACTTCCGAAAAGGACCCCCAAAATCAACTTATGTCTCCTTCACAACAATATTCGAATCCTAATGAGCGCCAAAAGAATTTTCATCTGAAAGCTTGCGGAGTGGACCCGCAGAATAATTCTACGCCTTTTGAATCTGAAGAAGTTAGTAACTACAACGCCATAATTTCAGCCATGACCAATCAGATGATCAAAATTAAATTAACAGGTAGACAAGCATGACAACGTACAATCGACAGAAAGTATTACTGACTTTGTTGACCTACAGTATTTTGGTTGAAGAACGAAAAATAATAAAATATTTAAATTCCTAATAGATTACATTACATCCAATCAAATCAAGTTCGAAACTCTATCCCAAATCAGAAAAAATTCCATGCAAATTCAGTCTGTGGTAACATAGAAATCACCCACAATACTATAATAAATCTCTGTCGGCCATCATCATGCCAAACTAAATTACATAATTATAAACAGTAGTAATAAAATTAGGTTGAAACAACAAATATCGGAATCCATACATAATGTAAATATCAGAACACAGCACATGACACAAGAACATTTTCGGTAATCGACTTAAAAAGTGGCTTTCACATACCTTTACATAAGGACGATATCAAGAAGACCTCATTCTCTGTCAATAATGGGAGGTACGAATTTGTAAGACTTTCCTTCTATTTTTCAGAGGGCCATAGACGATATCCTACGAGAACACATCGGAAAGATCTGTTATGTCTATATCGATGACATAAATGTGTTCAGTGAGGATGTCGAACGACATCCTTAGAGTACAATTGGATAAATGCGAATTCTTGAAACTTGAAGTCGATTTCCTGAGATTTATCGTATCTCCAAACGGTATAAAGGCTAATCCAGCTAAAGTGGGAGCTTTCAACAAGTTCCCATATCCACGAACTTTGAAAGATCTGCGATCATTTCTTGGCCTGTCGGGATTTTATCTCAGATTCATAAAAGATTATGCAAAGCTGGCAAAACATTTTACAGCTCATTTACTGGGATAGGATTGACGTGAGTCCAAAACGGCCTCAAGTAAGGAAGTTGTTCACTTAACAGATGCAGATACAGATTCACTGGTTTCTGAAGACGTTGTCCTTATCTTCTCCAACTTTAACAAAGCCTTTTTTTTTGACTACCGACGCATTAGATTACGCAATTGGAGCCGTACCGGCTCAAGACAATAAGCCAATTACTTTTATTTCTCGAAATATAAGTTAAGCGGAAAAACATTATACTGCTAATGAGAAAGAGATGTTGGCTATAGTATGGGCTCTCAATTCACTAAGGAACTACCTACCAAGCTAAAAATATTCACCGACCATCAACCCTTGACTTATGCTTTAAGCAGCAAAAATACCAACAATAAGATGAAACGCTGAAAGGCAATACTTGAAGAGTATAACTACGAACTGATTTACAAGCCTGGAAAGTCAAATACTGTTGCTGATGCACTGTCAAGACCACCTAAGAATAGTCAAATAAATTCCCTCACAGCAACCCAACATAGCGACAAAAATTCTGGCCACGATCTCATACAAATTGTAGGCATACCTATAAACGTATTTAAGAACCAGATTTTCCCTCTCGTTCGAGACATCTCCGCATATGAGTTTCAGGTTATCTTTCCCACCTATCACAGACATACTATTGTAGAACCAGAGTACTCCCCAGAGAAATTGATAGATATCTTTAAAAAAATATTTAAATCCTTCAGTTACAAATGCACTCAAAACGGAGGAGAGGGGTTTAGGCATGGTACAAGAAATATATCGAAAACATTTCAGACAACATAAAATTCGTTTTGCTAGAAAAATAATCACTGTCCTAACAGATCAGAATCGACAAGTAGAAGAGATTATGACAGAATATAACAGAGCTCATCGAAATTCCCGCGAGAACAAAACCCAGATTATTCAAAATTTTTATTTTCCCCATATGAAATAGAAGAATAGAAATAGTCACGAAACAGTATAAAATTTGTAAGCAACATAACTACGATAGGCACCCGAACAAACCCGAACTACAACCCACTCCTATTTCTGAATATCCCGGCCAGATAATACATGTCGAAATTTATTTAACTGATAAAAAAATAATCCTAACTGCAATTGACAAGTTTTCTAAGTATGCCCTAGCCAAAATACTGAAATCAAGAGTCTCAGAAGATATTAAGCAACCTCATATTGGCTTTTGGGGTACCTCAAAAAATAATCAGCGATAATGAAAAATCCTTGGCTTTAAATTCTACATTCATGCTAGAGAATATGTTCAACATTTAAGTTTTCAAAGCACCTCCCAACACAAGCTCTTTTAACGGTAAAGTGGAGAGAAGTAATTTGCTGTCTTAAGACAGATAATATTCATAGTACATTCACGGAATTACTAGATCGATCCATTAATCCAACTACAGGCAAAAAACCCATAGACACATTTTTCGGCAGACAGTTACTAGACATCACAGAACCACTTAAACGGATAAAACAGGAAAACATCAATAAATTACGCGACAAACAACAAGCAGACTTAAAATACCATAACGCAAAGAAAACACCTCTAAAAACATATTCTATTGGAAATTTAATGGTATAGTAGCTTAGGATAACAATATAACAGTTATAACTCAATCAATCATTCACAAAAATCTTATAAAAAATTAAATTTCTTAATAGGGCACTATTACCACTGTGCAATGGCGTGGCACAAATCTTGGATTACTCAAATTCTCAGCTAATAAAAATCAATTCGGGTCGTGCAAAATTGTAAAGCGGATCATATAAGATCGTACACTTGATCGACATTGAAACGTACGAGACAACACTCAACAACTTGGAAGCTACGCTAAAGACATCCATTACCAATAACTATATCCTAAATCCTATCTTCTTCTTTAAAATATCCCGCATTATAACTTATATGGTATATCTAGACTTAGAACTAACAATAGAAGTATGGAAAGCGATCATTAAATTTTATAGGCTCTGCGTGGAAGTGGATAGCCGGGCACCCGGACCACCAAGACTACGAAATCATTACAGATAAAATGAATAATGTTTTAACAAATAGTAATAATCAAATTACAATCAACAAAATGTCAATAGATTAGATTAACGAACTAACAAATATTACAAATAAAATTATTAATGTATTTAAGGAAAATGAATATAATAATACATGGTGAAATAATTATGAAAATTAAATATAAACTAGACAGAATTAAAGAAGAAATAGTCAATGAAGTTTACGCCATTCATTGGGCAAAAGCAGACATACATAATTAATTCATTTATCTTATCAAGCTAGAATGCTAGAATGACGTTCCATCATCAGTAACGAAAATGTCCCAGATGTAGAGGAAATATCACCATTAATCTTGCTCCTAAATCAGTTCAATGGCCTAGTTCTTATCAACAACGATACTTTCATGCTCAGAGGTACGTTCAGTATCAAACACTTTAACACCACCATTGAAGTTAGGAGAAGAACAATTATGTTCCAAGAGGTCACAAGTCATTAGCCATTACCGGCAATACTACAAACATCATACAAGCCAGACAAGATTGAGGAGGTACTGACTCTCGAAATGATTAATGAGCTTTACGTCAATCGCACTGAAGAAATCAAGCTACCTGAAACGAAACACAACATCAACTTATCCATGAACATCATCTTAATGGTTACAGTCTTGGCTACCGCCACCTTCGCATACAAAATGGAAAGAAATAAAGGTATGATCAGCTATAGAAATTAAGGGTGGAGGAGTTAACGACAACAACATTGGCATGCCCCTAGGTTTAAGTTATGAATCCTTTTTTGAAGTTAGTTCTATCATGGCTAAATAAATAAATTTTTTTTAAATAACTTTAGCTTTTAATTTTTTAATTTATACTCTAGCAACCCTATCAACTATGTATACTGGGATAACCCAAACGAACTTGTAAACATATTACGATTTTTGATTATTTCCCAAAGCGCAGATAATAATAACCTCAGAAATGAAATTAACTCTATCGTAGAAGAGCTACGCGAGGCAAATATAATGCAATATATTGTATAAGCACTGAAAAATAGCGGATTAATTTTTCGGGCGAAGTGCAAAGCAGTTATGGGATGTAATAGCTGGTCCTCAAGGGTCGTCTGGGAAATTATTTAAAGTATTACCCTCTGGTGATTTTAATAATGAAAAAAAATGTCTTAACAATGTGGGGAAAATAAGTGCACCGCATCAGGCGATCAACACAAAATACATAGAAGATAATATTGACTCTCTAAATAGTTCACTGATTGTTGTCATCACTGGTCGACAAGAAAGAAGCCACAAAGGAAGAGAGAAGAAATGTCAACACGAACAGATGTATATATAAACGTCAAGAAAAATAAAGTATTATTATAACGTTTTAAACCACAGTTCGCACCGGTCGTTTTATTTCTTTCAATCTGTTTACTAAATCCCGTTTTCAGAGTTGTAAACTAATGACACAGGATGCCAATAGTAGTGATTTTGGTACCGTGATATTTAGAAAATATTATTTAGTTTATATTTACTAATGTACTGGCACCATACGCCAACATTTGGTCCTTCAAAGCCATTTAAAAAGTCAAGAATACAACCGGCTAATTTCTTGGCTTGTGTGACCACGACTTTTTTCGTGACAAAGGAGCCTTTTCGCCAGGACTCTTTTATTTGAGTGTGCAACGTGAAACGTTTTAACGGAACAACTCAGGCCTAGAACCAAGCTGACTGGAGTGTGCACTGACTGAGGGCCACAAACATACTTACGCAGTAAGTGAGTTTTTATTTATCTGTACAAATTCCTTACACATAGTTAAATAAGAAAAATGAAGCCCGACGTGCTTAGGACATTTAAGTAGTTGGAAAGGGACGTCTCAAAATTTTCGAAAACAGTTTCTGTTAGGAGAACGGTAAATTATTTGGCAGGGCGTTTACAGGATGTTGAAAAGGTAACGTAAACGGCGGCGAAACAGTTTGAAGCCTTTGGTTCAGAGTTAGGGGATGGAGATTCGAAGATGTAGGAGCAGACAGAAGTAGTACATGACTTAATCCGGGAGCTGTACTTCAGCTACCGCAGTGATCTTCTGGATGCAATGGACAAAGCCCAACCATTAGCTACGGAAAACGTATAACAGCTAAATTAATCGATAGCAGAGGGCAACACAGGAAAGCAGTCTGAATTACGGCTACCTAAAGTCAATTTGCTAGTTTTCTCCGGGAGGTACGAGTCTTGGCGAACATTTCGCGATCTTTTTGTTTCTCTTATTCATTCGTTGTCTGAGGTGCAAAAGAAGCTTTACCTCAAAACGATCATTGCAGGTGAAGCAGACAAGCTTCTTGTACACCTTGGGTTGGACAAAGGAAATTACGATAAGGCGTGGAGTATACTCATCGATAGGTACGATCATACGCATTATTTAGTGATGTCACAATTGAAGTGTTTTTTCAACCAGCCCGTGGTTTCTCAATAACTAGCGGAGGCGATTATGCAGTTACTGGACACGTCCACCTAGGTGATGCACAGTCTGGAAAATCTCATTTTCGTTGTTGGGATGTAATACTTATCTTATTAAGTTGCCAATCAAAACTCAACAGTTGTGGGAAGAAATGCTCGGAATGGAGGCAGACAGCAAAGAATTTCCGACTTTACAGGAGTTCAAGCAGTTTTTAGAAAACAGGTTCCGAACACTTGAAGCAATCGTGCAGCAACCATCACGTGGGTTAACAGGATCGGCAAGACCATCATCTCATTGAAACTCATTCCATCAGCAAACCGTTGCCGCGTTATTGTTGCTTGAGATAATAAGACTTGAGGAGGAGAATTTGTCTGTGCTCCAAAAGACCAAGTAGGGTTGGATCCTAGTTGGAAGAGTACCCATAGAGTTAGAGCCCATTAGAGCTTTTTTCCAGACTGTTGAATGTGTATCGCCTAAAAACGGTCATATTTGGAATAGCCTCTGCTCAGTATTTAGCGATCTGGACTCTCAAAAAATTGGCAGACGACACGGAGAATTAATATCCATTGGCAGCGAGAATGATACGAGGCGAGATGTATGTCAAAGATCTAATCTCGTGAGCTGATACTCTTAAGGAGGCGAACAGAAAAATGCAGGAGATTAGGGCAGCGTTAGAACCAAGCGGTTTTAATCTCTGGAAATGGATCTCCAACTCAAAGTTTCTTCTTAAAGATGTAAGGGAGGAAGATCGGGATGTAAGCTTTTCATTGTCAACTGAGAACGGAGATAAGCTTAAGACACTAGGAATTCACTTGCTCCCTGGAAGCAATGAGTTTTCCTTTAGCTGCGCGTCATCGGCAATGTCACAACCTACAAAAAGGTTTGTTCTGTCCAGAATAGCACGGTTGTTCGATCCTTTGGGATGGATCACATCCTGCATCCTCATTGCAAAATCAATCATGCAGCAACTATAAGTCCGCAAAACATCGTAGGATCAATAAATTGGCACCGAAATGCAGGCAGACTGTAACAAATCTTACGAGGAGTTGAAGGTAATAAACCGAGTCAATCTTCCCAGGTAGGTGAGTACCATTGAATTGGTACACGTACCGACTTAAGAAAACCCGGCAGATTTAGCGTCTAGAGGCATGCTTCCGTCTGCCTTATTCAAGTCAACATTATAGTGGAAGGGACCTCTCTTTCTACAAGAAGAATGGAACTTCTAGATGCCAGCTCAACCGAATGAATTGACTATTGAAGGATGCAGGAACGCCAAGAATATTCATCTCGCAACCATAACGCCAAACCTGATCAACGAACTCATTCAACGGTCATCGGACTATTATATCATCAGCTATTATAGGCGACTTGCATGCAACTCAAGGGACCAACGCTCTAAAAGGGCTTTTGGCTCCCTCCGTCCATCAGAAGTGGAGTCAGCGGCGAAACTAGTGATGTTTCCAGGAGATATCTGGACTTGGTATAAAATAGTAAATGTTGATTTTACAAATTCAAAGTAATCCAAACATAAATTTAGAGAATAGTGACATGTTATATGGTATTTAGTGAAAAAAATAGAGGCAATGTCACATTATTCAAATTAATTCAGTGGGGTGAACAGTAAGTACAAATAAGTATATAGATGGCAAAGAAGAAAAGATAGAATATGACAAACAGAAGGTAAAATCAAACAATTTAGGATAATATAAACTTTAAAGTTGATTAGGTGATGAAGTGCAACAAGATTTCGATTTCATTATGGTTTATATGTTATTCAAAAGCCACTGTTTTACTTAACATAAAAAGATTCTCAATGTCCCAATGATTCGAATGTCTGCAGGGAGTGTGTTCAATAATTTACGAGACACAATTATGTAAAAGTTTCTCAAATTAGAAGTGCAAAAAGTTGGAATGCTAATCATAGAACTAGAATTTCGTCGAAAGTTATAATTGTCATTGATGGGGGTCTGTAAGTACCCACCTCTTTTAAAAAAAAAATTTTAATACCTTAAAATATGGTAGTACATACGTCTAACTGGCAGAATTCTCAGTTTATTAAAAAGGGATTAAGTGCTGGCTAAGCGCGAAGAAAATCATATTTTTCTGATTACATATTTTTGTGGTACAGTAAGATGTTGGATTTTATTTAAGTGAGTACCGTCCCATCAGCTTATACCATATTGTAATCTAGAATGGAAGATGTCAAAGTAAATATTTTTTTAGATTCTTGTAGAAATGTAGTTATGAAGCCGATAGAAGCTTCGAAGAGTGGATAGCAAATATTTCTATAAAATAGAGATGTGATCGCAGCAGCTTAGATTTTGGTTAATTGTGGCACCTAAATATTTATGATTCTTCACTATCTCAATATTAAAGCAGCTAGCGTTACAGTCGAAATATTCATTGTATGTGAGATCTGCGGCAACAAGCTGTATGAAACACAATATTAACTGCCGGAGATTCCTTGGCGGTAAGGATGAAAAACATTAGCTCGGTACAGTTTACCCAGAAAAATTTCGTGATCAACCATGTCAAAAGCTTTAATTATATCTACGAAGAGACAGGTGCACGTCTCGCATCTTCAGTGGAAAGGTTTACTCTAAAACCAAATTGATTTTCGCTAAAAAAGTTGTGAAAAGTGAAAAATTTCAAAACTCTACATTTTATCGTTTTTTCAAAATTTTTGGATATAATAGACAGTAGGTAAATCGGTGTGTAATTCAATTTTACTTTGCTATTACCCTTTTTCAAGATAGAAATTACATTGTTTGAACAATTCAGGGAAGGTTCCCGAAAAGATGCTTAAATTAAATATGTGAGCCAGAGTATCGACCAAATTATACGCAATTTTTTTAGGGTGGAATTGGAAATTCCATCTTCACCACAAGAATTAGAGTTTTTTTTAGAGAATTGATCAAATTTAACAATTCCAGGCCCGAAATGGGATTAAAAATGAATCTGTTACTATAAAATGTCCGATCAAAGAGCTGAGACGTTAAACAATCCCCACAAGACATTAAAAAGTTACAAGCGGAAGACTTCTGGGACACTGGGGCGAAGTATTGGTTGAACTCATTTGCAACAATCACAGGATTTGTCACGATAACGTTATCTTTTTCGAGTGTTATAGATACGTTATGGTTTTTCGATTAATTATGCAGTTTACTACTTCCCACACTTTTTTTTAAGTTTCCTTTAGCACTTCTTAATTTGTTTTTAAAGTATCTGTTTCGACAAATAGTGATTTCTTCATTTATTTTTTTATATAAATGAGTGTCACGATGTTTTACTAACAAGATTTAGTGGGTGTTTACAAATTTTACTACGCAGTTTGTGATTCAGTTTTACTTGTTTGAGAAGTGAATTAGTCATCCACGGATTAAGTTTAAGTTGAGATTTGTTTTGTACTATCGAGACGCTTGAGCAATCAGTGTGGTTTTTTTTTTTAAGTTTTCAAGAATTTAATTTTCTTCGGCATATGTGTCATTCCACTTTTCACTCAAAAGTTTTCAATTTAAAAGGTTAAAGTAAATTTTTGTGATATTGTTGGAAGTAATGTTAGAAACAGATTAAGCCTGTCATACAGTGATCGGTAATATTAAAATTAAGGTTCAGACCTGCACACTGACTAAGCTTCACTTGGAGCAACCAAAAACATAGTCAAGACAAATCCTATAAATTGGTCTTGCTGCTTCATTTATAAATGAGACAAAGCCATGATTAGCCAATAAGGCTATGTACTATGTACTATGTTTAAACTGAAAGTTTTATTACAAATAGAACAAGCGATTTTTTGGATATCAGCGCTCTTGGCACTAATAGAAAAAAGTTCGGGCTCATAAGTATCTTTAACAAAAACTCCAGGAATCATTTGAAATGGCATAAAAAACGTAGTTAGGTATATTAAAATCTTCCTTCTCAAAAGGTTAGATCTAGATCTCTGACACAAATATCATGTCTGGAAAATACATAAATCCTTAGAGATTACATGCTTATGAATCGAAATTTTGTAGGAATTTTCTTACATATTAATGCACGATGAAAATAGGATTATTATTATCATAAGAAATAGGAAAAAAAGAGAGATCGCGGCAATTTTTGATGGTTTTAGTGGTAAAGTCGTTGTGTGTGTTAATATTGTCAAACATAGAATAAATCATTTATTGCTTCAAGCTCATCAAAAGATCTTATGACAACGACTTTACCTCTTTCAACCTTTCTCAACAAAATATTTGAGTTATTAAACCATATGTATTTACATTTTTTCTCCAGTTTAACTTTTTTCGCAGCCATGAACATGTCTCTAGTGTACTAAGTGAAATAATCATTAATAAAAATACTACAACTCCCTCCAGCATCAAACACCGATGTATTTATATTTAGAGTTTTCTTTGCCGATCGTTTACTCTTCATAATCCTCTGCTTGGCCTCAGTAGATGACAGGTGAACACATAAGATGTTAAATTTTGTCGTATTACCTGAGTTACCGTTTATGTTGCATTTTTCGATTTCATCAGCGGAGACAGAGACATTTAAAGCGGCATCAAAACTATTTGTACACTCCCAACTGGGTTAAGAGTATTTATCTCAGCACACCAACAATCTCAATCACTCTCTCCATTTGTTTCTGTTCTTTCCAATTCAGTTTACTCTCGATTTCAGCTGAACCGCATGGAGAAATTATGTGTTGATATTTTTCAGGCTTAGAATTTCTTCATTACAGCATTTGGAGGGTTATTGAACCAATTTCTGGATATTCGGAACAAAGAGAGCAGTCAAACAATTTGTTAACTAATTCTTCATTTGCTTCCGCTTCCGTCACAAAAAGGCTTAGCAACTGATGGGAGAACTTCCGGCATCTAGAGTTCAAAGATCCCGACCCTTTTCCCACACGGTAATCGACTATCAGGGCCAATTAGGGTACGGTCATGGAAAGGTCGCGGACCCAAGTGCTACAAGGCGTACGTGGCTATTTTTGTGTTTGGCCACTAAAGATATTCACTTAGAAGCGGTAAGCAACTTGACGACACAAGCCTTTCTAGCAGCTTCAAGGCGATTCTGCAGTAAGGTTTTGTGGATTGTGGTACCAATTTCGTGGGAGCTAAAGTAGAATTGCTTCGTCTCATGAAGGAGGCTGTCCACGACTGGAAGAAGATCGCGGATGTATCAGCAACGCACGGGACACAGTACAAGTTTATGCCTTCTAAGTCACCCCAGTTCGGAGGTCTGTGGGAATCCGGGGTGAAAAGCGTGAAACATCACTTTAGACGGATAGTCGGAAACAGAACACTGACTTACGAAGAGCTCGCTACCCTGCTATCTCAAATCGAAGCGTGCCTAAATTCAACACCCCTTTCTCCATTTACTGAAGACGCTATGAGATTGTTGAATGTATTTCTATCTAAGGTAATTCGAAAATATTTCCCACACCTCATGAATCCATGATTGTCATTTTGTTAGGAATTTTTAATAATATTTTCAAGATTTGATGAAGAAACACAATAATAATCACTATCCAACGTATAGTGTATTGAAATTGTCAATTGTTGAACGCTTCAATAGAACTCTAAAAGAGAAAATTAGAAAAAAATTCAGCTTCAACGGTAACTATTGGGTATGTAATTTAATTCGTGCGGTTTTTTTTTCAAAATTTGAACATTTATTTAAGAAAAACATGTACAATAATATTATTCAAAGTATTGCCCATCTGAAGCCATGACCTTTTCCCATCTTTCTGGCAATTTGTGCAATTTTTGCCAATTTTTGATATTCTACTCTGATGTGAACCGTATTACAGTGAGGGCGTTCTGCATCGACCGAAACAAATATTAGTCAGAAGGGGCAAGGTCTGGGCTAAAAATCGGGTGGGGTAAGATTTCCCATCCACTGTTTTCCAAATAGTTCTTAACCGGAATAGTAACGTGGGGCCGAGCGTTGTCATGATGGAAAATTATTGCTTCCTGTCTGGTCGCATATTCCGGGCGTTTTTCGGCTACTGCTCTCTTTAAACGGATTAATTGTGTTCGGTAGCATATGATTTTTTGCGCTTGGGGTTGTCGTAATGGATCCATTTTTCGTCACCAGTAACAATCCGATGCAAAAATGACTTCCTTTTGTAGCGTTCCAGCAGCATTTCTGACATACAAAACCGCCTTTCGACGTCTCTCGGCTTGAGTTCATGTGGAACCCAATTTCTTTGATTTTGAATATATTCAGCTGCTTTTAAACGTTTTGAAATGGCTGCTTCTTGTGTTTGGCAACAATGTTCATAGAGTAATGCTTCCAGTTTTTCATCTTCAAACTTTTTTAGCTGTCCAGGACGTTCATCGTTTTCCAAGCTAAAATCTTCCAAGTTTAAATCGTGCAAACCACTTTTGGCACGTTCGCTCAGCTAGCGCATGTTTACCATAAACTTCCACCAAAATACGATGACTTTCGGCAGCGGTTTTCTTCATATTAAAGTAATGAAGAAGAACTCCCTACAAAAACACTTTTTCGACATATTTGAGTGAACAAAAATTATTGTTGTTTACGCTTCAAATGAATGACATACTGAAATGACGTACAATGACATTAGCTTTCCAACGCATGTTCCAATGGAATAATAACAATGAAAGAATACAAGTTAGGCCATCTCTTAGCAAACCGCACGAATAGGTTACACAGTCTTAGACACTTGCTTCAAACATACAACAATTCTGTACATAAAACATTAAGAATGCGACCAGTCGATGATAATAGAATAAATTCTATTAATTAAAAGTCTTTTATCATCTGTGTTTAAGCAAGTTAAAATTGCATCCAAAAACAAATTCAAGGTGGGAAATAAGGTTCGAATAAGCAAGTTTGAACATGTTTTTGAAAAATGTTAATCACCCAACCTGGTCTACTGAAATATAATAATATATATATATATAATATAAATAAATATGACTAATCCTGCCACATCTTTCCTGGATAATTTCCAAGGTCACCCTATTTAAGGCGGTTTCTATGAGATGGAACTCCTAAAAACCAAACACCCTTATGTATTCCTTGTGGAAAAAGTATTGCGAACACGAGAGGACCAAGTATAGGGTTTTCTTATAACGACTTTACAACTTTTTTTTTAAATAAAAAGCAAACCATTTGAGATATTTAAAAAACTTTTTTATTGGCTTGAAGTACACACAAAACATTTATGAATAGAACTCGACTTCGTTTATATGGTCACCGCGAGCACGTTTGCAGCGGTCGATTCGTTGGAAACGGCCGCTATTTCGAGTTCAATGTTGGCTCTGAGCTCTTCCAACGTCGTCGGCGTGTTAGCATAAACCAATGACTTAACACAGCCCTACAGAAAGTAGTAAAGCGGCGCTAAATCACACGAACGAGGCGGTCAATCGACTGGCCCATGTCTTGAGATAACACGCTCACCATACTTACTCTTCAATAAATCGATTGTAGCGTGTGCTGTGTGGCTTGTGGCACCATCCTGTTGAAACCACAATTCGTCCAAGTCCATATCTTCTACTTCGGGCCAAAAATAATCAGTGATCATGGCGCCATAACGCTGACCATTCACAGTAACGTGACGATCGTTATCGTCGACGAAAAAATATGGCCCAATAACGCCGCCCAATATAATTTGCAGACGTTGCTCGTTAGTGTGCTTTACCATGATAAAAATGCTGAGTTTACTGAATAAATTGACCGTGACCGTTTGATGATTAGTGAAGGAGTGCGTTCAAAAAATTAAATTCAAAGTTGTCAAGTCCCTATTGGAAAACCTTATATATGTAAAATGGCTTGGTTTTTCACGCGAAACTCGTGAATAAATAAAAAAAATCTCTTAAGGTAATATATTTTCCTAGTGTAATTAATAAAACACAATTATGAAAAGATATCTCTATATGTTTGTTTTGCTCTCCTAAAATCCGGTAGTTCATAATTACATTTATACAATGGCAATCCAGAAGTACCCGACCCAAGAAAGAAAACACAAAAATTTTGGAAAAAAATTTATTTATTTTTCAACATAATCGCCTTTCAGCTCTATACAATATACACACTCTATCTAATAAGAACTGTCTTGCTCCTCAAAATTGCCATTAACTGCCGAAATCACTTCTTAATCGTTAAAAAATCTTTGACCACTGAGCCATTTTTTCAAGTTTGAGAGCAGAACATAATCCGAAGGGGCTAAATCTGGCGAATAAGGTGCATAAGGTAGCAATTCAAACTTTAATTCATTAAAGTTAAAAACGTGGCGCTTTGAAACTTGTAACATATGCTTTATAGACTGCGTACATTCCAATACAGTGATATTTTCAAACAACTACCGCCATGTCTTGGAAATAAATTTATTTATTTTTCAACATAATCGCCTTTTAGCTCTATACATCCCAGTGATGTTCAAAAAGTTCGATACTTTTTTTTTATAATAAGAACTGTCTTGCTCCTCAAAATAGCCATTAACTGCCGACATCACTTCTTCATCGTTGGAAAATCTTTGATCACTGAGCCATTTTTTCAAGTTTGGGAGCAGAACATAATCCGAGGGGGCTAAATCTGGCGGCTGTCCACGACTGGAAGAAGATCGCGGATGTATCAGCAACGCACGGGACACAGTACAAGTTTATTCCTTCTAAGTCACCCCAATTTGGAGGTCTGTGGGAATCCGGGGTGAGAAGCGTGAAACATCACTTTAGACGGATAGTCGGAAACAGAACACTGACTTACGAAGAGCTCGCTACCCTGCTATCTCAAATCGAAGCGTGCCTAAATTCAACACCCCTTTCTCCATTTACTGAAGACGCTATGAGATTATTGAATGTATTTCTATCTAAGGTAATTCGAAAATATTTCCCACACCTCATAAATCCATGATTGTCATTTTGTTAGGAATTTTTAACAATATTTTCAAGATTTGATGAAGAAACACAATAATAATCACTATCCAACGTATAGTGTATTGAAATTGTCAATTGTTGAACGCTTCAATAGAACTCTAAAAGAGAAAATTAGAAAAAAATTCAGCTTCAACGGTAACTATTGGGTATATAATTTAATTCGTGCGGTTTTTTTTTCAAAATTTGAACATTTATTTAAGAAAAACATGTACAATAATATTATTCAAAGTATTGCCCATCTGAAGCCATGACCTTTTCCCATCTTTCTGGCAATTTGTGCAATTTTTGCCAATTTTTGATATTCTACTCTGATGTGAACCGTATTACAGTGACGGCGTTCTGCATCGACCGAAACAAATATTAGTCAGAAGGGGCAAGGTCTGGGCTAAAAATCGGGTGGGGTAAGATTTCCCATCCACTGTTTTCCAAATAGTTCTTAACCGGAATAGTAACGTGGGGCCGAGCGTTGTCATGATGGAAAATTATTGCTTCCTGTCTGGTCGCATATTCCGGGCGTTTTTCGGCTACTGCTCTCTTTAAACGGATTAATTGTGTTCGGTAGCATATGATTTTTTGGGCTTGGGGTTGTCGTAATGGATCCATTTTTCATCACCAGTAACAATCCGATGCAAAAATGACTTCCTTTTGTAGCGTTCCAGCAGCATTTCTGACATACAAAACCGCCTTTCGACGTCTCTCGGCTTGAGTTCATGTGGAACCCAATTTCTTTGCTTTTGAATACATTCAGCTGCTTTTAAACGTTTTGAAATGGCTGCTTCTTGTGTTTGGCAACAATGTTCATAGAGTAATGCTTCCAGTTCTTCATCTTCAAACTTTTTTAGCTGCCCAGAACGTTCATCGTTTTCTATTAATTCTATTAATTAAAAGTCTTTTATCATCTGTGTTTAAGCAAGTTAAAATTGCATCCAAAAACAAATTCAAGGTGGGAAATAAGGTTCGAATAAGCAAGTTTGAACATGTTTTTGAAAAATGTTAATCACCCAACCTGGTCTACTGAAATATAATAATATATATATATATAATATAAATAAATATGACTAATTCTGTCACATCTTTCCTGGATAATTTCCAAGGTCACCCTATTTAAGGCGGTTTCTATGAGATGGAACTCCTAAAAACCAAACACCCTTATGTATTCCTTGTGGAAAAAGTATTGCGAACACGAGAGGACCAAGTATAGGGTTTTCTTATAACGACTTTACAACTTTTTTTTTAAATAAAAAGCAAACCATTTGAGATATTTAAAAAACTTTTTTATTGGCTTGAAGTACACACAAAACATTTATGAATGGAACTCGACTTCGTTTATATGGTCACCGCGAGCACGTTTGCAGCGGTCGATTCGTTGGAAACGGCCGCTATTTCGAGTTCAATGTTGGCTCTGAGCTCTTCCAACGTCGTCGGCGTGTTGGCATAAACCAATGACTTAACACAGCCCCACAGAAAGTAGTAAAGCGGCGTTAAATCACACGAACGAGGCGGTCAATCGACTGGCCCATGTCTTGAGATAACACGCTCACCATACTTACTCTTCAATAAATCGATTGTAGCGTGTGCTGTGTGGCTTGTGGCACCATCCTGTTGAAACCACATGTCGTCCAAGTCCATATCTTCTACTTCGGGCCAAAAATAATCAGTGATCATGGCGCCATAACGCTGACCATTCACAGTAACGTGACGATCGTTATCGTCGACGAAAAAATATGGCCCAATAACGCCGCCCAATATAATTTGCAGACGTTGCTCGTTAGTGTGCTTTACCATAATAAAAATGCTGAGTTTACTGAATAAATTGACCGTGACCGTTTGATGATTAGTGAAGGAGTGCGTTCAAAAAATTAAATTCAAAGTTGTCAAGTCCCTATTGGAAAACCCTATATATGTAAAATGGCTTGGTTTTTCACGCGAAACTCGTGAATAAATAAAAGAAATCTCTTAAGGTAATATATTTTCCTAGTGTATTTAATAAAACACAATTATGAAAAGATTTCTCTATATGTTTCTTTTGCTCTCCTAAAATCCGGTAGTTCATAATTACATTTATACAATGGCAATCCAGAAGTACCCGACCCAAGAAAGAAAACACAAAAATTTTGGAAAAAAATTTATTTATTTTTCAACATTAACTGCCGAAATCACTTCTTAATCGTTAAAAAATCTTTGACCACTGAGCCATTTTTTCAAGTTTGGGAGCAGAACATAATCCGAGGGGGCTAAATCTGGCGAATAAGGTGCATGAGGTAGCAATTCAAATTTTAATTCATTAAAGTTAAAAACGTGGCGCTTTGAAACTTGTAAAATATGCTTTATAGACTGCGTACATTCCAATACAGTGATATTTTCAAACAACTACCGCCATGTCTTGGAAATAAATTTATTTATTTTTCAACATAATCGCCTTTTAGCTCTATACATCCCAGTGATGTTCAAAAAGTTCGATACTTTTTTTTTATAATAAGAACTGTCTTGCTCCTCAAAATAGCCATTAACTGCCGACATCACTTCTTCATCGTTGGAAAATCTTTGATCACTGAGCCATTTTTTCAAGTTTGGGAGCAGAACATAATCCGAGGGGGCTAAATCTGGCGGCTGTCCACGACTGGAAGAAGATCGCGGATGTATCAGCAACGCACGGGACACAGTACAAGTTTATTCCTTCTAAGTCACCCCAATTTGGAGGTCTGTGGGAATCCGGGGTGAGAAGCGTGAAACATCACTTTAGACGGATAGTCGGAAACAGAACACTGACTTACGAAGAGCTCGCTACCCTGCTATCTCAAATCGAAGCGTGCCTAAATTCAACACCCCTTTCTCCATTTACTGAAGACGCTATGAGATTATTGAATGTATTTCTATCTAAGGTAATTCGAAAATATTTCCCACACCTCATAAATCCATGATTGTCATTTTGTTAGGAATTTTTAACAATATTTTCAAGATTTGATGAAGAAACACAATAATAATCACTATCCAACGTATAGTGTATTGAAATTGTCAATTGTTGAACGCTTCAATAGAACTCTAAAAGAGAAAATTAGAAAAAAATTCAGCTTCAACGGTAACTATTGGGTATGTAATTTAATTCGTGCGGTTTTTTTTTCAAAATTTGAACATTTATTTAAGAAAAACATGTACAATAATATTATTCAAAGTATTGCCCATCTGAAGCCATGACCTTTTCCCATCTTTCTGGCAATTTGTGCAATTTTTGCCAATTTTTGATATTCTACTCTGATGTGAACCGTATTACAGTGACGGCGTTCTGCATCGACCGAAACAAATATTAGTCAGAAGGGGCAAGGTCTGGGCTAAAAATCGGGTGGGGTAAGATTTCCCATCCACTGTTTTCCAAATAGTTCTTAACCGGAATAGTAACGTGGGGCCGAGCGTTGTCATGATGGAAAATTATTGCTTCCTGTCTGGTCGCATATTCCGGGCGTTTTTCGGCTACTGCTCTCTTTAAACGGATTAATTGTGTTCGGTAGCATATGATTTTTTGGGCTTGGGGTTGTCGTAATGGATCCATTTTTCATCACCAGTAACAATCCGATGCAAAAATGACTTCCTTTTGTAGCGTTCCAGCAGCATTTCTGACATACAAAACCGCCTTTCGACGTCTCTCGGCTTGAGTTCATGTGGAACCCAATTTCTTTGCTTTTGAATACATTCAGCTGCTTTTAAACGTTTTGAAATGGCTGCTTCTTGTGTTTGGCAACAATGTTCATAGAGTAATGCTTCCAGTTCTTCATCTTCAAACTTTTTTAGCTGCCCAGAACGTTCATCGTTTTCTATTAATTCTATTAATTAAAAGTCTTTTATCATCTGTGTTTAAGCAAGTTAAAATTGCATCCAAAAACAAATTCAAGGTGGGAAATAAGGTTCGAATAAGCAAGTTTGAACATGTTTTTGAAAAATGTTAATCACCCAACCTGGTCTACTGAAATATAATAATATATATATATATAATATAAATAAATATGACTAATTCTGTCACATCTTTCCTGGATAATTTCCAAGGTCACCCTATTTAAGGCGGTTTCTATGAGATGGAACTCCTAAAAACCAAACACCCTTATGTATTCCTTGTGGAAAAAGTATTGCGAACACGAGAGGACCAAGTATAGGGTTTTCTTATAACGACTTTACAACTTTTTTTTTAAATAAAAAGCAAACCATTTGAGATATTTAAAAAACTTTTTTATTGGCTTGAAGTACACACAAAACATTTATGAATGGAACTCGACTTCGTTTATATGGTCACCGCGAGCACGTTTGCAGCGGTCGATTCGTTGGAAACGGCCGCTATTTCGAGTTCAATGTTGGCTCTGAGCTCTTCCAACGTCGTCGGCGTGTTGGCATAAACCAATGACTTAACACAGCCCCACAGAAAGTAGTAAAGCGGCGTTAAATCACACGAACGAGGCGGTCAATCGACTGGCCCATGTCTTGAGATAACACGCTCACCATACTTACTCTTCAATAAATCGATTGTAGCGTGTGCTGTGTGGCTTGTGGCACCATCCTGTTGAAACCACATGTCGTCCAAGTCCATATCTTCTACTTCGGGCCAAAAATAATCAGTGATCATGGCGCCATAACGCTGACCATTCACAGTAACGTGACGATCGTTATCGTCGACGAAAAAATATGGCCCAATAACGCCGCCCAATATAATTTGCAGACGTTGCTCGTTAGTGTGCTTTACCATAATAAAAATGCTGAGTTTACTGAATAAATTGACCGTGACCGTTTGATGATTAGTGAAGGAGTGCGTTCAAAAAATTAAATTCAAAGTTGTCAAGTCCCTATTGGAAAACCCTATATATGTAAAATGGCTTGGTTTTTCACGCGAAACTCGTGAATAAATAAAAGAAATCTCTTAAGGTAATATATTTTCCTAGTGTATTTAATAAAACACAATTATGAAAAGATTTCTCTATATGTTTCTTTTGCTCTCCTAAAATCCGGTAGTTCATAATTACATTTATACAATGGCAATCCAGAAGTACCCGACCCAAGAAAGAAAACACAAAAATTTTGGAAAAAAATTTATTTATTTTTCAACATTAACTGCCGAAATCACTTCTTAATCGTTAAAAAATCTTTGACCACTGAGCCATTTTTTCAAGTTTGGGAGCAGAACATAATCCGAGGGGGCTAAATCTGGCGAATAAGGTGCATGAGGTAGCAATTCAAATTTTAATTCATTAAAGTTAAAAACGTGGCGCTTTGAAACTTGTAAAATATGCTTTATAGACTGCGTACATTCCAATACAGTGATATTTTCAAACAACTACCGCCATGTCTTGGAAATAAATTTATTTATTTTTCAACATAATCGCCTTTTAGCTCTATACATCCCAGTGATGTTCAAAAAGTTCGATACTTTTTTTTATAATAAGAACTGTCTTGCTCCTCAAAATAGCCATTAACTGCCGACATCACTTCTTCATCGTTGGAAAATCTTTGATCACTGAGCCATTTTTTCAAGTTTGGGAGCAGAACATAATCCGAGGGGGCTAAATCTGGCGGCTGTCCACGACTGGAAGAAGATCGCGGATGTATCAGCAACGCACGGGACACAGTACAAGTTTATTCCTTCTAAGTCACCCCAATTTGGAGGTCTGTGGGAATCCGGGGTGAGAAGCGTGAAACATCACTTTAGACGGATAGTCGGAAACAGAACACTGACTTACGAAGAGCTCGCTACCCTGCTATCTCAAATCGAAGCGTGCCTAAATTCAACACCCCTTTCTCCATTTACTGAAGACGCTATGAGATTATTGAATGTATTTCTATCTAAGGTAATTCGAAAATATTTCCCACACCTCATAAATCCATGATTGTCATTTTGTTAGGAATTTTTAACAATATTTTCAAGATTTGATGAAGAAACACAATAATAATCACTATCCAACGTATAGTGTATTGAAATTGTCAATTGTTGAACGCTTCAATAGAACTCTAAAAGAGAAAATTAGAAAAAAATTCAGCTTCAACGGTAACTATTGGGTATGTAATTTAATTCGTGCGGTTTTTTTTTCAAAATTTGAACATTTATTTAAGAAAAACATGTACAATAATATTATTCAAAGTATTGCCCATCTGAAGCCATGACCTTTTCCCATCTTTCTGGCAATTTGTGCAATTTTTGCCAATTTTTGATATTCTACTCTGATGTGAACCGTATTACAGTGACGGCGTTCTGCATCGACCGAAACAAATATTAGTCAGAAGGGGCAAGGTCTGGGCTAAAAATCGGGTGGGGTAAGATTTCCCATCCACTGTTTTCCAAATAGTTCTTAACCGGAATAGTAACGTGGGGCCGAGCGTTGTCATGATGGAAAATTATTGCTTCCTGTCTGGTCGCATATTCCGGGCGTTTTTCGGCTACTGCTCTCTTTAAACGGATTAATTGTGTTCGGTAGCATATGATTTTTTGGGCTTGGGGTTGTCGTAATGGATCCATTTTTCATCACCAGTAACAATCCGATGCAAAAATGACTTCCTTTTGTAGCGTTCCAGCAGCATTTCTGACATACAAAACCGCCTTTCGACGTCTCTCGGCTTGAGTTCATGTGGAACCCAATTTCTTTGCTTTTGAATACATTCAGCTGCTTTTAAACGTTTTGAAATGGCTGCTTCTTGTGTTTGGCAACAATGTTCATAGAGTAATGCTTCCAGTTCTTCATCTTCAAACTTTTTTAGCTGCCCAGAACGTTCATCGTTTTCCAAGCTAAAATCTTCTAAGTTTAAATCGTGCAAACCACTTTTGGCACGTTCGCTCAGCTAGCGCATGTTTACCATAAACTTCCACCAAAATACGATGACTTTCGGCAGCGGTTTTCTTCATATTAAAGTAATGAAGAAGAACTCCCTACAAAAACACTTTTTCGACATATTTGAGTGAACAAAAATTATTGTTGTTTACGCTTCAAATGAATGACATACTGAAATGACGCACAATGACAGTAGCTTTCCAACGCATGTTCCAATGGAATAATAACAATGAAAGAATACAAGTTAGGCCATCTCTTAGCAAACCGCACGAATAGGTTACACAGTCTTAGACACTTGCTTCAAACATACAACAATTCTGTACATAAAACATTAAGAATGCGACCAGTCGATGATAATAGAATAAATTCTATTAATTAAAAGTCTTTAATCATCTGTGTTTAAGCAAGTTAAAATTGCATCCAAAAACAAATTCAAGGTGGGAAATAAGGTTCGAATAAGCAAGTTTGAACATGTTTTTGAAAAATGTTAATCACCCAACCTGGTCTACTGAAATATAATAATATATATATATATAATATAAATAAATATGACTAATCCTGTCACATCTTTCCTGGATAATTTCCAAGGTCACCCTATTTAAGGCGGTTTCTATGAGATGGAACTCCTAAAAACCAAACACCCTTATGTATTCCTTGTGGAAAAAGTATTGCGAACACGAGAGGACCAAGTATAGGGTTTTCTTATAACGACTTTACAACTTTTTTTTTTAAATAAAAAGCAAACCATTTGAGATATTTAAAAAACTTTTTTATTGGCTTGAAGTACACACAAAACATTTATGAATGGAACTCGACTTCGTTTATATGGTCACCGCTATTTCGAGTTCAATGTTGGCTCTGAGCTCTTCCAACGTCGTCGGCGTGTTGGCATAAACCAATGACTTAACACAGCCCCACAGAAAGTAGTAAAGCGGCGCTAAATCACACGAACGAGGCGGTCAATCGACTGGCCCATGTCTTGAGATAACACGCTCACCATACTTACTCTTCAATAAATCGATTGTAGCGTGTGCTGTGTGGCTTGTGGCACCATCCTGTTGAAACCACATGTCGTCCAAGTCCATATCTTCTAATTCGGGCCAAAAATAATCAGTGATCATGGCGCCATAACGCTGACCATTCACAGTAACGTGACGATCGTTATCGTCGACGAAAAAATATGGCCCAATAACGCCGCCCAATATAATTTGCAGACGTTGCTCGTTAGTGTGCTTTACCATGATAAAAATGCTGAGTTTACTGAATAAATTGACCGTGACCGTTTGATGATTAGTGAAGGAGTGCGTTCAAAAAATTAAATTCAAAGTTGTCAAGTCCCTATTGGAAAACCCTATATATGTAAAATGGCTTGGTTTTTCACGCGAAACTCGTGAATAAATAAAAGAAATCTCTTAAGGTAATATATTTTCCTAGTGTAATTAATAAAACACAATTATGAAAAGATATCTCTATATGTTTGTTTTGCTCTCCTTAAATCCGGTAGTTCATAATTACATTTATACAATGGCAATCCAGAAGTACCCGACCCAAGAAAGAAAACACAAAAATTTTGGAAAAAAATTTATTTATTTTTCAACATTAACTGCCGAAATCACTTCTTAATCGTTAAAAAATCTTTGACCACTGAGCCATTTTTTCAAGTTTGGGAGCAGAACATAATCCGAGGGGGCTAAATCTGGCGAATAAGGTGCATGAGGTAGCAATTCAAATTTTAATTCATTAAAGTTAAAAACGTGGCGCTTTGAAACTTGTAACATATGCTTTATAGACTGCGTACATTCCAATACAGTGATATTTTCAAACAACTACCGCCATGTCTTGGAAATAAATTTATTTATTTTTCAACATAATCGCCTTTTAGCTCTATACATCCCAGTGATGTTCAAAAAGTTCGATACTTTTTTTTTATAATAAGAACTGTCTTGCTCCTCAAAATAGCCATTAACTGCCGACATCACTTCTTCATCGTTGGAAAATCTTTGATCACTGAGCCATTTTTTCAAGTTTGGGAGCAGAACATAATCCGAGGGGGCTAAATCTGGCGGCTGTCCACGACTGGAAGAAGATCGCGGATGTATCAGCAACGCACGGGACACAGTACAAGTTTATTCCTTCTAAGTCACCCCAATTTGGAGGTCTGTGGGAATCCGGGGTGAGAAGCGTGAAACATCACTTTAGACGGATAGTCGGAAACAGAACACTGACTTACGAAGAGCTCGCTACCCTGCTATCTCAAATCGAAGCGTGCCTAAATTCAACACCCCTTTCTCCATTTACTGAAGACGCTATGAGATTATTGAATGTATTTCTATCTAAGGTAATTCGAAAATATTTCCCACACCTCATGAATCCATGATTGTCATTTTGTTAGGAATTTTTAACAATATTTTCAAGATTTGATGAAGAAACACAATAATAATCACTATCCAACGTATAGTGTATTGAAATTGTCAATTGTTGAACGCTTCAATAGAACTCTAAAAGAGAAAATTAGAAAAAAATTCAGCTTCAACGGTAACTATTGGGTATGTAATTTAATTCGTGCGGTTTTTTTTTCAAAATTTGAACATTTATTTAAGAAAAACATGTACAATAATATTATTCAAAGTATTGCCCATCTGAAGCCATGACCTTTTCCCATCTTTCTGGCAATTTGTGCACTTTTTGCCAATTTTTGATATTCTACTCTGATGTGAACCGTATTACAGTGACGGCGTTCTGCATCGACCGAAACAAATATTAGTCAGAAGGGGCAAGGTCTGGGCTAAAAATCGGGTGGGGTAAGATTTCCCATCCACTGTTTTCCAAATAGTTCTTAACCGGAATAGTAACGTGGGGCCGAGCGTTGTCATGATGGAAAATTATTGCTTCCTGTCTGGTCGCATATTCCGGGCGTTTTTCGGCTACTGCTCTCTTTAAACGGATTAATTGTGTTCGGTAGCATATGATTTTTTGGGCTTGGGGTTGTCGTAATGGATCCATTTTTCATCACCAGTAACAATCCGATGCAAAAATGACTTCCTTTTGTAGCGTTCCAGCAGCATTTCTGACATACAAAACCGCCTTTCGACGTCTCTCGGCTTGAGTTCATGTGGAACCCAATTTCTTTGCTTTTGAATACATTCAGCTGCTTTTAAACGTTTTGAAATGGCTGCTTCTTGTGTTTGGCAACAATGTTCATAGAGTATTGCTTCCAGTTCTTCATCTTCCAACTTTTTTAGCTGCCCAGAACGTTCATCGTTCTCCAAGCTAAAATCTTCTAAGTTTAAATCGTGCAAACCACTTTTGGCACGTTCGCTCAGCTAGCGCATGTTTACCATAAACTTCCACCAAAATACGATGACTTTCGGCAGCGGTTTTCTTCATATTAAAGTAATGAAGAAGAACTCCCTACAAAAACACTTTTTCGACATATTTGAGTGAACAAAAATTATTGTTGTTTACGCTTCAAATGAATGACATACTGAAATGACGCACAATGACAGTAGCTTTTCAACGCATGTTCCAATGGAATAATAACAATGAAAGAATACAAGTTAGGCCATCTCTTAGCAAACCGCACGAATAGGTTACACAGTCTTAGACACTTGCTTCAAACATACAACAATTCTGTACATAAAACATTAAGAATGCGACCAGTCGATGATAATAGAATAAATTCTATTAATTAAAAGTCTTTTATCATCTGTGTTTAAGCAAGTTAAAATTGCATCCAAAAACAAATTCAAGGTGGGAAATAAGGTTCGAATAAGCAAGTTTGAACATGTTTTTGAAAAATGTTAATCACCCAACCTGGTCTACTGAAATATAATAATATATATATATATAATATAAATAAATATGACTAATCCTGTCACATCTTTCCTGGATAATTTCCAAGGTCACCCTATTTAAGGCGGTTTCTATGAGATGGAACTCCTAAAAACCAAACACCCTTATGTATTCCTTGTGGAAAAAGTATTGCGAACACGAGAGGACCAAGTATAGGGTTTTCTTATAACGACTTTACAACTTTTTTTTTAAATAAAAAGCAAACCATTTGAGATATTTAAAAAACTTTTTTATTGGCTTGAAGTACACACAAAACATTTATGAATAGAACTCGACTTCGTTTATATGGTCACCGCGAGCACGTTTGCAGCGGTCGATTCGTTGGAAACGGCCGCTATTTCGAGTTCAATGTTGACTCTGAGCTCTTCCAACGTCGTCGGCGTGTTGGCATAAACCAATGACTTAACACAGCCCTACAGAAAGTAGTAAAGCGGCGCTAAATCACACGAACGACGCGGTCAATCGACTGGCCCATGTCTTGAGATAACACGCTCACCATACTTACTCTTCAATAAATCGATTGTAGCGTGTGCTGTGTGGCTTGTGGCACCATCCTGTTGAAACCACAATTCGTCCAAGTCCATATCTTCTACTTCGGGCCAAAAATAATCAGTGATCATGGCGCCATAACGCTGACCATTCACAGTAACGTGACGATCGTTATCGTCGACGAAAAAATATGGCCCAATAACGCCGCCCAATACAATTTGCAGACGTTGCTCGTTAGTGTGCTTTACCATGATAAAAATGCTGAGTTTACTGAATAAATTGACCGTGACCGTTTGATGATTAGTGAAGGAGTGCGTTCAAAAAAATAAATTCAAAGTTGTCAAGTCCCTATTGGAAAACCCTATATATGTAAAATGGCTTGGTTTTTCACGCGAAACTCGTGAATAAATAAAAAAAATCTCTTAAGGTAATATATTTTCCTAGTGTAATTAATAAAACACAATTGTGAAAAGATATCTCTATATGTTTGTTTTGCTCTCCTAAAATCCGGTAGTTCATAATTACATTTATACAATGGCAATCCAGAAGTACCCGACCCAAGAAAGAAAACACAAAAATTTTGGAAAAAAATTTATTTATTTTTCAACATAATCGCCTTTCAGCTCTATACAATATACACACTCTATCTAATAAGAACTGTCTTGCTCCTCAAAATTGCCATTAACTGCCGAAATCACTTCTTAATCGTTAAAAAATCTTTGACCACTGAGCCATTTTTTCAAGTTTGGGAGCAGAACATAATCCGAAGGGGCTAAATCTGGCGAATAAGGTGCATGAGGTAGCAATTCAAACTTTAATTCATTAAAGTTAAAAACGTGGCGCTTTGAAACTTGTAACATATGCTTTATAGACTGCGTACATTCCAATACAGTGATATTTTCAAACAACTACCGCCATGTCTTGGAAATAAATTTATTTATTTTTCAACATAATCGCCTTTTAGCTCTATACATCCCAGTGATGTTCAAAAAGTTCGATACTTTTTTTTTATAATAAGAACTGTCTTGCTCCTCAAAATAGCCATTAACTGCCGACATCACTTCTTCATCGTTGGAAAATCTTTGATCACTGAGCCATTTTTTCAAGTTTGGGAGCAGAACATAATCCGAGGGGGCTAAATCTGGCGGCTGTCCACGACTGGAAGAAGATCGCGGATGTATCAGCAACGCACGGGACACAGTACAAGTTTATTCCTTCTAAGTCACCCCAATTTGGAGGTCTGTGGGAATCCGGGGTGAAAAGCGTGAAACATCACTTTAGACGGATAGTCGGAAACAGAACACTGACTTACGAAGAGCTCGCTACCCTGCTATCTCAAATCGAAGCGTGCCTAAATTCAACACCCCTTTCTCCATTTACTGAAGACGCTATGAGATTATTGAATGTATTTCTATCTAAGGTAATTCGAAAATATTTCCCACACCTCATGAATCCATGATTGTCATTTTGTTAGGAATTTTTAACAATATTTTCAAGATTTGATGAAGAAACACAATAATAATCACTATCCAACGTATAGTGTATTGAAATTGTCAATTGTTGAACGCTTCAATAGAACTCTAAAAGAGAAAATTAGAAAAAAATTCAGCTTCAACGGTAACTATTGGGTATGTAATTTAATTCGTGCGGTTTTTTTTTTCAAAATTTGAACATTTATTTAAGAAAAACATGTACAATAATATTATTCAAAGTATTGCCCATCTGAAGCCATGACCTTTTCCCATCTTTCTGGCAATTTGTGCAATTTTTGCCAATTTTTGATATTCTACTCTGATGTGAACCGTATTACAGTGACGGCGTTCTGCATCGACCGAAACAAATATTAGTCAGAAGGGGCAAGGTCTGGGCTAAAAATCGGGTGGGGTAAGATTTCCCATCCACTGTTTTCCAAATAGTTCTTAACCGGAATAGTAACGTGGGGCCGAGCGTTGTCATGATGGAAAATTATTGCTTCCTGTCTGGTCGCATATTCCGGGCGTTTTTCGGCTACTGCTCTCTTTAAACGGATTAATTGTGTTCGGTAGCATATGATTTTTTGGGCTTGGGGTTGTCGTAATGGATCCATTTTTCATCACCAGTAACAATCCGATGCAAAAATGACTTCCTTTTGTAGCGTTCCAGCAGCATTTCTGACATACAAAACCGCCTTTCGACGTCTCTCGGCTTGAGTTCATGTGGAACCCAATTTCTTTGCTTTTGAATACATTCAGCTGCTTTTAAACGTTTTGAAATGGCTGCTTCTTGTGTTTGGCAACAATGTTCATAGAGTAATGCTTCCAGTTCTTCATCTTCAAACTTTTTTAGCTGCCCAGAGCGTTCATCGTTTTCCAAGCTAAAATCTTCTAAGTTTAAATCGTGCAAACCACTTTTGGCACGTTCGCTCAGCTAGCGCATGTTTACCATAAACTTCCACCAAAATACGATGACTTTCGGCAGCGGTTTTCTTCATATTAAAGTAATGAAGAAGAACTCCCTACAAAAACACTTTTTCGACATATTTGAGTGAACAAAAATTATTGTTGTTTACGCTTCAAATGAATGACATACTGAAATGACGCACAATGACAGTAGCTTTCCAACGCATGTTCCAATGGAATAATAACAATGAAAGAATACAAGTTAGGCCATCTCTTAGCAAACCGCACGAATAGGTTACACAGTCTTAGACACTTGCTTCAAACATACAACAATTCTGTACATAAAACATTAAGAATGCGACCAGTCGATGATAATAGAATAAATTCTATTAATTAAAAGTCTTTAATCATCTGTGTTTAAGCAAGTTAAAATTGCATCCAAAAACAAATTCAAGGTGGGAAATAAGGTTCGAATAAGCAAGTTTGAACATGTTTTTGAAAAATGTTAATCACCCAACCTGGTCTACTGAAATATAATAATATATATATATATAATATAAATAAATATGACTAATCCTGTCACATCTTTCCTGGATAATTTCCAAGGTCACCCTATTTAAGGCGGTTTCTATGAGATGGAACTCCTAAAAACCAAACACCCTTATGTATTCCTTGTGGAAAAAGTATTGCGAACACGAGAGGACCAAGTATAGGGTTTTCTTATACTCGACTTCGTTTATATGGTCACCGCTATTTCGAGTTCAATGTTGGCTCTGAGCTCTTCCAACGTCGTCGGCGTGTTGGCATAAACCAATGACTTAACACAGCCCCACAGAAAGTAGTAAAGCGGCGCTAAATCACACGAACGAGGCGGTCAATCGACTGGCCCATGTCTTGAGATAACACGCTCACCATACTTACTCTTCAATAAATCGATTGTAGCGTGTGCTGTGTGGCTTGTGGCACCATCCTGTTGAAACCACATGTCGTCCAAGTCCATATCTTCTAATTCGGGCCAAAAATAATCAGTGATCATGGCGCCATAACGCTGACCATTCACAGTAACGTGACGATCGTTATCGTCGACGAAAAAATATGGCCCAATAACGCCGCCCAATATAATTTGCAGACGTTGCTCGTTAGTGTGCTTTACCATGATAAAAATGCTGAGTTTACTGAATAAATTGACCGTGACCGTTTGATGATTAGTGAAGGAGTGCGTTCAAAAAATTAAATTCAAAGTTGTCAAGTCCCTATTGGAAAACCCTATATATGTAAAATGGCTTGGTTTTTCACGCGAAACTCGTGAATAAATAAAAGAAATCTCTTAAGGTAATATATTTTCCTAGTGTAATTAATAAAACACAATTATGAAAAGATATCTCTATATGTTTGTTTTGCTTTCCTAAAATCCGGTAATTCATAATTACATTTATACAATGGCAATCCAGAAGTACCCGACCCAAGAAAGAAAACACAAAAATTTTGGAAAAAAATTTATTTATTTTTCAACATTAACTGCCGAAATCACTTCTTAATCGTTAAAAAATCTTTGACCACTGAGCCATTTTTTCAAGTTTGGGAGCAGAACATAATCCGAGGGGGCTAAATCTGGCGAATAAGGTGCATGAGGTAGCAATTCAAATTTTAATTCATTAAAGTTAAAAACGTGGCGCTTTGAAACTTGTAACATATGCTTTATAGACTGCGTACATTCCAATACAGTGATATTTTCAAACAACTACCGCCATGTCTTGGAAATAAATTTATTTATTTTTCAACATAATCGCCTTTTAGCTCTATACATCCCAGTGATGTTCAAAAAGTTCGATACTTTTTTTTATAATAAGAACTGTCTTGCTCCTCAAAATAGCCATTAACTGCCGACATCACTTCTTCATCGTTGGAAAATATTTGATCACTGAGCCATTTTTTCAAGTTTGGGAGCAGAAAATAATCCGAGGGGGCTAGATCTGGCGAATAGTATAAGTTGGCAAAGGTAGTTAGTTTAAGTAGTTGAAGTTGGATGTTTAAGTTTTATATAAATACAAAAAAAAAATTGTTCAGTGTTCAAAATGTTTTGGTAAGTTTTTTTTAAAATATTAAATTAGTCGCCGAAAGACAGAATAAGAATATTGTTTAGCTGCGAGCGCCCGCTTGGAGGGCAAGTAAGTTAGAATAAGTTAATAAATAGCTTTTAAGCATCTTTTGTGAGCATGTACACCTTCAAGAAAACGCTCTTTCAATTCACTTGAAGTTGCTATTTTGGTTAAATAAACAAGTTCTTTCATTCATTCCAATACAATGAGCTGTAAAGTCAGTAGATCTTTCACGCCAGTCTATTTCTTCTTATTCAACGGTTACCGTACTCTTCATCCAGCCCATCATTAACCTCGCGGTCTTAGTACTTAGTTTTATACAAAACTCCATGTACTAAGTTTTTAACATAAACACAATTGTTTTCAATTAATTTAAATATTAGTTTATATATACCTTTGTAAATGTATATATATATGTTTATATACCAAGTAACTGTTTATATGTATAATATGTAGTTATGTACTAATAAAAGCTATAGGATGTTCTATGTACACAATGGATGCATCATGTATTTTTTTTTTGTTTACCAAATAAAAAAAAAATGTAATTGAGTAATTAAAAATTGAAAATTGAATTTTAAAATTTAAAGCTGTGTAAAACAAAAGTGACCCATTATAATAAAGTTTATTCAATTATTTTTTATTAAAAATTAATATATTAATATATTTAAAAATTAATGATTCAAAATCGTATTTCAAACGTAACAGGGAGATGTGACATATAAAAGATTTCAACTTGTTAAGTTGTAATATATCTCTTACATTTTTTTTTCCTCCATCCTAAATGTGTATGTATGACACAATAAAGAACACTTACATTGATGACACTGAAATAAGCAGTTGTTTTTTCTATACGAAAAGTCATTGAATGCCACAATTAGGATAGCTAAAGATCGTTAGTTATCCTCCGTTTCCGCGCGTGATATAATTAGTGATCTTGAGAAAAAGGAACAGAAAAATAAAACACGCGACTGAAAATAATAAATTTAGCTACTCACAAAATTTTATGAAGAAAGATTATAATAATAAAATACATACAATAATGATATAATATATAATATATAATAATACTATAACATAATAATGTTAAGGGAAAAACCTATGAGCTAAACACATAAAAGAAAAATCTGGAAAAAAAAACATCTCAACAAATGAAACGACATCAAAAGTGTGCTCGAAGCAACGACATTCGCAACAACTGAAAAACTCTATAAAGGATTAAAGGCAGGAAAATATAGAGGAAATGTACTAGAATTTTATAGTTACTTTCCTTATAAACTCGCCATTATAAATCAAAATAGTAGACAAGAAGATTTGCTCAGTGGTGTCCATTAAAAATGTTCATCACACGCCTAGCAGTTTACATGAGAATAGTGCGTTGTGCCATAAAACTTTCTTCAATGAAAGCCGCATTATGCCGCCATCCGCCATATACCAAGGCAATAATGAAAAGAAAATGGAGAGACTTATATTACCAGATCTACACAAATAAAAAATTTTACAAAAAGAAGAAAATTTATGACTAGACCATTTCAATAAAAAAAAAGACATTCTATAAAAAATGGAACATATAGCTAAAAGCTGTATCCACAGAAAATAGGTAGAAAAACTATGAAAGAAATTTTAGAACATGGAATAATACGACATTGCTCATCACCATACAATTCACCAATAGTGATAATTCCCCAAAAATCAGACAAAATGGTAATCAAAGAATGGAGAATAGTGATAGACTATAGAAAACTAAATTCAATAAAAAAACAAGAGAAATACCCCATTTCAATAACAGATGACATACTAGATATTACTTCTCAACATTAAATTTAACTAGGGAGAAAAGACAGCTTTCTCCACAGCAAACGGAGATTATGAATTCAGCAGAATGCCTTTTGGTCAAAAAAAAAAAAAAAAAACGGACCAGCTATATTCCAAAGAGTAATGAACTATATCTTAAAAGATTTAGCAGTGTTGGGCGCGGTAAATACCAAGATGGGGGACCGCATGGGAACTCAGTACCTATCCGCGTGCTGCTGACAGTCGAAATACGTGGAGTACAGTGGACCGGTTTTGTGTCTGAGTGCTAGCGTTCCGAAAAAGATGTTGCGAATTATATGCGGTTGAGAAGTTTTGATCCGCATATAATTCGTGGAATTGTATTTGGAATTGGAATTTTCCAATCCCAAAAAATACAAAAGACATACAAGGCTTTTTTAGAACTTTCAAGATATTATGGAAAATTCATTCCAGACCATGCTAAAATTCCACAACCTCTAACATTCAGATTAAAGAAAGGAATTACTGTAAGCCCCGAAGACTCTGACTTCAAACAAGCTTTCCTCAAGTTGAAAGAAATATATGATATGATATATATGATATATGATATGATCTTAAAATACCCATATGTCAACAAAATATTTAAGCTAACAACAGACGCTAGCAACTTCGCAATAGGATCAAGGACCAATTTTATTTGAATCTCGAACATTAAACAATTCCGAACAAAATTATTCGACAATCGAAAAACAATACTAGCCATAACATGGGCAGTAAAAGAACTCACACATTACTTACACGGAAAAAAATTTGAACTTGTAACAGATCATAGACCACTAATTTGGTTATTAAACATTATTTATCGAAAATTCAAAATTATTCAGATGGAAAATCAAACTGAACGAATATTAGTACGACATGTCATACACACTAGGCAAAGACAACAAGGTGGCAGACGCATTGTCAAGAAGAAGAGAAATGAGTTGGTAACTAACAAACCAAACTTGCCCAAAATGCAACCTAACAATAAACAAAATACCAGCTAAGAAAAACATATAAAAAGGAGAAGAAAATTTGAACTACTAACAGATGATAGACCACTAAATTGGCTATCAAACATTAAAGAACCTAATTTAAAATTATTCAATGCTCCAAAATGGGGCGATCTTTGTAGAATTGTTTTCCAAGTTATTCCATCTGATGCTAGCTCCCGAAAAGTATATACTTTAATTGTAGATGTGCTACTTCGACGAAAGTGAACTTGAAATGTCCTACAAAAGTCAACTCCAACTAGGTTGAATGGCCTAGACTGCTGCACCCGTAATGATGGTAAGTCGCCCATTAACTGCTCGCACGTAGTTGGCCTGACCTTAAAACAGAGCACGCGAGTTCGAAATATCCTGCTAGCAATAGCTCTACCTTTGGGTAACTGAATGGGATACTTAGCATCAAAGTCTAGCATTGCCTTTGTCAAACGTCCACCAATTCGAATGAGTTCTTCCGAGTCAATAAACAGTCAAAGAGATCGCAGATGACTTCGAGGACTCAGCACCTGTTTTTTTTCTGACTGATTCCAATTCCTGCTGAAATGATGTCCTAAGAACAATCTTTGCTATCACGTTGGGTAATTATACTAATTCGCTTGAGATAAGTTATATTCCGCATGTCTTAGACGCTCCTGCTTTCCACGCAAGACAATAGTTTTTGAATCTAATTATATATGCAACAATCAATGAGGCTATCAAACTTCAAATTGATACTACTATTTTATATTGGCTTAAGAATCGTCGTTTTTTATTGTTGACATAACCAGCTTTATCATTTTCTCTCATTTTCGCTTTTATTTTGTTTCGTTGCTCCTTTTGCAGTAGGCCAGTTTTCAGTATGTCTTCGTAAAAATCTTGAACGGTCAAATCACAGTTCCGATTCAAGTAAAGACTTTGGATATTGCTCACGGGAGATTTTATTGGCAGAATCTAACGTTGTAGGTATTTGAAACCACATACTCCTTTTAGAAAGTTCCTGGATTATGGCAATTCTATTGCAACAAACGTCTGCCAAGCTAAAGGTTTTTCGGAGAGCCAATTCGGAACTATGTCGAGTCAGTGCAAACAAATCTACTCTACTAACTGGACAATCAGTGTGGCGGCAGGGATCCATGTTATTCGTATATATTCCTAGTTTTAATAGCGTCGCTGTCTTTTATACGATATAATTTTTCCTGATAGTCTTGTAGTTTATTTTCTAATAAACCTAGATATATAGTACTCCTAATTTTAATAGCGTCGCTGTATTTAAAAAGATATAACTTTTTCTGATGGTCTGGTAGTTTATTTCCGTGCCATTTTCTTAATTCGAAAAAACCCTTTGTAGAGCGCCTGTCAGAATATCGTCTAGAGGAAATTTATTCTCGCCATCATATGCTAATTGATTTCAAAAAGGAAGCTGAGTCAGTTCCGTATGTGGCAGTGCAAAGACCATAACCATTACCATTGTGTTGTGCTTGGACCGCCACAATATGCATTGATAATTGCGATCTTCGCGAGCAATCAATATTTAACAGTATATTTTAGTAATTTAAACTGTAAAAGCGAAGTTGTGAACGAGAATTTCAATGTTATCGCGAATAGGTCAGGCTGGGCAACTGGTTCTACCATGAGCAAATCATTGAGTGAATACCCTGAACTCGTCTTTGTGGACACATCAACGACCACTTAACCTTGTGGTTGAATTTCTTGACTTAAGAACGCAATAGTGGCGCATAAAGTTATGTCGCTTTGTTTGAACCAATTAACAGCAGGTTCCATGTGCTATATATCATGTTGTCAATATATTCGTTGATGAATGATGAATACTGTTTACAAATCTCTGTATGTTTGTAAAGTTCACGCTCCAAAAATAAGAATTAATGAAAGCTGTTTCATATTCAAGAGTGATTATTCGTAAAGTGCCTTTCACATAATTGTTCTTCATTTGTCAATAATAAAGGTGAAGTATTCTCATGACTTTCAATATCCCAAAACATTTTTAGGGTAGCATTAAGATTCTCACTACAGCTATTGCAAATGGTACACACGCAATGTAATGCCAGAAACTACTAACTTGATTTGTCAAACGCATAGAATGCTAAAGAATAATTAAGCGCCTGATAGCAAATCTATTTTTTGTGGGCTATTGAATAAAGGATCAGACAGCTTGATATTCTTTGGGATTTTTTGACAGGAACAAATCTCTGTGATATTAAGTCAAGGAGAATTCTGCAAGGAACTTGAACCTTGTTTTCGTTGACAACATATATAGGGTTTTCCAATAGGGACTTGACAACTTTGAATTTAATTTGTGAACGCACTCTTTCACTAATCATCAAACTGTCACTGTCAATTTATTCAGTAAACTCAACATTTTCATCATGGGAAAGTACACTAACGAGCTACGTTCTCCGATTGGGTTCTGAAGAAGATGCGCCAAGATGATGAATTTCATCGCAAAGTCATCTTCAGTGACGAAGCTCATTTTTGGCCCAATGGGTTCTTCAATAAGCAAAATATGCGTTATTGGTCGAGTGAAAACCCACATGTGCTTCATGAATCACCACTTCATCCACAAAAAATAACTGTTTGGTGCGGTTTGCATGCCGGCGGCGTTATTGGGCCATATTTTTTCGTCGACGATAACGATCGTCACGTTACTGTGAATGATCAGCGTTATCGCGCCATGATCACCGATTATTTTTGGCCCGAATTGGAGACATGAACTTGGACGACATGTGGTTTCAACAGGATGGTGTCTCAAGCCACACAGCACACGCTTAAAACGATTTATTGAAGAGTAAGTATGGTTAGCGTGTTATCTTAAGACACGGGCCAGTCGATTGACTATTTTATGTGGGGCTACGCTAATTCAATGGTTTATGCCAATACGCCGACGACGTTGAAAGAGCTCAGAGCCAACATTGAAGGTGAAATAGCGGCCACTTCGGCCGAAATGTGTGGCCGAGTCGTTGAAAATTGGGTCCAACGAATCGACCGCTGCAAACGTGCCCGCTGTGGCCGTATGAACGAAGTCGGGTTCCATTCATAAATGTTTTGATTGTACTTAAAGCCAATAATAAAGTTTTTGAAATATCTGAAATGGTTTGACTTTTATTTAAAAAAAAAGTTGTCAAGTCGTTATTAGAAAACCCTATACCACAGCTGTAATAAGAACGATGTGTTTGTTATTGGAATATGCTTCTGAAGGTTGCAGAACATGTGAAGGCATATTTACGGTGCTTACGTTGAAAGCATTTTTATCATAACCTAACATAACATTATTACTGCCGCAGTAGTAGCTTTATCATCCTGCAAAAGGCTGTGAAATTTTTTTCACAAATACGACATAAAGTCACTGACAAACATTGGGATAATTCATGATAAAACAGAAAATTTTTGCAAAATTCAACTTTATTTATCAATATAGTTGCTTTCGAGGGCGATACGCTGATTGAAACGATTTTTCAATCTTTCGATGCCAGTTTTGTAGTACGATTTCGGTTTAGCCTCAAAATAGACCTCTGTTTCGGCCTCGTCGGTCTTAAATCTCTTTCCGGCGAGCATTCTTTTGAGGTGTGCGAGCAGGAAATAGTTGCTGCGGGCCAAATCTGGAGAATACGGTGGGTGGAGAAGCAATTCGTTGCCGAATTCATTCAATTTTGCCATCGTTTTCATCGACTTGTGACACGGTGCATTTTCTTGATGAAACAGCACTTTCTTTTTCTTCAAATGCGGCCGTTTTTCTACGATTTCGTCCTTCAAACGCTCCAACAACGCAATGTAATAGTCGCTGTTGATAGTCTGCCCCTTTTGGAGATACTTTTACTGTGAGTAAACGCGGCACCCACTTTGAACAGAGCTTTCGCATGTCCAAATATTCGTGTATGATATATCCAACACGCTCTTTTAATATCATTCGTAATCATTTTGTGGACTTTTTTGATGTTTTCATCTGAAACAGCCTCTTTTGGACGTCCACTGCGTGCATCATCTTCGGTGCTTGTATGATTACTTTTAAATTTTTCAATCCACTTGCGAATGGTTTGTTCGGCTGGTGCAGAGTCCAGGTAACACTTATCAAGCCATTTCTTTGCATCGGCTGCATTTTTTCCCGTCAAAAAGCAATGATAAATCAACACACGAAATTGCTTTGAATCCATTTTTTTCACAATAACAAAAGTTGCTTCAGCTGTCAAATTTATACACGTATCTTTTGAAGGTTGGTACTAACTGAGAATAGTATAGATTTAATTCAAGTTGTGCCCTCTCTTAGAAATGGCATGGACTTTTCAGTCCTACCATACCAAGAATTTTAAAAGTAGGAAATAACATGCTCATAATTTATAATATTTGAACAAATACAACAAACTATTGTAATGATTACCCTTTACCACTAAGAGGAATCTGCTCTGATGTGAACCGTATTTCAGTGAGGGCGTTCTGCATCGACCAGAACAAATGGTAGTCAGAAGGGGCAAGGTCTGGGCTATAAGGCGGGTGGGGTAAGACTTCCCATCCACTGTTTCCAAATAGTTCTTAACCAGAATATCAACGTGGGGCCGAACGTTGTCATGATGGAAAATTATTGCCTCCTGTCTGGTCGCATATTCCGGGCTTTTTTCGGCTACTGCTCTCTTCAAACGGATTAATTATGTTCGGTAGCGTTGTCCATTGATGGTTTCACCCGGTTTTAGCAGCCCGTTGATTTGGCTGGTTGCCCGGGTTTCACATATGATTTTTTGCGCTTGGGGTTGTCGTAATTGATCGATTTTTCATCACCAGTAACAATCCGATGCAAAAATGACTTCCTTTTGTGGCGTTCCAGCAGCATTTCGGACATGCAAAACCGTCTTTCGACGTCTCTCGGCTTGAGTTATATATCATGTGGAACCCAATTTCCTTGCTTTTGAATATATCCAGCTGCTTTTAAACGTATTGAAATAGCTGCTTGAGTGACACCCAAAGATTCTGCGAGCTCTTCTTGTGTTTGGCAACAACCTTCATAGAGTAATGCTTCTAGTTCTTCATCTTCAAACTTTTTTGGCTGCCCAGGACGTTCATCGTCTTCCAAGCCAAAATCACCACTTTTAAATCGTGCAAACCACTTTTGGCACGTTCGCTCAGCTAGCGCATATTCACCATAAACTTCCACCAAAATACGATGACTTTCGGCAGCAGTTTTCTTCATATTAAAGTAATGAAGAAAAACTCCCCGCAAAAACACTTTTTCAGGCACAAACTCCGACATACTTAAGTGAAAAAGAAATTATTATTGTTTACGCTTCAAATGAATGACATATACTGAAATGACGTACAATGACAGTAGCTTTCCAACTCATGTTCCAATGGAATAATACAAGTTACGCTATCTCTTAGTAAACCGCAGAGCCAATATATCAACAAAAAATTTTACATATTTCCCAAAATTATATGGTAAGAGAAATCCAAGAAAAAAATACAAGGTAATAACTCTAGAAAACCTAGAAATCAACCACATAATAAATTAAGACAAACTCAAAGAATTACATTTCCAATATAAAGTTCACCAAGGAACAATATACTCCGTAATAACCATAATTTTAATAATTACTTTAATTTTTTTTTAAAAAAATTTAAAATAAGACAAGGTAGAGATTGATACTCCGCTTGATGGAATCTCATCACATCGAACCCAAGAACTCCCTTTCGCTGAAGTAACATATAACAACCTCGACGAAACCGTTATTGTTTTACATCATCCTAATTAAGCAAGAGATAAAATAACCTTTAGATTCCTTATCAAGCAAACGCCATTTAAAGAATTATCAAACAATAAGATAGATTAAGTTAAAGAACATGTACGAGTATAAACAGAATGGAAACATTTTAATAAAAACAGCAGATGGAATTATTACTTTTGCCTCGAAGCATTTTTATTTTAACTCTCATAGGAAACCCTGGGAAGAAAAATTCTCCTTTTCAATTTTCCCATAACAAAATTATAGATTCCGGCATTCTTACCACCAACAGCAAATGTATGTATGTAATTCGGATTTACCAGTCCCATTTGAACTTTGTAATTGGATAAATGCTTATCCCAAATGTGCCTCCAAAATGGTTAGAATAGAAATAGTTCTCGGAATAAATTTTCCTCAGAGACTTCTTCCATACAACGACTATAGTCGTAACGTATGGTAACAGTTTACGAAAAGTCTCTTAGTTTTTGTATACTATATATATATATACATATGCGACAAGATCAACAAATTTTACTTAAACGTTTCTCCAAAAAGCTTACGAAATCGTTTATGCGGTCAGCTTCAATAATTTGAACGTTATCGGTTTTCTCCCCGTGCATAAAAGATTTTCTTTTCGGCTTTCCATTTAAAGATATGTCGCGTTATCCTCTCGTACCAAACATCAACTCCCAGCAAAAATCATTTAAAACTTATGACTATGCCATTTTTTTTTAACGATCTTCTTCGTATCTGAAATAAATATGCTGAATGTTTATGTGAAATAAATTCAAATGATTGAATTCACGGGTTTCGCCACAAAATGTTTCTAGAGAATTTTCAGGAACTTTATATTTCGTTAAGCTTTTTAGCTACAGATCCAAAACCAGAAACCAAACTGACTTTTCACTTCAAATCAATTGGTTTATTTGGATTGATGCAAAGCAAGGTTGTCCTTCGAATTAAGTTCTTATACATTATTATGTAGCGAAGTAGCTTCAGGTTTCTATGCAGAAAGAATTTGTTGGAAAGATATCTATATCTTATGGAATAATATTATATAAAAGGAACGCAAAATTATTTGCATAACCATTTTGTGGTTTTTAACCGAGATATAAATGTTTAAATCACAACTTCTTCGATGGTAGACTTTAAAGCACAAGAATATGCAGACATGGTTTATATCTATGGTTTCCGCAGCGGTAACGGTCACCGAGCGAGAATGAAATATCTGAGACGATACCCTAATATGACTACCCCAAAAAGCAGGTTGTGGGTGACAGAAAAAATGCGGAAAGCGTCGAGAGACCCACATCCTGCTTTACCAAGTGGGGTTCCCAACTATGATAACTTTTTATATTACGTCAAAAACTATCCAAATACCAGTTTTAAGCAATTTAGCTGAACTAGCATCTAGAGCATTATAAATTAATCAGAAGGCATGAATGCATTCTGTCATGTATTCGTCCAGAACCTACAACCCGGAAAAACACTTGGTGGAAGACAAATTTATTGGCCGGATTCTATGGACCGGCCGTTTCACCGGAGATGGAATCATTAATTTCAACAATATATCATACATACATATGTGGGCAGAAAGAAACTCCTATTGTGGGTAGGCATATTGTGTGACAGTCTGATCGGACTTTATCAACTTCCTCCATGGTTTAACTCGAATCTCTTCCTAGAAATTTTGCGAAACAAATTACCAGAACTATTAGATGATGTACCACAATAGGACGGGATGGACCCTTTTTTTGACCATCAAGGTTTTTGGAATTGAAAGACAGTCTTTCTAATTCTTTTGCAAAAGTCCGAGAAGAATTGAAAACAATGGACGTTGTTAGAGCCTTTCAGAGACGAGCTCTGGCTTGTACACACAAATCAATGGCTTGCACCTTAGACAATTAATAATAAACTAGGTTTAAAGAAGAATATAAAAATAAAAATGTACAATCAATATTTTTATTATTTTTTTTTTTAATTTTTTAACAATTTTTACCTTATTGTTTTCATTCAAGTTAAGCCATAACTTGAAAACTGTTGACTTGAAATGAAGTAACCTGACATTTTTTCTTTTCTTGGAAAATCTAGGTACACGTTTCAAAGTTACAAAAAGTGGGGATTATTAATTTTTTTTCCGTTGTCAATGTTCACCAAATTTCAATAAGGCAGCGTAAAGCTTTGCTCAAAACGCATTTCCAAACCCACGATCACTCATAAGATTTTTTTTTCTCAAAATATGCCAAGCAGTCAACCCTTAAAGTCTTTAACACATTATCCGGTACACCCTATTATGCAAAAATAATCATCTAAACTTGTTTTTAAATTACTTTTTCTAAATAAATAAAAAAAAAAATTATTTTGAGTGATGGAAATCTTTATTTAGACCTTTACAAGTTTCTTTTAAGTGGAAAAGATGTCATCTGCCAAGTAGCTGCCGCCAGTGTTAATACACATTTATGCCCCTTTAATCGCATTTTCCATGACATTCCGCAAGATTTCCGGTGATAACTGTTCGCATTCCTGTCGAATATTCTCCTAAAAGGCTGCGATTGGCTAAGGCTTGTTGGCACAAACCCGAGACTTTAAGTAGCCCCAAAGAAAGATGTGTGAAATATTTAATTCAGGCGATCTTGTTAGCCTTGCCAAATCCAAAACGGGAGATTACGTGACCAGTAAACGCTTCCTTCACAATATCCATTGTAGCTCCAATTCCGGTAGTAACAAGTCGTTTATCATGGCCCTATAGCGTTCGCCAGTAACAGTGACCATATTGCCGGCCCAAACATATTGCCGCGTGAACACCGCACCATAGAGTGGCTTTGAGTGGATGTAATGGGTCTTCATGCATCACACGCGGATTTTCAGTTCCTCAGAAATGAAGATTTTACCTATTGACGTAACCGCTTCAATGGAAATGCGCCTCATCGCCCATGATGATTTTCGACAAAAAATCATCCTCTTCCTTGTTGAACGGGAACATGTGTAAATCTTTCACTAAAATTCGCTGTAGGGTCTTTTGATGCCTAATTGCGTGGCCCATCGCCTGGTTGATGTTTTTTCGTTTTCAGGAACATCAGTAGCCACAGCCGCGATATTCTCGGCCGAACGACCAGTCCGGTGGCGGCCACGCCCTGCACCTGCAGCTAAGCACCGGAATGTTTGCCCAGTTAGGGCGACACGATTAGAAAATCGACGTCGAAATTCATGCTGCGCTAACAACACCGACCGATTATTGATCAAAAACATCGACACAATCATTCTACGCTCTTACGGAGTATAGCTCTCCATTATTTGTCTGTTTGTATACTGCAGCTGTTTAGTTCACAAATATCAAATATAATTGACGTACGATGCCACTTGCAAAAATTAAACCGTCTTCCTGTTATATCTATCGGAATCGTTATCGTACAAACCCGTTGTGTGCGCCTTTACAAAAAAAATCTTCACCTTTTAGAAATACTTTCTATTTTTTATTGCTTTTTGAAGAATTATTTTCATTTCCCTCTTTATTAATCTTTATTTTCTTACAAATTGCAGATAGCATCTCGGCCAGGAGCTCATAAACTACGCTGTCTTTTTCGTGTTGCTTTTGTACCAATTTCAGCTGCAGAATTAGCTCGAAAAGATCAAAATGCTTTGGACTATTTTTTTATGCAGTGCTGTAATGATGTTACGCAGGATAGATTTTCATCCGAATTACATCCAGAAACATCTCTGCGACTTGCTACATTACACATGCATCAACATGCATTAGCAAATAATATATCCCCAGTTAAACTCACAGTGAAAATTGTCGAGTAAGTCCATAAATAATTTGCTTCTATTCAAATTAAAATTTTATTTTCGTTATCATAGGAAAGAATTTGGCTTAGAACGTTTTATGTCTTCTTCATTGCTGGAGGGAATGAAACGAAAGGAATTAAGACGTTTAATAGGACATTTTCTGAAAGCAAATTCCCAAGTGACTGGTTCATCAATGAAAATATTGACGCAACTTCAGGTGGGTAAAAAAACAATAAATATTTCCCTGTAAAGGACATATAAATAACACATTTTTTATACAGTAAGTACGGGAACTAAGTTTGACTCATAAATCTTCATTTATTTCGAAGAATGCTTCATGACACTTGTTTACACGCACAAAAGTGGGTGTTGATATCAATCCAGAAATGGCAATTTTATTTGTTCACAAATCCATAATTTGTCTACTAAACATAAAATTTTAAAAATAAAGGTTCATTTTAAGCTGAATACCGATGGAGTCCGAGATCTTTTCAATAAATTTTCAAAGTGATGCCATCGATCCCATTAAGACCGCCTGTTTTAAATAAAAACCCGGTGTTTATTTTAAGAGTTCTGATGTGTTTTTGGAACACAATATCCGATAAATGGCCGCCTCGTGACTGATAGCAGACGTTGTTCCTTTTGACGAAATTTTCGATGACATTTTGACATTTCGCGGTTTACAATCTCATTAATTATGTTACTTATTTCAAAAGGTGACGGGCTACCGGGATCAAGCTAAATTTAAATAATTTATGACTAGCGAATAAAAAGAAATACAAAAAACCGAATGCAGGCCGAAAAGAAAATCGCAGAAAAACCGGAAAAAGAATAAAAAGTAAATAATGGAAAAGTGGACGCCACTCAATTTTTATGACGAAATTGGGATATAACAAACTAGATTAATTTTTCCATGATGTGGAATTAAATTTGACACACCACAATCGGGTGTGACCAAAGGAGTTGCTCGCCATAAGATTTAATTAAACAGGGAACGCTTAATTGAAGCGGTCAACTGAAGGTCAACGATTTCGTACCATCAAACAAACTTGATTGATTCACTCGGAGCCAACGGAGACCTGAAACGTCTTAAAGTAACCGCTACAGGATTATGGGGCTTTGTTATTTGTTTATTTGTTTTCGCTTTTTTTGTGATGTGCCTGATGGTCCCGGATATGTCTTTTCTTCTGGGTGTTTATCATTGATTTGATTAATGATAACCTATTTTTCTTTTTTTTGTGTACCTTTTTCAAGTCTCGAACTATGGCACCTTCCGCATTGATGACTAGTTATTAATTAAACTTTCCGCATTTCGCACCCATTCGCACCCCCCCCCCCCCCGGCATATATATATATGTGTGTATATATGTATACACACAAAACTGGGTTTTAGAGTAGTGCCGCAGTGTTTCCCTGCTTGTCGTACGATGGAAGGGAACATTTGGAGAAAAAATTAATAGTTGCAATCTAATCGCAAGCAGAACAGCAGAAAATTTGTCGAGTCAGCCTACAGGTATTGTAACTGCAGCATGCGATCCATCAATGCTTTTGGTGAAATGATGAAATTAATGCACTTACGGCAACGTGTCTATATGCTCATCGGAGAATGCAACGATCTAGAAGAAGGCCAGATTTTCTATTGTAGAATACATCATCTCTTTTAGGCGGGCACGCCGCCACTTAAGAACTGTGATCAAAAAAGTAAAGTAAACATGCCCCACTCTGCTAGCATCTATTGTACAGCATCGAGGAAGCGAACAGGAAAGAAGAAATCCCACAGTTATCAACGGACGAACTGATCAAAGCTTGCAGAAAAATAGACGATAGTAAGACAATTGGAAAGACCGTAAAATCAGCTGTTCAGAAAAGCCCAGACATGTTTATAACAACATACCAGAGAAATCCAAAGGAAGGAATTTTTTCTGACCCATGGAATAAACAGCAATTGGTAATCCTGCCAAAGGCAAATAAGCCGCCAGTTGAACCATCTTCATATCGGCCAATATGTCTTCTAAATACCCTGTGAAAATTTCTGGAACGTATCATTTACGAGGGACTATTGTCAGTAGCTAAAGAAAAAAGAGCTTTATCAAATCGCTAATTCGGATGCCATAAAAGCTGTAGTAGACCTCAAGGGAGTATAAAGGGGAGAGTGACTAAGGTATGCAGGGCGTGGTTTAGTACGTAGGAATGCTCTTGCCATTGCAACATTCAGAGGTATGAATAGTGCATTCTAGTGGTTCAGGCGTAACTTGTATTATTTCATTATTATTATTCCATTGTTATTATTCCATTGGAACATGCGTTGGAAAACTACTGTCATTGTACGTCATTTCCTATATGTCATTCATTTGAAGCGTAAACAACAATAATTTTTCTTCACTCAAATATTTCGAAGTTTGTGCCTGAAAAAGTGTTTTTGCGGGGAGTTCTTCTTCATTAATTTAATATGAAGAAAACTGCTGCCGTATTTTGGTGGAAGTTTATGGTGAACATGCGCTTGCTGAGCGAACGTGCCAAAAGTGGCTTGCATGATTGAAAAGTGGTGATTTTAGCTTGGAAGATGATGACGTCCTGGGCAGCCAAAAAGATTGAAGATGAAGAACTGAAAGCATTACTCTATGAATATTGTTGCCAAACACAAGAAGAGCTCGCAGAATCTTTGGGTGGCACTCAAGCAGCCGTTTTAAAACGTTTAAAAGCAGCTTGATATATTCACAAACGAAAAAAGGAGAAAAAAAATTGGGTTCCACATGAACTCAAGCCGAGAGACGTCGAAAGGCGGTTTTGCATGTCCGAAATGCTGCTGGAATGCCACAAAAGGAAGTCATTTTTGCATCGGATTGTTACTGGTGGTAAAAAATGGATCCATTACGACAACCCCAAGAGCAAAAAATCATATGTGAAATCCGGCCAAACAGCCAAATCAACGGCAAAGCCGAATATCCATGGCGCGAAGGTAATGCTCTGTATTTGGTGGGATCAGATGGGTATGCTGTATTATGAGCTGCTAAAACTGGGTGAAACCATCAATGGACAACGCTACCGAACACAATTAATCCGTTTGAAGAGAGCAGTAGCCGGAAAACACGGAGCAATATTTTTGCATCATGACAACGCTCGGCCCCACGTTGCTATTCCGGTTAAGAACTATTTGGAAAACAGTGGATGGGAAGTCTTACCCCAACCGCCTTATAGCCCAGACCTTGCCCCTTCTGACTACCATTTGTTCCGGTCGATGCAGAACGCCCTCACTGAAATACGGTTCACATCAGAGCAGAATATCAAAAATTGGCTTGATTCATTCTTGGCTGCCAAGCCGGCGCAGTGCTTTTGGGATGGGATCCACAAATTGCTAGAAAGAGTCATAGCTTGAGATGGGCAATACTTTGAATAATACTATTGTACATGTTTTTCTTAAATAAACGTTCAAATTTTGAAAAAAAGTTATATTCCCAATATATACATACACACACACAACCCCTTCAGTTCGGGGTTAGAATAGAGCTGAGGTAAGGTATGTCTGTCGTAAGAGGCGACTAAAATCCATTCGTGTTCCAGAGGCATAACATAGCGTTATAGCTCCAAACGACCCGAGCTGAAGCCTGAATGACGCTGAGGTAATGTATCCAAGCATGGTTATCGGAACACCCCAGATAGAGGCTAACTGCGAAACCCAATAAGCAGCTCCCCATCCAGAGGGCGGAAAAGGAGGGCTTGGCTGAAAAGGTCAAAGGAACCCCTATGAACTCTCTGTGACAAGACGAGCAAGCACCGTCGTACAAGAAAGTGCTCCCCACCTCACAAGGTGGCAACGAGGGATACAGCAAGAAGCAAATGGCGAGATTCGGCGATACCCGCCGCAAGGTAAATGGTGCAGTTTCTCCATCCGGAAGTGACTGCACACACATGTATTTATATATTACAGTAAAATGCTATAAAACTAACTAGTAAAATAAATTGTAAAAATTACCGTAAAACATTAAGACTGAGCCCAGTAAGGTCTTAATTATGGCATACTGTAAAAAATAATTGGAATGACAACTATGAGGGCTGACGTTTGTAGTATTCTGTTACCTGAGTAAGCAAAAGTGAAATTTAGCGGAAATGGCTTTCAGGCTAATGCTGGAAGCGCCCCCGTCTCGTTGGCAGAACTCAAAGAACGCTCGATGCCTCGTCGCCATTAAGTTGGTGGTGTAGGTCAAGATGTAACATTCCTTGTTAAAACCGATTTGGCTCTGGCACAACACCCCATAAGGGTCTGTGTGAACCCTTGCATGGCCTCACTGCTTGCAAAGACAACCATGGAATCCTTAGGTTACTACATACTCGGACATCGTTAACGGCTTTGAGTGGGGACCCAATTGAAATGAATTCAACAAAAATCAAATCAACGGAGGGAATATTAGTGGAAAAGAAAGGTAATGAGGAAAATCCCTTTCAAAGGAGCTCAAGGATGTTAAGGTCACCAGACACCGCACCAGCACCTTTAAGGAAAAGCACTAAAAGCAATGTTTTTTCTGCGACAAGAGAGACGGCATTTGAACCAAATTTGCAGTTATTTGCCTTCCACAAACTAGGTGAGTAGATACGGCAACTGGGGGAAATTTAAGAAGATGGAAAAAGGCGTTCATTACATCAACCTATGAAAGACGCAATTGAAAGCATTAAATCCCTATATGAGCTTTCTGCTATTTAACTGCTGGACGAGAAAGCAAAAGAGGTGATAAGGAAACACAACTCCTCACAAACCTTTCCCTGGGTGAGAAACGCACAAGAACCCAAGAAATGGCAGGGACAAAATGGCGAAACCCCGGAACCAAAGAGAAAAAAAAAAAACCTCAGGCGGTAGAGTCGAAGCAAAAAGAAAACAATATTGGAGGCATAACTCCAAGGATCAAGGAGAAGAACACCGCCATTCCGACAAAACAGAAGTCAAACGATGGCAAACAGTTGAGAAAAACTAAGAAGGAGACTAACAAAAAGAAGAAAGTAAGTAAGCCGGACGCGTCCGTCATCGAAGCAAGTGAAGGACTATCTTACGCGGAGATTCTTCGTAGCGTAAAAGCGGACCCCAAACTAGAAACTATTGGAAAAGCGGTATCCAGGATAAGAAGGACCCAGAAAGGAGAGCTCCTAATACAGCTCAATGAAACTGGAAATAAGACAGAAGAGTTTGAAAGTGTCATTGGCGGGGTTTTAGGAGAGCGAGCGAGTGTAAGGACACTCACACATCGCACTACCATCGAGCTGAAAGACATCGACGAAGTCACAGGAAAGGAGGAAATTTGCGAGGCAATAAGGACTCAACTCGGGGTGTAACTACAACCAGCAGACATATTATCCTTGATTGGCAAAGAAACTGTTAGATGCAGGAAAGGTAGAAATTGGATGGGCATTCGGGAGCGAACGCTTCTCCAATAATGCTTCAAGTGTCTTGAATTAAGGCATATAGCCCAAAGCAGTGAGGACCGCTCCAGAAGGTATGTAGAAGGTGTGGAACAGAAGGCTACATAGCAAAGAACTGCGATAAGGAGCCATCATGCATGAATAGAAAAGAACACCCAAACGATTCGAAACATGTAGCCGGAAGCAGCAAGTGTCTGGTTTTTAGGAAGGTTATCACCAACAAGAAAACATGAAGATAATACAGATTAACTTAAATCACTGTAGAGCAAAGTGCTTAAAAACTCGACGCAAAGTCCAAAGTTCTAGGGGAAGACATCGCTTTGAAGAACACCTTATTGGTTTTAAAATAGCAAGACGCGACCTAAAAAAGGCAATCAAGAAGAGCAAGACAAGATGTTTTAAAAAAATCATAAACGCCCGGACCTGATGGCATACCAAATAAGACACTAAAAGCAGCTATTCATAGGCGGCCAGACATGTTTATGGAAACAATTCAAAAATGTCTTGAAGAAGGAGTTTTCCCGGTTGCTTGGAAACTACAACACCTAGTCCTGCTTCCAAAGGGAAACAAGCCACTTGGGGAACCGTCCTCGTATCGTCCAATATGCCTTCTAGGCACAATGGGAAAGATACTGGAACGATACTGGAGCACTTTCAGACTTTCAGTTTGGGTTCTGAAAATCGCGGTCTACTGTTTAAGCCGTAAAAACTGTGGTCGACATTGCGGCCGAAGCGATACAAGGAGAAAGATGGCGGTATGGTACAAAAAAATACTGTGTAGTGGTGACTTTGGACATCAAAAATGCCTTTAACTCGGCAAACTGGGCGTTTATCAGAAAATCACTAGCCAGGATGAATACGCCATATTACTTGCTGAGGATAGTAGAAAACTACTTTACCAACAGAAAACTGAGGTATGAACCTGATGAAGGGTTGAAATACTACAGCGTTTCAGCTGTAGGATCAGTCCACTTCTATGAAACATTATGTATGATGGCGTGCTAAGGCTTATGTTGCCAAGAGGAGTTCAAGTAATCGGATTTGCAGACGACATTGCCGTCGTTACGGTGGCAAAAGAAATAAAGGAGATAGAGTCAGCCACAAATGCAGAGATTATTCGCATCAAAGACTGGCTAGTATCCGCCGGTCTAGAATTAGCGAACCATAAAACGGAAGCCGTCTTAATTACCAGTAGAAGAAGTGTGGAATACGCCAATATACGGGTGGAACATCAAATAATCCGACCGAAAGAATCAATCAAATATCTGGGAGTAATAATTGATAACAGATTGCAGTTCAAAGCACATGTAGTGTACTCCAGTAACAAGGCTTTACTGCTGCAAGGAGCACTTTCTAGAATACCACCAAACATTGGTGGACCTGGATATTTTAGGAGAATTCTCCTATCTAGAGTAGTTAGCTCAGTCCTCTTATACGCTGCTCCGGTCTGGTAGCAAACAAGAGAAAACTGTTGTCCGCATACAGGCTCAGTGCATTAAGAGCGATCTGTGGATTTCGAACCATCTCCGATGAAGCAACCTTCGTGATAGCAGGAATGATTTCGATCGACATTCTCGCGGACGAGATTTATAATAGAAGAACCCCATGGCGACAAGATGCAGGTGAAATTGCAAGAATAAAAGGAGAAGAGCGAGCTGCTTCAGCAGCCTTCTGGCAAGCCAGGTGGGATAATAGTACAAAAGGCAGATGGACCTACAAGTTGATCCCGAACATCGAGACCTGGACAAAACGAGCACATAGGGATAACAACTACCACCTTACGCAGTTCCTATCTGGTCACTTGCACCGATTCGGACATGATAGCTCCCCTTTGTGCCCAGAATGATCAAACGAGAAGGAAGATACGGAGCACGCCATATTTCATTGCCGGCGTTTTTCGCAGTGGAGAATTAATCTGCGCAGTCCAATTCTACTCATAGACCAAATGTTGCAGTCGGAGGAAAATTTAATGGAAATCGGCACATTTGTGATAATTGTGCAAAACGAGCTAAGAAGAATAGAAAAAATTGGAAGAGCTGAAGAAGCAAATACAAGAAGACTAGCATGATCTGCTTACCAGCCCCGCGAAGTAATACCTAACGGCAGTCCCGCGGGGAGAGTGGTTTAAGGACGTAGTGGCGTGGATAAGTAAGTAGGCGCACTTCTGGCATCTAGTATTCGGGTGTTGCGAATCGTGCACAAAGGAGGGTTGGACTTAAAAGGTTTCAAGAACCCAGTGAACTCCCTGTGACAACACGAGTAAGCACCGTCTTTTGTGGAAGTGCTCCCCACCTTTCAATGTGTCTTCGTGGGATACAGTAAAAAAAAATTGCGAGATCCTGATGTACTCGCCACAACGTATGTGTCACGATTTGCCCTATGGGAGAATGCCCACGAGTTGGGCATTAAGACCGAGTCCGGTAAAGTCTTAACTAAGGCATACCGAAAAATACGAATTTATTTTTGATAGCCATGGGGTAACGTCTTCAGTATACTGTAATCCTGGTAAGACAAAGTGAAATCTGTCTGAAACGACTTATAGGCTAATGCTGCAGGCGCCTCTGTCCCTTTAAAACCTTGGCAGGCCTCAAAGAACGCTTAATGTTCGTCGCCGTTAATTTTGTGGTGTAGATGCAGATTTAATATACCTGCTCAGCACTGATCTGGCTCTGAACACATGACCTCATAAGGGCTTGTGTTAACCCTTGCATGGCCTCACTGCTTGCAAAGATAACCATGGGATCCCGCGGTGATTACACATCCGATCATTGACAACGGCTATAAGTGGGGACCCAACAGAAATGAATAATAATTAAAGTAAGGATGTTGAGGTGGAGAAGGTAGTAAACCCCTTCGAAAAGAGTTCAAGAATTGAGAGCTCGCCCGTGAGTGAAGTACCAACGCCTCAAACCAAAATACAGAGGGGAGTATCGCCCCTATTCACGAAGGTTTAAAGTCGAAGAGAACAACCCAGCTGTCTGTTTTCCAAAAATTGGGAGAACAGACCAAGAACATTATGGATGTGCTGGAAGACAGAAATAGGCATTCAATCCACCAACCGATGAGAGATGCTATCGAAAGCAACAAATCAATACTGCAATAGCAGTGCACGACGACAAAGCCAAGTAGGTCATTAGGAAGAACAATGCCTCCCAAACATCGCCATGGCTCAAAACTGTAGCGGAGCTAAAAAGAAGACCAGAGCCAAGCGTGGAAATTCCAATTTATAAGCAACTGCAGAAGCCTCCAGCTCCGCAGGATAAACCCATGCCCCCGGGAAAAGGAACCCAACGAAATCAGAGCATACAAGCGCGGCGAAGCCCAAAACGGGCAACGATGCTGCCAACGATCAGAAAACCAAAAGCATGGAAGTTAACAACGTCTGGAAGAAGGTGGAAAAAAAGAAAAAGAAAACAAATGAAAAGAGCAAGTTTTGCCAAAAAAGAAAAAGTTGCGACCTGACGCAATTGTTGTCGCAGTAAAAGAGGAGCTTTCCTATGCCGATATCTTCCGCAAAGTGAAAGTGGATCCAAAGTTTGAGAGCCTTGGCGAACCTGTAACCAGGATCAGATGGACACAAAAAGGCGACCTACTTTTCCAATTGAAGGGTACGGGTAACAGAACTGAACTGCTAAAGGGCTTAATAGCCGAAAATCTTGCTGTAAATTCAGAGGTTCGATCCCTAACAAACAAAACCATGGCGAAGATAACAAACTTTGACGAGATCACTACAAGAAGTGATATTTGTAGCACCATCGAAGTTTGAAATGAATACAATATGTGAAGCAGAGATACTAAACCTACAGAAGGCCTATGGCGCCACGCAAATCGTCACGATTGTTCTGCCAGCAGAAATAGCAAAGGTTATGCTAAGGACCGGCACGATCAGAATTGGATGGTCAAATTGCCACATTCGGGTACGCACATATTTAAAGAAGTGCTACAAATGTCTGGAATTTGGCCACATTTACCGTAACTGCAAGAGCGAACACGATTGTGCCAACCAGTGCCGAAAGTGTGGGGAAGAAGGTCATGTGGCCAAGACCTGCGTAAAAGACCCAGTATGCTTCTGGTGCAAGAATGACAAACCAGATAATGCCGCACACATTTCCGGAAGCACAAAATGCCCGGTGTTCAAGAAAGCTATAACCAGCAGAAAATGATTAAGGTCGCCTAAATAAATACAATGCATTGCGAGGCCGCCCAACACGTGCTGGTTCAAATAAATAGGGAGAAAGGAGTAGACATCGACCTTATCAGCGAAATCGCTCGATGGAGGGTGCTGGGTTGATGACAATCATAAAAAAGCAGCCATTTGGACCTGCGGCAACCATGCGCTAAAAAATATCGGGGATCCCAACGAATACTTTGTAACAGCTAAGATTAATGGCGTACACTTCTACAGCTGTTACGTACTTGCTTACTCCTTGTTGACTCGCAAGGAAAGCACCCAATGGTCATAGCGGGAGATTTTAACACATGAGCTACAGAATGGGGGAGCAGGTTAACGAATGCAAGAGAACAAGCTCTTTTTGAAGCACTCGCATCCCTTTACATAGGCCTGGCAAACAAGGGGACAAAAAACACATTCAGCGAAGCAGGCTTAGGGTCCATCGTAAACATCACCTTTATGAGTAACTCTCTTCTGCGCAAGACAAAATGGAGAGTTAGCGAAGATTACCCACATAGTGATCACCAGGCGATTATATTCACTATCGTAAAGGACAGGCCCAGGAAGCTCCCCAAACTTACAGGGTCCAAGTGGAAAGACACATCCTTCGACAAGGAGGCGTTCGAAGAAATCAGAAAACTAAACTTGCGGCTTGACGAATTTAATCACCACAGCATGCGTTGCGTCAATTCCAAGAAGATCTATCTCTAAAGGAGAGGACCGTGCTACTAGTGAAACGACGAGATTAGGTCAAAAAGACCCCGATGTTTGAATGCTCCGCACAAATCACAGCGGTCCAGGGGCAGACCAGGGTTTGAAGAACTTTTATTAGCTTAAATGTTGGCTAGACCTGTCCTCGAAAAAGCTATCAAAGAAAGCAAAACAAATTGTAGGACATCTATTCTCCCGTAAGGCTTTACCGCTCCCAACTATCATCAGGGAGCATATAACAGATCGCTCTACAGCAACCACCAGAGGAGCTACAAGGAGAATGTTCGGAGGTAAGCAACAAAAAAACGCGCCTGGACCTGATGGAATTCCAAACATGGCAATTAAAGTGGCCTAGAGAAAGAGACCGGATATTTTCATACGAACGATGCAAAAATTCCTCGAAGAGGAAGTCTTCTCCGATTCATGGAAGCTCCAAAACTTAGTTCTACTACCAAAGGGAAACAAGCCACTCAGAGAACCTTCGTCATATCGCCCAATATGTCTTGTAAATACACTTGGAAAGGTTCTGGAAAGTATTACTTACAACAGACTATTAGCGGTGGCTGAAGAAAACGGAGCTCTGTCAGACCATCAGTATAGCTTCAGAAAATCGCGTTCTACCGTTGATGCAATTAAAGCGGTACCAGATACAGCTGCTGTTGCTATACAAGGAAAAAGGTGGCGATAAGCGAAAAAGAGTACTGCGCCGTAGTCACGCTCGACGTCAAAAATGCATTTAATTCGGCGGAATGGACCTTTATCAGGAGGTAAGAATGAACACTACTTAATGGACATAGTCATGGACTACTTCAGGAACAGGAAGTTAAGATACCAGACTGACAATGGCATAACATATTATAATGTAACCACAGGAGTACCGCAATGTTCGGTCCTCGAGCCTCTCCTGTAGAATATTTTGTACGACGGAGTCTTGCGACTAAGGTTGCCTGAAGGTTTAAATGCGATTGTCTTCACTGATGACATCGCCGTGGTTACAGTTGCAAAACATATCCATGATGTTTAAACCAACACAAATGAGGCACTCAACATAATAAAGGGGTGGCTGGAGTCGGCTAGATTAAAACTAGCTGACCACAAAGACCGAGGCTCGGACCGAGCCGAAAAACGATGGTATACGCGAACTTCTCTGTAGGAAACCAAACCATCAGATCCAAGAATGCATTGAAATACCTAGGAGTTATGCTTGACAACAGGCCTTATTTTAAAGCGCACGTTGAATACTCGTGTAAAAAAGCATCGTTAATGCACGCAGCTATTGGACAGATGCTACCAAATATTGGAGGGCTCGGACCTGCCCGCAGGATCTTGCTTTCCAGAGTGGTGACCTCTGTCCTGCTATATGGAGCCCCGGTTTGGATTGGTGCCCTAACAACGGAGGGAAATAAAAGAGCAGTGTGAAGAACGTATAGGCTCTGCGCAATAAGAACAATAAGAGGACTCCGAACAATTTCGGACGAACCTACTTTTGTGATAGCAGGAATGGTCTCCATAGACATTCTAGCAGACGAGATGCAGAGGGTGTACCAAAGGCACAGGTACCAGGAAGTCCATTTTACAAGATATGTCAAGCAGGAAAAAAGGGCAACGTCTATGGCATTGTGGCAGAAGAGATGAGACAACGCCGTGAAAGGTAGATGCACTTATAGGTTGATACCCATCATCGAGTACTTGCTAAATAGAACAAGCGGAGACTGTAACTATCATCCCACGCAGTTTCTGTCCGGATATGGTGGCTACAGAAAGTATCTCCACAGATTTGGTCATGATAGCTCACCTTACTGTCCTGAATGTCCAAACCAAGAAGAAAATGTGGAACATATAAAGTTCCATTGCAGGCTGTTCGCAGAGTGTGATGCTAAACTGCCTAGCCCGCAGCTTATAATAAGCTATATGACGGGATCTGAAAACGACTGTTTCCTCATAATAAGAAAGGAAAAGAAGAGCCGCAATTGCTAACCTCCGCATCTAATAGGAAAGAGGCAGGTAGCGGCTACCAGAGGGCGTAAAGCGTGATAAGTTAATCAGCGCCGCGAAGTTATACTCAAACGACGAAAGGAGAAAATGCTTCTCATTAAAAAGCACAAACAAAATATACACACACACACACAAATACACACCCTGTGGAACCATCAGTTGTTGTTTTGTCATATTCATTCTGTTTGTCGAGTGACTGCTTGTGTTTATATCACACTCTCGGCAGTTCGTCTGCCTTCATCCGGAGTACCTATTTGATCATCTCTGCGACGGTATGTAGAGTGAGGGAATCTGAACCAAAGGATCCGCGATTTCCACCTGTACCGTGGAAAGCAGTGAATGACGGGGAGAATAGAACGGTGACAAAAGAAGAAAATGCAGGTGGGCAGAAGAATGAAACAGACAACAAAAGGACCAAAAGAAATGGAGGATTTTTTGGGTGCGATTTGCACGCAACATCCGTTCCATACATAACCTTGTCTATACTCTTTATTAAAATTAAAATATCAGAACTTTTCAAATAAGAAATGGTTTTTTTAATTTCAAAATATGTGGTCTTAATGGGACACCCTATACATACTGTCTGTAAAAAATTAAATGAATGGCTCTTATGCGATGTCATACGGTTTGCTCTTGCCACTTAGCCAGCTACGTAGCTTAATCAAAGTTTCGCTTTAAATATTATTTCGTTTTAAATATAACTAATTGCTCTGGAACATGTACGAGTATATTATGTGATAAACAATTTTTGTAAAATTTTTTAGTAAAGCTTCAGCTAAGTTTATTATATTATTTTTATTTATTTTTTATTTAGTTTATTTGTTTATATTAATTCTTAGACTCGAATTATATGCAGTTTAGCTTGGATTAGATCTGAGCTTGACTCTTGGTGAAAATGTTGAGCTAATAAATTATAAAAAATTTTTTTTGCACAACGAATAAAAATATTTTTTTTTTTCTTTTACAGGCGAAAATTCATTACCTAGATATAATTTCTGGTTTGCCCAGCTACGGAGCTAAATGTTTTAGCGCAAATCAGAGAGAAAGCGTTGAAAGGGTACTTTTAGTAAGCCCCCGGTTTGGTATCAGCCAAATCGCAGGTGTAAAAAATTCAGTCGTAAGTAATTTAAGAACTTTACAAGAGCATAGTTTAAACAAACTTTCAACTTTAAAATCAATACTATAGTCTAACCTTTTACCTATTTTCGAATTTTTTTAGCTCGGTTCATTGTCTGCTTCATAACGCTCAGTATCTCCTAAAAAGGCACTATTTGCAGGCTTGTTATGATTGGTTCCCGGTAGCTGTCCGTCGTTGCCACGAATGAAAAATAACCCTGGAATAGCCTTATTCTAGAAGTGAGTTCCTGTGAGGTAGGCTGCTATGATGGCGGTCCCAGAAGTACCGGACCCAACAATAAAAACACAAAAATTTTGGAAAAAAAATTTATTTATTTTCCAACATAGTCGCCTTTTAGCTCTATACACTTTTCTCAGCGATGTGTTTGAAATGTGTGCGAAAAAGTTCGATGCCCTTTTTATAATTAGAACTGTCTTGCTCCTCAAAATAGCCATTAACTGCCGACATCACTTCCTAATCGTTGGAAAATCTTTGACCACTGAGGCATTTTTTCAAGTTTGGGAACAGAAAATAATCCGAGGGGGCTTAATCTGGCGAATAGGGTGCATGACATAGCAATCCAGTAGATAGTTTTTCCCTTTTCAAGATTGTCAATGAAAACTATCCCACGCGCATCCAAAAAATCGACGCCATGATCTTATCTGCAGATGAAACTGTCTTCGCCTTCTTTGGAGCCGGTTCTCCTTTTTGAATCTATTGTTTTGATTGTTCTTTTGTCTTGGGTGTAAAGTGATGAACCAATGTTTCATCCATTGTTATGAAACGGTGCAAAAATTCTGCTTTATTGCTGTGAAACTTCGCTAAACACTCAAATGAAACATCTTCACGACACTGTTTTCGCTCAAATGTGAGCAAACGCGACACCCATCATGCACACAGCTTTCTCATAGCCAAATTTTTAAATAATATGCGATGTACCGCACTTTTTGAAATGTCTACAATGTCTGCTAGCTCGCGCACTTTCAGTCGACGATCATCTAGTACCGCTTTGTGGATCTTCTTCACCATTTCTGCAGTCGTCATCTCATTTGGTCGACCACTGCGATGCTCGTCTAGGCACTTCGTACGGCCTCGTTTAAACTCAGCAACCCAAAATTTTACCGTTTTAAACGAAGGAGCAGACTCACCCAAAAATAACATAGAATCCAGTTCAGTTTTTGTATTGTTAAGGCTGAGGCCTTTCAAATAAAAGTATTGTATCACATAACGATGACCATTTTTCTCCATTTTTACAAATTCACTGACAACGTTCACTATTGATGGCTGCAACAAATACTAAACAACGTGGTAATTTTGGGACCGCCCTCGTACACCTGGATAAAAAAAAAACATACTACCGGAGCTTCTTTTCTACAATTGCAATTACAAAAAAAAAAAAAAAAAAAAAACGCGTACTTATCTAAATATTTTCTGACATCAGACCTTTTTTTTTCCTGGCGGTCCTGGTGCCCCTTTCTAGCACAGTCTTTCTTTCCTTTACTATCCGCCAATGAAATTCAACTCGCGAATTTTCTTTTCTTTGATTATTTGCTAAAAATAATTTGAAAAGAAAAATAGCTTTTTGCAATCCAAAAATTCAGGAGAAAAACTGAGCTAAATCTAGCTGGTCGCTGGTTCCCACCAAAGTAAGTGACTGCCAGATCTTTTTGTTCCCATAAAATCCCAACACATGCAACCATTTGACTATAGTAAATGTTTTGCTAGGTGCGCACCATGTCAACTATGCTCCTCAATCATTTAAATTGTTTCCTTTCAGTCTAAACTACCCAGTTACTGAAATTCTCTCTGTTTCCAGTGAATTCCATTGGTAGAGTTTATGGAAGATTGTAGATCCTTACTATACCGTATGTTATTATTGCCCCAAAATCTTGGAATTTTTGGAAGGCGGTGTTGCCTTTGTTTATCAACCGTGCAGAATCTACACCCATCGAACAAGTTAAAAGTTTTCTGTAAAACAAAACAAACGAAAAGAAGAAGAGAAAACCGGTAAGGAGATAGCTGGAGTGTTGGGTTGCGTGCCAGAATGTCAAGGTATAATCCAGCACGTAATATAATCGATTCAGCCATGCTATGGATTGCCGCCACATATAAAGCTAGGCATATGCATACCTTATGAAAACTTTTTCGAGCGTAAATCCACTACGGTGGATCGGCATTCAGATTTGGGAGAATAGGGACTGACGAAAAGGGTGTCACTCTTTCCAACTGTTGATTTGGGACTGATCAATAGGGTGTAACTCGTCATCCCCCAACCTTCATACTTTACAAAAAGTACAATGGACTAGTTCTTTGTCTGAAAAAAGAAAAAAAAAAAAAAAAAAAAAAAAAAAAAAAAAAAAAAAAAAAAAAAAAAAAAAACTAGAAGAAAAGAAAAACAGAAATTCTTAGTGTAGTTTACGGACCAAACCGATACGAGATAAAGGGTGGAAAAACTACAACAATGTGACAGAAATAAAGGGGATTTAATCATAACCGGAGACATCAATGCAAGAGTGGGGAATGATAAAATAAAATGGGAAGTAGAAACAAATGGAGAAGAAAGAATGCAAATGAAGAAAAGACTACTAAGAACTTTTTCTGCTTGAACCTTTGTTGAAGGAGAAATCAAAAAGAAAATTGACCCAAAAACTAAAAAAAGGCGGAAATAAAAGTATAAAAACTTAGATCCGGAGATATAATATATCAAATGGATTTTGAAGGGGAAGTTACGAGATACGTAAACAATGGAAATATAAATACAGGTGAATAAGTTTTAAGGAAATGATGTAGTCAAAAAATATGTGGACATGTTAAGGTAAAAATAAAACGGCTTGGTGGAATCACAGCGTGAAAAGGGAAATAATATATATTGTTATGCTTGTGCAGGTACAAAAACAGCAAAAAGATATCACAAAAATCCAACGTAGGAAAATATACAGTAGGACTTACTGACCTAGCGTCTAGTTTAAGTTTATCGAAGTTTTGTTAAATCAGCTATTTTAAAGTTATAAGTAAGATATTTATAAGTTATAAGGGCACTCAGTGTCCAGGATTTCTCAGTATAGTGATTTTCGAGATTTGCTCCCACAGAAATTTAAATTTTTGAAAGGATATTTACAACAACAAATATATGAAAATAATCGCTGAAATAGAAAAAAATGAAAAAGGACCTGCACACCCACCAATTTTTATTACTTAACTCTCTCTTCGCATGTGGCGGCAGGCCAATTATTTTGCATATCACTATACATCTTTATTGAAACCGCTTTTTAGCATTCTCAGGGATTTTGCTTGTCGCGTTGAGCAAAATTATGTTGTAAATGGGAGATTTTATCAGCGGAAACAATTTGGTGATTACTTGTTTTTTGAAGTGTTACTGCAAATACCTATTACAGGGTGACTTACTCGAACTGCAACTTTTTAAAATGCCATAATTTTTTTATTTTTTGATAAATTTTATTGTGCCAAAGCAAAAAATATTGGAAAATACATCAATTTTCAAATTTTATCAGTATTTTTAATATGTCCACCTTTGGCGCGAATAATGGCCTTAATTTTTTGAAGCACCTCTCTGGCAAGTAAACTCTATTATTTTGTTTGTTGACATATTGCTCTATAACAAATGGCGACTCATCGGAAAAAACCAAATTCGGCAACTCACCACTTTTGTTGTTGCGGTGTAAGATCGTATGTTTTTTGGAACTTCAATGGCTTGAGCCCAAGCTCATTTTTCAGTATATGTTGCATCCGTTCCAACGATATTTTGAGCTCACGAGCCATTTTTCCACTTCGACGCGGATTTCGCTCAATTCGAGCCTTCACTTTCCGAACCATTTCTGCCGATGTTGCTGTTTTTTTTTTATGACCACCTCCATGGCGTTTTGCAACACTGCCAGTATCACGGTAACGAGTTATAGTTCGAGACACAAATGATTTATTCACGTTGAGGTGCTGGAGTGCTCTACCGATAGTGGTTTTCCAGCCAAATATAAAGCAATCACACTATCATGTTTGAATTCCATCGCGGATAAAAATTTTTCAACACAACTGAGACTCAAATCGTTTAAAAGGCTTGTAAATAATAAAATTATCTGTCATGTGTCAGATATGACACATTCACAGTAATGAACGGTTTGGAAATTATAGCAGGCTGAAGTTGGTTGCAGTTCGAGTCAGTCAGGGTGTAGTGAAACTATTGTATTATCTATTGTTTTTGGTTGCTTTTGTTTTTTTTATGGTTTTTTGGTAAGTTATAGCTGAATATGTTTTTTTTTTGTATTTTATTTTTCTGTTGTGTTTTGTTGTTCTAAGGAATGTGAATATTGATTTTGGTTTGCGCTAGAAAAATGGATAGAAATGATTTTTGTTGCATATCTATTGAACAAACTTTCTGGTTCATTGAATGATGTTGAACAGGAGTTTTTAGATAACAATCTACATGCACTTGATCAGCAAAGTGCTGATTTAGAGGATTCTGAGGATTCCGAAGCAGATATTGATGATGGAGAGCTTCCAAAGTTGACCCTGATTATTTTCCAGATGTGCCCCATCCTTATTTGCGCGTTGAACAATTATTGGTACTATGATTCTTGACACAAACAGGAAGAGAGCCTATGAAGACAATGGCTTGTCAGCAACACCAAAGATACTTCGTCGATGGTATGATACGGATACAGATGAGATGTATGTATATGTATATTGCAATGTTACTGTATGCAGGTGCCGAAAAATCGTCAAAAGAAGAAGCTATAGACTTATTTGATCAACACAATATGCCTTTTTATAGAGCTACCATGTCTTTAGAACGATTTGAACAAATATCCCGTTTCGTTCGGTTCGACGATTTAAGAACTAGAACATTCCGCATGCAAACTGATAAGCTGGTAGCTTTTAGATATATTTGGGACGTATTTCAATCAAATCTCACTGCACTTTATCATCCATCAAAAGATCTTACTATAGACAAACAACTAGAAGCTACCAGAGGCAAATGTTCATTTCGGCAATATATGCGCCTAATAAACCTGGCAGATATGGTTTAAAAATATTTTGGGTTGTGGATGCCAAAACCAATTATCCTCTGCTTGGAATAATTTATTTAGGACAGCAATCTGGTGACGATCGTTCGGATGGCATAGCATACGGCTACTTCTGTGCCATTGGCTTTAGAGCTAGCAAGTAGAAAGACTACACTAGTGGGCACAATAGGAGGCAACAAACCACAATTACCAATGGAGTTTACAAAAAATGACAGGGAATTCAAAAGAAATCGGGAAAAATTTAGTTCAATTTTTTGTTTCTCCCGGTGCCTACAGCTGCAAACGAAAAACTAACCGTTGGCCAGTCACATTATTTTACAACATCATACATACTGCAGCCCTAGCTGCCTACAGATCAATGATATAAGACAACCAGAATGGTATACAACTAAGAAAAGATCGGGAAAAAGAAAAGCCTTTGTCAATTCATTAGAATTAGCCGCTAAACATTTAGAGAAAAGAATTTTAAAACCAAGTTTACGAAATTCTGTGAAAACAGCGATGGCAATGAAGGATGTAAAAAAGATACGATTATACCATTCCCTTCACAACGGCAAAATATAAAAAAGCAAAGATATGAATCCTGCAAAACGCAAAAGAAGGATGACAAAACAACTGCAGTTTGCGATTTGTGTTATGTTCCTACCTGCACAAAGCACTACATAAGAATTTGCGAACAATGTTATATAAGAGATGAATCACCTGCTGAAGCTATCGACGTTCCTAATCGGGATGATGTTGATGAAACATTCGCTTCTACATCAAAACCAAAGCGCAGCAGAAATCAATCACCGACCTGAACGATCAACTATACGAAATATATTTATATTTATGTTTTTTAAGTATGTATATAATTTAGATTTAAATAAACAAATTTTTTTTTTAATTTGATCACATATTAAAAATGCAATCTTCCATACTTATTTTATAGGGCACTGAGAACCCAGGTACACGATAACTTAAAATTTTACATTACACGGTTCGAGGGTTAAACAATGAAGAAAAAGATGTATCGTGCGGATGTATAGCGATACATTCAATACAGAGAATGAGAAGCTATCTAAAACAAATGTAGGAAAACACAAGATTCGAACAGAAGTTGGCTCCGAACCAATATTCACAAAAAGCTGTAAATATCGTAAAGGTTCACGAGGAAGAAGTTCGTGAGCAGGTTCAGAAGTTAAAAACGGATGGAATTATCCACGATAGTAGTTCTCCTTGGAGTTTTCTTTTGTGGATAGATCCGAAGAGAACCGATGCAAGCGGTAAAAAGAAATGGCGAATGGTAATTGACTATCGCAAGCTAAACGATACCAAACAACTACCCTTTGCCAAACATTACGGAAATTCTTGATCAATTGGGAAATTCGAAATTTTTCTCCACTTTAGACCTAATTTCCAAGTTTCACCAGATCCCTATGAAAGCGGAGGATGTAGAAAAAACGGTCTTTAGCATTCCATGTGGCCATTTCGAATACACGAGGATGCCGTTCGGGTTGCGAAATGGTCCAGCTTTTTTAAAAAGATTAATGAATACTATGTTGACCGGATTCCTGGGAATAAAGTGCTTCATCTACTTAGACGATATCGTTAACTGAAGTATTTGAGCAATTAAGAAATGCTAACTTAAAGCTACAGCCCGATAAATGTGAGTTTCTCAAAAAAAAAAAATCTCATATCTATTACATATAATAACAGACAAGGGTGTAAAACCAGATCCAAACAAAATCAGCGATTTCATTAAAATGGAAGCAACTAAGAATTCCAAAGGAATTAAGTCGTTTCTAGGCATGATTGAATATTACAGAAAATTTGTAAATAACATCACTTATATTGCCGAACCTTTAAACAGGCTCCTTAAAATAGATGATTTCACTTGAGAACAAGAACAAGAAAAAAGCTTTAGGAAATTGAAAGAGCTTATAACTAGATATCCTATCTTGTAGATTTAAAGAAGCAATTTATAATTTTAACAGATGCATCTAATCAAGAAATCTATGCAGTAATTAACCAAGAACATAACGGTAAGAACGCTTAACAAAGCTGAAATAAATTATAGCACGACGGAGAAGGAATGTTGGGCTATAATATGGGCCACAAAACCATTTCGCCCATACATCCACGGCACAAGATTTCCGGGTCGGCTTGTTAGGTGGTGCCTCAAACTTGAGGAATTTGACTATTTCATCACCTACAAAAAGGGTAAAGAAAATATTGTTGCTGACGAGCTAGGTAGGAATATCAGAATTACATAAAAAGAAAAAGAAGAGACTTGGTAAGATCTGATGAGTCTGGGGAAAATATTGAAAATAACATAAGTATAGTAATATAAACAAAGCGGAAAACACTGAAATAGGTAACGAAAAATAAACAGAAAACATCGAACGTAGTAGAGGTACTTATCGAAATCGAAGAAAATATTCGCGAGGAAAACATTGTATAATACGATAGTACTAGTGAAGAAGAAGGATCTAATGATAGGGAACTTATCAACCATATTGATCGAAGATTAGGTATAATCAACGAATAGCATGAAGGATTATTGGAGGACACATAGGACAAAAAGGTACGTACTCAAAAGTTAAAAAAAATTATAGATGGAAAGTTTATACATCTATCACATTGAAAACTTTGTGTAAAAGTGTCCATTCTCGCAAACTGAAAAGGTAAACAAAGCATCAACAAGGAGTCCTATAAAGATAATTACATCACTCGAAAGAGATCACTAGAAAAAATTATGATTGACTTAATTGAACCATTGGAAGAGACAAAAACCGACCTTTCGAAATTCATAAAAGAATGGATAATGAACTTCAGAATGCTGAAGGTATTCCTTTCTGATAACGGATAACCATTCTGCAACAGCCTTCTCGAGGAATTCTGTAAATCGTTGAGTATCAAACACAACAACCAGTGTTGCATATACTCAAGTATATAAAGGTGTTGAAGGAGCTCATTGTAGATTATTGTATTAGAATTTATTAAGGTTAAAGGTAAAGAATTGAACTAACTTAAAGATTGGGACAGGAGAATGCCATATGCAGGATTTTGCTACAATTGTTCCGTCCACAACACCAAAGGTTACATACCGTACGAGTTGGTATTTGGGTTCGAAGCAAACGAAAGCAGTGCAATGGACACAAACAACGAAACCTCAAACAAGAAAATGTAGGGAAAAAGGTAAAAATAGGTATGATAGGAAGCTAGGGAAAGCAATATAATATAAAGTAGGTCAAAAGGTATTAGTTAGAAACGAAAGAAAAGGCAAATTACGAAGCATTTTTAAAAGTCCATTTACAATTTTGGCAGTACATAATAGATTTATCATAGTTAAAATGCAGAACAAAAAGCAAAAATTAAATAAAGCCAATAATAAACCTTATTTCACAGGATCTTATCCAGCAAATAAGTGACAGCAGAAAACGTCCAAATGAAGAATTTACGGGATCATACTGGACTTTATTTTAATCATATAGAGGAAGTCAGAAAAATTTTAAATAATCTAGCATTAGTTATATCTGTAGATGTTAGAACAACCTAGGTCAGCTATGAGGAATATAAAAAGTTCAAAAGATGACCTTTATATAGGATCTGCTTTAGGATGTAAGGAAATTCAACAACCCGAGAAACGGGATATCACAAAATCGATCATGGAATCAGAATAATTTTAGATATTGTTGGCAAGCCATAACGGGAAAAAAGAGGTTTATTTAATATTATAGGATTAGGCTTAGAAGTTCTCTTTGGAATAATGGATAACGAAGACGCTAATTACTATCACAAAATGAAGAACGCATTAAAAATAGAATGGAAGAAAATATAAAAGTGCTCAGTCATCTAAACAAACAAGTTATTGAAAGTATAAAAAATAGTAATAACCTAAAAAAAAAACATTTAAAAGTATTATTGACGAAGTCAATTTAGCTTAAAACAGTGAAGTAAACCTTAAATTTTCTTGTTGCATACTTTGTATATTATGACTGCTCACAAAATGATGCATCTAAAAATAGAAATAGAACAGATTATTGCTAATTTGTTATTCATCCAAAGAGGGATTTTACATCCTGGACAGGTACAAGTACAGAAGATTATTCCAAAACTTTTAAAACGAACGAATTAAAAACCTTTACCATAGACCAGAATAATAGTCGTTATCACCGTCCCAACTGTTAGAAGAGAACTCTACGATATATGTGTACGAAACAATTGCTATTCCGAAAATTGTTGAAACGGAATTTTAATTTTTGATGATTGTAAACAATAAAGAAAAATACAGTTTAATAGAAGACTTAAATGATAAAAGTTTTTAAAAAATCTAATGTTTGTAAGTCCCAAATGTTAAAAAGCAAGTTAAGCGAATCAAGTTGTGAAGTAAATACAATATATTTATGAGAGTTTTATTGTAATATTAAATATTTAATTCTGAAGTCAAAATTTTTCACAAAATTAAAATAAGCTCGTATATGTGTACTATAACAGATGAAACACAATATAAATGTTACAATAATAAAATAGACGAAGGAAAGCTTTTTGGGTCAGGAATTATTACAATAAACATGATATGATACTACAATCAAGACAATTTACAATGTCACTGAAATATTGCATAAAGATCAAAATTCATATGAAGTACTAGTGGATTGTTGCGTCAACCAGAAGCTCAAAGATATTACGATAAACCATGAATCTATATCCAAAATCACGGCTAAAGATATTCACGAACTACAAGACCTTTCTTCGGAAATACAGAACCAAAGAAGCTTTTGGGTAAAAGCAATAGAGAAGATTCCAGAGCTGTCACATTGTTAATGTTTGTTTATTTTTTATGGAGACGCAATTCCAGAAGAACAACAATGTAAGAACAATATCATAAGTAAGAGAACATAAATGAAATAAATAAGAACTATGTTTATAATAGATAAATACAATCTTTTAATTATCTCGGTTTTCCTGTATCTGATTTTTACTATGTGAACTTTTCCTAAAATCTTGGGAAGTAAAATTGATATTGACTTTTACTTATGACTTAAAAGTCAATAACAATTTTAACCATAAGGCATAAAGTAGCATAAGAAACGTAAGAGATTCTGGTCTACGCCCCAAAACTCTGAAGGTATTACCAGTTTTTAACTAAGAGATCCACTGGTCCGACGAGAGTTTTGACGAATTCAATAAAGTCAAGGGTATATAACTTAATTTATGCGGTTTGCTAAGAGATGGCGTAACTTGTATTATTCCATTGGAACATGCGTTGGAAAGCTACTGTCATTGTACGTCATTTCAGTATATGTCATTCATTTGAAGCGTAAACAACAATAATTTTTTTTCACTCAAATATGTCGAAGTTTGTGCCTGAAAAAGTATTTTTGCGGGGAGTTCTTCATTACTTTAATATGAAGAAAACTGCTGCCGAAAGTCATCGTATTTTGCTGGAAGTTTATTGTGAACATGCGCTAGCTGAGCGAACGTGCCAAAAGTGGGCAGCCAAAAAAGTTTGAAGATGAAGAACTGGAAGCATTACTCTATGAAAATTGTTGCTCTCACAATCTTTGGGTGTCACTCAAGCAGCCATTTCAAAACGTTTAAAAGCAGCTGGATGTATTTAAAAGCAAGGAAATTGGGTTCCACATGAACTGAAGCCGAGAGACTTCGAAAGGCGGTTTTGCATGTCCGAAATGCTGCTGGAATGCCACAAAAGGAAGTAATTTTTGCATCGGATTGTTACTGGTGATTAAAAATGGATCCATTACGACAACCCCAAGTGCAAAAAATCGTATGTGAAACCCGACCAACCAGCCAAATCAACGGCAAAGCCGAATATCCATGGCGCTGAGGTAATGCTCTGTATTTGATGGGATCAGATAGGTGTGCTGTATTATGAGCTGATAAAACCGGGTGAAACCATCAATGGACAACGCTACCGAACACAATTAAACAAAAAACACCCGGAATATGCGACCAGACACGGGGCAATAATTTTCCATCATGACAACGATCGGCCCCACGTTACTATTCCGGTTAAGAACTATTTGGAAAACAGTGGATGGGAAGTCTTACCCCACCCGCCTTATAGCCCAGACCTTGCCCCTTCTGTCTAACATTCGTTCCGGTCGATGCAGAACGCCCTCACTGAAATACGGTTCATATCAGAGCAGAATATCAAAAATTGGCTTGATTCATTCTTGGCTGCCAAACTGGCGCAGTTCTTTTGGGATGGGATCCACAAATTGAAAGAAAGATTAGAAAAAGAAGTCATAGCTTCAGATGGGCAATACTTTGAATAATACTATTGTACATGTTTTTCTTAAATAAACGTTCAACATACCCAATAAATATATTTTTTTTTTTACCAAAATCTTTGTGTTTTCTTTGTTGGGTCGGGTACTTCTGGAATCCCCATCGTATCATGAGCTAATTCTGGATAGCCCACAAAAATATCTACAAACTTTTTATTCATTGCATATGGCTTGTGACATACTTCTGATCTATGTAATCATTCTTGATTATAGCTGTGGGATCAATGACTACATGGGTACCGTCGATATAACCTGTATGTGAACAACAAAAATATAATAAAATGTGGATTTATTAAATAATGCAATGAGTCATGAATTTATTTTAAGTCTTAGATAAACCTGCCTTGGTTTGGAAAAATAGCCTGGTTTCCTGCTTTTCCTCTTCAGTTGGCTATTTTATTATCTTCGGACTTAAATCACTTAAGAACTTGGCTATTCTGTCAGCAATCCGGTTTACAAACGACACTGAAAAATCACTTCGGTCCGCTAAGTCGCGAAAACTACATGCTTTATGTTCGACAAATCATAGGAACACACATTTGTGCCCGTTTTATCGCATTTTCCTTGACTTTCCACAAGATTTCCATTGATAACTGTTCAAAATTCTGTCGAGTATTCTCCTTAAGGACTGCGATTGTCTGAGGCCTGTTGGCATAAGACCGCGACTTCAAGTAGTTCCAAAGAAAGAAGTCCGGAAGATAACGCTACCAGGAAACGCTTCCTTCACAATATCCATTGGGGGTCGTGCTGTGTGTGCGGTTGCACTGTCTTGTTGAATCCATACATTCACCAAGTCCCGCTCATTCAATTCCGGCAGCAATCCGCATAATCGGCCTACTGAAACCACTATTTCCAATACCAATCGCAAATTTGAGTCTCAGCTTACATAAGTGGATGATTCTTGAGCGGTTAGACCACATCCAGCACGTAATGAAGAGACTATAGCAGCTGTAGCTGAGAGTGTACGCGAAGACCGTGACGAATCGATTCGTCGTCGTTCTCAGCAGCTGGGCTTGGCGTATTCGACAACTTATCGTATTTCACGTGAGGATCTCGGCCTAAAAGCGTACAAAATTGAACTTGTGCAAGAATTGAAGCCAGCCGACTTGAATTTGCGTCATATTTTCTGTAAATGGGCTCTGGAAAACTCAATGAAAATCCGGTATTTTACCGTGAAATTTTGTTCAGTGTTATCACTGAGCCCATTTCTGGCTCAGTAAACAAAATTGCTGTATTTAGGCTGATGAGCAACCCAAATAGTACCAAGACCTACCATTACATCCATTAAAAACAACGGTATGGTGTGGTTTATGGGTTGGTGGAATCATTGGTCCATTTTTCTTCAAAAATGAGGCAAATCAGAATGTTACCGTCAATGGTAACCGTTAATGCGCAATTTTAACGGACTCGGTGAGCTCTGAGTTGAGAAATCATTTTGGTGAGCATTTGATTTCACGTTTTGCTACGGTAAATTAGGCGCCTAGATCGTGCGATATCACACCTTTAAGCTTATTCTCAGGTCTTCAGGAATAAGCCAGGTACGATTGACGCTTTTAAAGCCAACATTACTCGTGTTATCCGCGGCATACCAGTAGTTGAATAGACCACCTCAGACATAGGCGTGGTCAAAATTTACATGATATCATTTTCAAAAAGTTCTTTAAATTTATGTAGAATATGAATCAAACCTCACGATGCATCACCCTATATTTTCATGATTTATTGAATTCAGTGTTTTGTTTTTCTTCGCTAAATCCTTTATGTTAGTGGTATATTTATTTATGTAGATCTAATTTTTCCATCATACGGGGTGAGATTTAGGATAAGTTGTTGGGGATAATGTCAAATGTCATGTCTGGGCAGTAGAAAATAAGGACCTTTTTGCAGATCTCATCTGACTTTTGAGAGTATACCTCTTTTGTCATTACCTTTCGTTTCGGTAATCCCTTAATCCGAAAAAATATTTCTGCAAATACAATACCGTTAAATATATTTTCGTTATTCATGCTCATTTAGTTAATCTTGACTATTTTTTTTTTTTTTTTTTTTTTTTTGATTTGTAGGGTCATTATATAGTGGTTTAACGGACACTCCATTATAGTAGTATCGCAGAGATTCAACAGAGTGTTAATGTTGACTTCTAGGATTTTGGTATTGAATTTTGTTAAGGAATTACTAAAATAAAATAAGAATATCCATTTGGTGAAGTATTCATCGAGTACTGTTAGCGCACGCGCAATAATAATGCAGCTAAAATATAAATCGCGCGCAGTTTACTCTAACAGCTTGGCTTCTTTTTTGTGTTGTGATAAGTGTTATGTGTTTATTAATGATTGTGTGTAGATCTGTGTATAGTATGTATGGATTTTTATTTCCTATTGATTTTTATTTTAGAACTTTGAGATTGGGGTTAGTTTTTTGTTGACTCTTTTTTTTTATTTGTAATACTCGTACATAGAAGTTTATCTCTGACTTTAATGCTAGTTTGATTGTAATTTTGATCGTAGTAGATTTTAGGCTTTCATTTGCTTTTATTTCGTTAGTACGAATTAATTAATAACCGATTTACATTTTCGACTTCATCTCCGCTATGTAATCATTATAATCGTATAGACATAAGCTGTATATTTCGGGTAAGGGTTAAGAGAATCGATGCTTCAAATCGAAAAGAGCTTCGATTGCATGATGAAGATAATTGATGTCTATTTGCATCCAAGTTCTCCATTCGACTGTGAATCGTACGTACTACTTTGAATCTTTTTAATGAAGTTTTTGGGCACTATATGAAAGGTGTGATTAAGTTGTTTCCTGATGTAATTTCTACTCTGAGTTGTATTGTATTAGCGTATACCTGTTACTTCGATTGTACTATTTGCATCTCGACATTGGGATCGAACTTTCCGAGTTGTATTAGGATTAAACTTGCTTCCGTATCGAGGAGCGTGATGTTGATCTTAGTATTTGCTTAGCGGAACTTAATTTTGATTTCGCTCCTGGTTTGGGAATAAATGTGTGGTATAGAGAAAGTTTTTTTTTTATTCAAGGGAGTAATTTAGACAAGCAACTGTAGAACAATCGTCACCTTGGTATTTTTTTTTAACATTCAAGGAAGCAATTTGGACAGGCAACTGTAAGACAATCGTCACCTTGGTTTTTTTTCCAGACCTTAAAGAAAAATACTCATTGAATTCATTATTCGTTTATCATTGGATAACTTCAAAGCAGTAATCTCAAAATTAAAGTGTTCAAACTAATTTTTACTCGTATATTGTTTAATTTAATTTAATAATGTATAAAGCGGAGTAGTACAGAAATTTCTTAAAAGATGTCAGGGAGTATAAATAACAGACTCAAACAGAAATGAAATCAGTTTAAAAATTGAATTTGAAAAGTGGGCTTATAACATGTAGTAGCAGTGATAAAATAATAAAAGTAAAGTGATGTGGCTAACAAAAGTGATTAATATATTAGTTAGTTTAAATTGAATTGAATTATAAATTTTTGTTTTATTGTGGTTTTGAATAAAGTTATTTTGTTAAAAGAAATAAGTTATCATTCAAACCTAAAAACAATTTTAACAATTTACAATGGATTTGCGTTTTTTTTTTATCAATCCCAGCTCTAATATCTTTTGGTTGGTGAACTGTTAATGTTAATGTTCCAGCATCGAGTTTTTAGGGCTCATTTTTTTGTTTCGCGGCTTACCATTTGATGTGAAAGCTAAACAGATACGAAAAATGATTTCGTATACTTGGTTAGCACTAATTTAGTTTGTTTAGTGAAAATGTGTGAATATTACAGTTAAATTGTATACTTCTTTTATTATATTATCATGAGCCACTAGGTTGGTTCATTGATTAATTTTGTCTTTTGATTTTTCGTTTAACATTTTTTTGGGCTTTGTGGTGTGTTTATATTTCAATTTAGTAATCGTCTTAATGTCTATTAAACAAGATTCTTTTTTTATATTCCAGCCACAGCTTATTTCGGCAATCGAGGATTGTGTTCAAGTGAAGGTTAATCGAGAGGATGACATTGTTTGTACTGTTGATATATTTATACTTGGAGATCGGGTTGTCAAATTTTCAATGGAAGACCGCGATGCATCCGAATTTTCTCTAGTTTTATCAGGCTATTACCGTCTGTTTACTGGTGAGTTTTAATACAGTCTCTAATAATTGTACCACTAAATCTAAAATTTGTGGTTTTTCAATAGGTAAAAATCTGCCTATAGATAAGGAACGCGAAACATATGATGAAGACAATGCACCTTCATATCTTGCTCAACATACTGTTGTAGCCTCAACCTGGAGCTATGTATTACCTTTTGACAATAATGTACATAGTATCAACTTTTTATTAGTGCCACCATATCAGTCTGTGAAACAACTTTCAAAATCGTCTTCCATTAATGCCAAATCAGATAAATCTAGTCCCTTGCAATGGCCCAGTAATTTAACAGAAAATAGTGTAATTGCGGATTGTGGCAATCAATTTGACCGTAATTTGAATCCAACGGCAATGAGAAAAAACAGTTACAACCCCTCACATTCCACTTTGTTTAATGGTGGTACAGGTAGTAATTGTCTTCCACATACTCCTGACTTAGATATCCAAAGTGTAATGGTGATGGAGTTATTGGAAGAAGCAAAAGATTCTGGACTTAGTGATAGTAGTGGAGGTGGTAGCAACTCGGCAATGTATTGCTCTGCATTAAATGGGTTAATAGAAGCTCGCAACGAAGGGGTTCTACGGCGAGTGGCAGAGATGCAAAAGATGGTTGAAAATTCTGAACAGTATTTGAATGAACAGGGTGAGATTGTTGACGAGGAGTATGACGAAATTGAAAATGAGGCATATTTTAGTTTACAGTCTCAGAGCAAGAATTCAAATGCATATAGACCAAGTTTAAATGTTGATACTGGTACAATCGAATATTTTGATAGTGATTGTGATAGTCTTAACAGCAGCAAAGTATCGTCGAATGAGGACGCACCATCAGCTGGCATCCTGAAACATAGCGATTCGTTGGTACTTTTAGCAGAAGCAATTAATCAGGATCTTAGTGGAATAACTAAGGGCCTAAATTCTATAGACGGAAGTATTAAAAAGGGAACAAACAGTGATACAGAAAATCCAAGCGCTTCTTTAACTCCTAAATCATTGTGGAAGGTAAATGGGTTAAATCAACTGCTGAACGAGTTACAGGTTTTGAGTCACGACTGTTCGCAGAGCGAAAGCGATTCGGAGTCAATACATACGCCAAGTATGTCGCCAATTCAGAAGCAACCGATACTTGAACAGCAAAATAAAAAGAAATTTAGATCCAGCTTTGGATTACATAGTCCAGATGAAAGCTCCATAGGAACTGATGCCAAGGATTATAATCTGAAGGAGTACCTCAAGCAGCTGAAAGATTACAGCAAGTTTGATGACAATAGTCATGATACCGATTTTGCAGTACAAAAATTTTCCGAAATTTATGGCTTTGAAATAGGGGAAGACACGTTCATAGAGACTGACCTAGATTTAATAGATCTAAGGTCTATACCGCCTCCTCAGACACCAGATGAACTCGATGCATTATCAATTTTAAATGCAGCACCAAGAGGATTTGGTGATAGCAGCAGTAGCAATCGGAGCGAAGATAGTGATGGTGATTTAGACAAATTTTTAGAAAAAGTAATTATATCGCCGCCAACACAGGTGGCAACCTCCGCAAAGGAGCTTACGCCAGAAGAGATAATGTCATTTATTATTCCCCCTCCGCCTAATCTTGAAGGCTTTGCAAACCGGAAAATTAAAGAAGGATGTGTTAGCTTGGATGAATCAATTTACAGTAATTCACAAAGATTTTCTGTAAAAGTCCAACTAAGTCCAACTAATAATTCTACATTAAAACATGTAAATGGTTCCCCTGTTATCGAATATGCCACAGTTGAACGTAAAGGAGCATTTTCTTGTTGCGCAAAAGGTAAAAAAGTTGAATCTGCTAATAACATTTCTCCAATACCAGAAGCAAAAGGTTTTACAGAATTTGCTTTGCCACCCAGGCGTTGCACTCATTCCGACATTTGTAATCCTCCAGCGCGACCACCAAAAAGTGTTAAACTTCAAGACCGTTTTTCTCCGAAGCATAAGACAGTCGATCCTCTTGTAAAGCGTGAGAGTTCAAATGCAATTGATAACAGGCCCCTTCCGCCGGCAATTCCGCCTCGATATGATGAACGCAGTCTTTCACCAGTGGTGAGTGTTCCTCCAAAAAAACCACCCCTAGCTTTTCATTCTGCACGACCTCTTACACGTGTTGCACACCCATTATTATCACCAACCCAACAATTTTCAATCGCTGACTCCATTCACTTTCATGCCAATCAGAACAATATTGGCAGTGCTTTTAATACTACACAAGCCGATTTGCATGATGGCTATATTAATGACCACTATAGATTTAACAGTAAATGTAATTTGGTTTGCTTAGAAAATCTTGACAGTAAACCACATTTTTCAAATCTCCGTTCTCCTCGAACTTTAAAAGAGGTTTGTTACAGCAGGAGACAACATGATAAGCTTATTAGCAAAAATGGTTACATTATCGATGTTGAAGCTCTTCTTTCGAAAACTGATATTGCAATGACCGGTTTATTAGCAAAGTTAGATCAAGTAGCTGCTCAGTGCACCGCTGGACACGCTGCTGGTGGTGGTTCCAATATCAACGAAGATATGTTTCAACGTGCTAGAGAAGAACTGACAGACCAAAGTTTAGCGTTAGTTACTGCATCGAAATTGTTGGTCGTGGCAATGTCCGATATGACGTTGACTACCCTACCAGAACACTTGACTTCTTGTTTGACAGCTATACGAAAGATAACTGAGTTTACAGAAGATATGTCTAGGCATACTTCATCGCCATTACAAACAAGAAACATTGTTCTTAAAGTACATGATGTTGCTTCAAACTTCAGAGAACTAGTTTTAGTGAAAATGGGCCCATTGGGGGCAGGAACACTAGCGTTGCAAGCGGAATGCTTAGCAAATGTTTTAGCAACACTACTTCGAAGCTTACGAGTATTTTCTCCTTAATATAAAATTAATTTAAACTTTTTAAACGTAATATACACACATTTGGACAACAATGTTGTAAAATATGTATATTTAAAAACAGCTTTAGTTTACCGTTAATTAAGTGATCTTGACACATTTTGCATTAATAATTTTCTAACAAGGCATTAAGCAAACATTTAGGAGCATTTTTCAGATATTCAATACTATTGTAGTTTTAAAATTATTTTCAAATCTGTTTCATAAGTCTAGGTTGAGATTAAAAATACATGCATATGTTTTGACTCTCGATTTTTCTTTTAATTTTTTTATTTTTCTTAATTTTTTTTTTTTTTAATTATATAGGGTTTTCTAATAACGACTTGACAACATTTTTTTTTTTAAATAAAAGGCAAACCATTTGAGATATTTCAAAAACTTTATTATTGGCTTGAAGTACAATCAAAACATTTATGAATGGAACTCGACTTCGTTCATATGGCTACCGCGGGCATGTTTGCAGCGGTCGATTCGTTGGACCGAATTTTCAACGACTCAGCCACACATTTCGACCGAAACGCCCGTCATTTCGCTTTCAATGTTGGCTTTGAGCTGTTCCAATATAGTCAAGCAGCATTAAATCGCACAAACAAGGCGGCCAATCGACTGGCCCATGTCTTGAGATAACACGCTCACCATACTTACTCTTCAATAAATCGATTGTAGCGTGTGCTGTGTGGCTTTTGGTACCATCCTGTTGAAACCACATATGGTCCAAGTCCATATCTTCCAATTCGGGCCAAAAATAATCGGTGATCATAGCGCGATAACGCTGACCATTCACAGTAACGTGACGATCGTTATTGTCGACGAAAAAATATGGCCCAATAACGCCGCCGGCATGCAAACCGTACCAAACAGTTATTTTTTGTGGATGATGTGGTGATTCATAAAGCACATGTGGGTTTTTACCCGACTAATAATAAAATTAAGCATATTTTGCTTATTGACGAACCCATTGAGCCAAAAATGAGCTTCTTCACTGAGATGATTTTGCGATGAAATTCATCACCTTGGCGCATCTTCTCCAGAACCCAATCGGAGAACGTACTTCACTTCAAATGGTCCATCGGCTTCAATTCTTGAGTCAGCTTGATCTTGTATGGGTGTAAACCAAGATCCTTACGCAAAATACGCCATAATGTGGTCTGAGTGATGCCCAATTCTTAAGAACGCCATGGAATTGACTAATTTGAATCGTTTGCTACGGACGTCTGAACGGCACCGATATTTTCGACACTTCGACCAACCCGTTGTCTCACTGAAACGGCAACATCACACAACGAATATGTAGACTCAATTGTTTGCACTAAACTTGTTATTGCCTGTCTACTAACGCTCTTAAAGTTGCAGTCACCGACTCCGAATATCTGTAGAAAATTTTTATAATTTGCAGACGTTGCTCGTTAGTGTACTTTACCAAGATGAAAATGTTGAGTTTACTGAATAAATTGACAGTGTCAGTTTGATGATTAGTAAAAGAGTGCGTTCACAAATTAAATTCAAAGTTGTCAAGTCCCTATTGGAAAACCCTATACTTCAAACCAAAAATAAAGTTTTTAAATATCTCAAATGGTTTGCCTTTTATTTAAAAAAAAAAGTTGTCAAGTCGTTATCTATCTACCTATCCAAGAAAATAGATCTAAACTAACACCAAACGTACAAGATACGACAAAAAAAAAAAAAAAAAAAACGAGTAAAAGAAAAAAGAAAAAAAAGGATAACATAAAGGGACAAGAAAAAAACAAACTGAGGACGAGAAACACATCAGCAAAAGAAAAAGAAAAGAATAAGACAAAAAAAAAAAAAAAAAAAAAAAAAAAAAAAACTAGGAATAAATTACCGAGGACGAACCGAACAGAGATTGCGGTGGTGAGATTGCTGTTGTCTCCAGGGATCCCAGTTATCTCTATAATATTTTTTACGTGTTTTTGTTCTCTCCAATTGAATTTTCCCCCTAAAGAAGTGATATTTTATTTTTTTATTTTAGCAATTTGTTTTTATCTTTCAGCTGTTGAATTGAGCTGAGTGAGTCGCTATTAATTTTTCTTTATGCAGAGAATTTCGTCATAGAGCAATTCCAGGCTAGCTGTTTGTCGGCATGCTCGACTAGGAGCGTAGAGAGGATTTGTGCATTACGCTTTAAACGATGTGTGAGCGTTGATGCATCTCCCGTTTTTGTTTTTGTTAGTGGCTACTGTTGTAGTTATTGGAGTTGAATCATTTTGTATTTGTTTAGACTTTTGACTTAGAGCGGAGCATTAATTACACCGATATTGTACGCCGTGATTGCACATATAGTCAAAATTAGCTGTATTAATGTTAACACACAAGCAGTGGAAAAACAGATTGCAGTTCCCGCACGAAATTTTAAAAATCGTAACTACGTTCGATTTTCTTTTTGCAAAGAAGACATTGCATTTTTTTTTTGTTTTTTTTTTTATTTTAAGTTATGACTTTGAATTAAATGTAACAGATTTGGGGAAACAAAAAGTGCGCACCCCACAACACTCAAAGTTAACACGTACGTACATTTCCAAGGTCGCATCACTACGTGTGCGAAAGAATGAAAGTATTCTTGAGATGTGTCAAGCATAGACCTTAATCAATTAATAGACTTCTTCGTTATCGACGGTTGACTGAAAAAAAGATTTAACTGGGCATTGACTAGGACTCGCTTGATGCACACTTGTCGATGGCGTCTAAGAGCTCGCAGCTATAGTTCAGGTGAATTTCTAAAAGTTCTTTATAGACCTTCATTAATTCTTCTTTTGTTAAATCCTTTTCTATCTTGCCTGCACCCATAATTTCCACATGGCATCGCCTTGCTATTGCTAAATTATCATCAAGGATTGATAGAGCAAATGTGCTTTCTGCAGCTCTCCAAAAGAAATGGTAATTGAACATTTGTTTTTAAGTTAAATAATATGTGTATTAAATGTAAAATTTATTGAATGTTCTATATATGTACAATATGTTATAAGTATATTACGAGTGTTTGTACCAATATGTTAAAATGTAGGATTAAGAATTTAGTTAAGCGTAGATAATTTCCATTAGATTTAACAGTCCCCAATTAATGTTAATAAATACATGTATATATATTAATTGATCTATAAAGTAAGTTAAGTAAAAAAATAAGGACTTACTTTTTAGCCCTTATTGTAGAGTGATTTGGTGATTGATGTAATATGTAGAATTGTGCGGCACGAAAAATCCGATTTGCACAATCCTTGTTGCTATGAAAGCCCTTTATATTGTAATTGTTCAAGTCCACAATTGTAAAACCTTTGATTCCTTGTGCATATATATATATGGATATATGTGTTTATACACTAAAATTTACACAACTGCACACAAAACGATCTGTAATGTTTTTTTTTGTTTTGCCGATAATTTGGCTTTTTTCCTTTGGAACCGTAAGGTTAACTTTATTTTCCGAAAACTGTAACGCTTAACTAAAACGGTGTGAATAGAAATTAAACGACTTTGTCTAATACGTTGTAAAAATTGAGTGTGTAGTTTATTTTATTGTCTTTAAATTGTAGGTATATACATTTTGATACACGCAAATCGAAACGACAGAGTCGTAATTAGGAATTCCAATATTATGACTAGATGTCTCAATCATAGTCATTTTCGGTGATATTATCAATTAAATCATTAGTTGATAAAAAAGTGTGAAGGTGAATTGGCTATATTAGTTTTTATTTTTTGATTCTGAGTTTTGTTTTTGTGATTACCCAAGTTGAAAGAACAAATTTGAGTGATTTGCAGTAAAGTGTAGTGGTGAAGGAGGGATTGTATGAAAGGGAATATTATTTACAACTGAGTGACATGTTTTTGAGTTGGATTGTTGAATTGAGGTAGGCATTGTAAGGGAGGTCAATGGATTGACTTGATGCTATGTTGAAAGAGGTTTCACTAGGATTTGCTTTACAAGGCAATTTATTTTTTTTGATAGCTGAAGGGATGGGAGAAAGATTTTTATTAGAAATATTAAGCAAGGTTGGCCCAATTGCTTGTCGTGCAATTGATGAATAAGAGGAAGAAGATGATGAAGTATAGATAATGAATATTGTTTGCTGTATATTTTCTTCGCTTCAGCCCTACTGCATTTTTTTTTATAGTTTTGATCTTTAGTGTTTCTTTCTGCGTATAGATTTAACAAGTATTAACAAATTACCTTCGCGAAGCTGTGTAATTGATTCTTAGCTCGTACTGATGCCATCAATTACCTTCTTTAAAAGAAATGGGGTGGCCGTGGTGTAGTCGTACATGCATAGACTTCTCAAGCAGAGGGTCGCGGGTTCGAATCCCGTGCGAGTCTTTTCATAGAATTTGTATGTAGTTATATAAAAATCCCGTCGGCGTCAACTCTGACATGAAGGCATAACACTGATGTTGGATTGGTTGCTGGCTGGACTAAATGTAACGAACCAACAATTAGCACGTACTAAGACCCACTGGTTGAGGATGCACTGGCTCCAGTTTGACAACCACCTCTAGAAAAATATCGAAACCTAATACACCTGAGTTTCAAACTACTACACCACTCGCCCGCGCAGTGGAGAAAAAGTCAGTAAAAGGGTATTTATATTCCCTTGCTGCGCGTGCGAGATTATATAAAAAAAACACACTGATGGAAGATAGAGGTTTTTGTGGGTCCGTGGGGGATATAATTATAAATTTAGGATTTGGCGAATTAATTTGTGAAAGAAAGTTAAAGCTTTTTTCAATGGCACAGAAGGAGATCTTTTTCTTTGTTTTTGGGGAGTCAGATTTAAGATTAAACACATCGCTTTGTACTGGGCATCGCCAGCAAATCAATTAAAGAGAAGTTGTTTGCAAGAGAAAGTGAACTAACCTTCGACAGTGCCATAGAGTTATCTTTGTAGAATGAAGCCGCAGAAAGAAATGCAGAACCTGAGCAGCAGATACAGTGCAAGGCAGAGTCGGTTTTTCGGATGAAGCCAACGATTAAACATCAACAAAAGGGACCCAAAAATCAATCTTTGGTATGTTATTGTTGCGGGGTGAATGGACATAAGTCTTCTACATGTAAGCATAAGCAGTACAAACGTAATAAATGTGGCAAAGTGGGACACTTGCAAAAGAATTGTAAAAATTCAGAAAAAGTAAAATCTAAAAAATGTTTTGCGAAACAAAATTTTATTGAAATGGAAGAACACGAGGAAAAATTGTTTTCTATTAATGCGGTAAATAGTGTTGACCCTATTTTTTTTACTATTAAATTAAATAATCGGGAAGTCAAAGCGGAGTTAGACAGTGGTGCCGCTATTAGTTGCATAGGCTATAAAGATTATGCGCGGTGGTTTTATTCCGTTCCTTTAAACAAAGCATTGATTAGTTTGGTTAACTATAAAGGGAGTAAATTTAGACCACTTGGTAAAGTTGTTTTACGAGTTCAATTCAATAACAAGCGTGAAAGCATGGAAATTTATGTCATGAAATTCATGGTGCAACATTCTTAGGTCGAAATTTTATGAAAAAATTCGGGTTTGAGTTTACCATAAATACAATAATCCTGCATAACGAAGTAATATTTTTTTTTATTATTTTGTTAAAATTGTTACATTTTATTATTATTTATTATTATTATCAAGGAAATGGTACAAATTAATTTGTAGGGTCGGGATTTATATTTCTTACATTGTGTTAAATACATTTCTTAATTGTGTTATAACAATTTTAATGACTTGAATCATTCTATAGCACTTGCTATATGAATGATCCATAAATTCAATTTAACAGTATATGTGTGTATTTGTGGGGTAGATACAAAAGATAAAAATGTAATCCAAATTCAATTCAAAATTATTAAGTACAAAAAAAAGAACTATGTAATACGCTTTAATAATATTTGTTAATAAAATTAAAAAGCCAAATTACTTTTTTTTAGAAATATAGTTGGTGGAATATTTGTTCTTATTTCAAGCGGTAGCTTATAAAAAGTCTGGGTGCTGTCACAATAAAATATCTTTGAAAATGCGGTTTTTTAGCTGCCGGGATTTTTACAAGCGCCATATTATTAATTCTTAATCCGTAAATATTTGAGCTTCTAAGAGTTGAGCTGTAACCACTTCGCGAAAAGAATACTTTAAGTACTTTAAAGATATAAAAATGACTTAGTGGAAATACTCTAAGATTACAAAAAAGAGGCCAACTTGCTGTAAATCTGTTTACCCTACAAATTATTCTCATTAAGTGCTTTTGAGCTATGTGCAGTATTTTTGTTGTTTAGTTGTAGGCAACTCCCCAACTTGAAATCCCATATTGTAGTTTGGAGTGTGCAAGTCCATAGTACAATATATCATCAGGAAAATCTTTTTTAAACAATGTGGTTTAAGTAGGTACATTTTACGGGTAACAGCTAATATATATTTTTTTAATACCTCCACATGTTTTTTCCAATTTAAATTCCTGTCAATTAAAACTCCCAAATATTTAAAACTATCTACATATTCAATTTCAAAACAACTAGAGCTACAAGCATATTCTTGTGAAAAATTAGGTTTTCCACAAGTATGAACAGATAAAGACAGATTTTTACATGCAGCGGAGTGAAACGAGATGAGACAGTCATTACGACAAGGGCCTTTTAAGTTGAAAGACATTAATATTGTTTTTTCATTAATTAACAGTTCATGCTTGACAATCTATTGTCGTAATATATGTGTATCATTTAGGATCTTTATTGATAAGTTAGTTGAGCTGTCATTTGTATAGGGCAATGCAAAATCATCAGCAAATGCTGTGATATGACTGTTCAGATTTTGGGAAAATAAGGAATTGATATAAATTAGAGATAATATGGGGCCCAGGACTGATCCTTGAGGCACTCCAGTACATATTTCTAATTCTGTACTGTACACGTTTTTCAATTTAACTCGTTGAGTTCGACCAGCTAAATAGGAAGTAAACCAATCGTGAATTACTCCTCTTAGTCATCTTCGGTTGACTTGCCTTCTCGAAATCCAAACTGATCATTGCAGAAATAGTTGTTTTTATTAAAAAAAGATACTAGACGAACTTTTATTAATTTTTCGAATACTTTAGAAAATGCAGGCAGTATCTATATTGGCCTATATTGAGAAACTAGGGTTCTGTAACCTTTTTTAAATAAAGGAATTACTTCAGCAGATTTCAAAGACGATGGAAATACACCACAATTAGTTTGTTCAGTCTTAGGTTCTATTCTTTTAAACTTTTGTTATAAGGCTAACGCAGACATCTTTTCCTTATAGTATTTTTTTCTGTTATTTTTTCTAAAAGATTTCTGCTGATCAAGGGCCTTAAACGCTTCAACTTACAATTGCATGAAGTCGACGATTGAGTACAAATAGAGATATGTTTTTGTAGAATGTCAAGAAAAAGAACATAGGCCACCGAAGGATATCTTTCTGCATAAACTGGTTCCCAGAACTCAAAATTCAAGCTTTTTTTTTGCGAGCTGTAGAGAATGGAACATATTTATCTGTGGAATTCAAGTGTACTGTTTCCACGTTTAAATTGGTCATGCATTGATCAGTAATCTTAAGGTCTAATACGTAAGCAGAAAGACGATGTGGAAAACTATTACCTAATCTTACAAAAATATGGTGGATGCAAGTCCACGTGTCATCTGTGATATGAGTTGGTTTTATAAGTGGAGGTTCTAAGCCATAAGATGACATTAAAAGTATATAATTATCGGCGTCATATGTACTTTTCAAAATATCTATATTAATATCACCCACGACTTATAAATTTTTACTCTTTATATCTTTAAGTAACGTGTTCATTTCATCTACGAAAATGTCCTTGCTTAGATTATTTGAGCTGTTATTATAAAGCCGGTAAACGCAAAAAATAGTAAATTGTTCGTTAAGTATATGGCAGTTGATTTTGAAAACATCGGCACTGTTCAAATTCTTTTTCACTACTTCACACTCACAATCTTTTTTTGATATATACTATACTACCGCCAGATCTGTAAGAATTATTGCAATTATCATATTGATCATAGCCAGGTATGTTATAATTGGATAGTTCATAGTCAAATAGCCAAACTTCAGTTAAAACAATTACTTCTGGTTCAAAGGTACAAGCATTAAAGTGTGTTAGAAACAAATTAAAGTTTGCTCTCATACTACGTATATTTTGGTGAGAAACTGTAGTGTACAAATTAGTGGAAATATCATAATTTTCTGCGTAAGTTGAGTTGTTATTATTCATTTTAGTTATGATTGAAAATATGTATGTTTAAAGATTATCGAGGTCATCATGACACCTCACTTTAAATGCTGAATCACCTTCATTCTTACGCAGAAATATTATATTATTTCTCATCCACACATACTTATTGTTTTTTTCTTTTTTGATTTTCCGTGCTGCATCGAAGAGGGATCTCATGTGGAATGTTAAGCTATTGTTTATGTAAATTCGGGAGCCATCTTTATTTTTCCCTAGCAAGTTCGTCGTTAAGTTTTGAGTCTTTGCACTTTTTACTCTCATGATTTTCTCTTTCGTTAGTTGCAGAATGAAACTTACTGACACAACGTTTATGCACTTAGCTGAGTTACTAGATGTTGGTGCTCTCTTACTTTTTATTTGTTTCACGAAACAAGAGTTAATGTCACTTTCACTTATTTGTATGTTTAGTCCTTCGCGCACAATTTGCAGTGTAACTTGCACTGCGTTTGAATTATTGATGTCAGGCACATTATAAATTTCAATAGAGTTGTTGAGTTGTGCCTGCTCTAAGAAATTATCGCGCTCTTGCTGTTTTCCTCTCAATGTAAGAAACCGCGAGAGGACAATTTAGAGAGAATGAGCTTCTACATGATTTCTCACATTTAGAGCATCTCCAGATGTTACGGTTTTTTTTTCATGTTGTCCAAATCAGCTGGTAGCACATTTACACATTTTATGTGAAAGAGAGTTTTACAGTCATTGCACTCAAATTTCACTTCAAAATTTAATGACCTTGTGTACTTATATTCAGATTATACTTTTGAATATTAGAATAGTTTTAAGATTAATAAGTCACTGTTTTTATGTTTTTGTTCGTCTATTTTTATTACTTTATTTAGAATGAAATTAAATTGCGTGTGCACCCCACAACTACAACTACTTAGTTAAAAAATTTTCAATGGTTTTCAGCAGTGCATTAGGTTCTTTTAATAAAAGGCGAATAAAGTTAAATTTAGTTGAAGATGTCACACCTCGATTTTTTTCTCCACGTCCTTTGCCTTTCAGTCTGGTAGAAAAGGTTGAAAATAAGCTCAATAGACTAATTTCGTGGGTTTCAGACTACAGGCGTTGGTGCCTGTTTTAAAATCCGACGGTTCGGTCAGGTTATATAGCGACTTTAAGATTACCTTGAACCCGTTTATCAAGATTGAAAGGTTTATACTCCCTAGAGTTGAAGATTTGTTAGAAAAAATCTCATTTGGAAAAATCTACGCAAAAATTGATATTGCATCTGCTTACCAGCAGATGGAATTGGATGGAGAGAGTCAGACACTAACTATTTGCACCCATACCAGACTTCCTTTCGAAATAAGTACTTATCCCACAGTTTTCCAAAAGACAATTAAACATGTGATAAATCAAATACATAATAAGTCAAAAGTTCCAATCAATGTGCAAAAAGTAGCAGACGAAACATCTTAGGATAAGGCGCTTAGTCAGGTAATTTTATATGTACTGAATGGCTGGCCGAACGAAGTTGTAAGTGAACTTAAACCGTATTTTCATAAGAAAAATGAGTTATCCGTGGAGGCTTACTGCGTAATGTGGGGATACAGGGTAGTAATACCAACTTCCTTAAGGAAGGAGATACTCAAAATATTACATTCTTTTCATTTTGGTATCGCAAAGACTAAGTCGCTCGCCAGAAGTTAAGCCAAGACATAGAGCCTGTTGTAAAGTCGTGCGAAATATGTGCAATACAATTAAGTAGTCTGCCGAGAGGTGATCTTGTTCCGTGGCAACCAACTTTACGTCCTTGGGAACGTTTGCATTAAGACTTTTTTGGTCCTTTTCGAAATAAAAAGTTCTCAGTCTTCGTCGACAGCTTTTCCAAATGGTTGGAAGTTTTTGAGGCCAAAAAGGCAGATACTTTTAATACGTTGGACAAGTTGCGTGAAATTTTTAGTAGGTCGGGATTTCCAGTGCCTTTACGGCTGAAGTTTTTTAAAACTTATGCAGGGAAAAAGCTAAAAACAGATCCCTACACCGCCGTACCTCCCTGCGTCCAACGGCCAGGCAGAAAATTGTGTAAAATCTGTAAAAATTGATTTAAAGAAAATGCTTGCCGAATAGAGTTGCAGAATGGAAGTACGCTACTGATTATAGGAGGCAAATAAAAAATTCCAGGGAAATGCACTTAAGGACGTTTTGTGTAGGGGATAGCATCTGGGTCAGACTATACAAGTCAAACAAAACTTATTGGATCAAAGCAGCGTTGTAAAAATTTCGGGACGGAACATGTACAGCGTCAGCCCGGAGGATTCAAATGAAGTCTGGAATCACATACATAGATCAGCTGAGACTACGCTCAACAAATGTCCAGAGTTATGTAGATTTTAAAGTTGCGAGGGAATGGGGGTTTGTTTCAAATGCTCCTTTAAATAAAAATGCTTTTAAAAATAAAGATGCTTTGGTAGGTGAAGATCTTCCCATCAAGTGATCTAGTGATCTAGTGATCTAGTGATCTAGTGACTTCCTGGCCAATTCAGCAGCACTACGGGTCGGAGCCAAGTTCTTCATCTGAGGTTTCAGTCCTGGAAGAGCAAAATAAAGAACACAAATCAGAAAACCTTTCTCAGGTACATTAAATATGCCTTGCAGTAAAACAGGGCAAATCGTAGCACCAGTTATTGGTGAAACAGAAAAAGAGTCTTCTTGGTGCAGAAGGTTTTACAGAAAAGGTTAGCAGCCTTACCAAAAACATAAAGGGGCACCATGACTTAAAAATTTCCATGAGAGGGGGGGATGATGTAAAGTGTGCACTTACCATAGACTAACACTAAACGAAAAGCATGCACTTAGTCTAACACCTAACGAAAACGTCATAATCACAAAAACTTACTTGACGAATACGAAAACACGAAGACACTTTCTCCTCGTGTGTCATTAAATTAAGTCGTACTAAATATAATTTATACTTAACCAATATATATAAAAGGAATCATCAATCATTTTTTATTTAACGTCCAAGGACATAAAACCAATGAAGCTGAGGAAGATAAGAAGTGTGAGAACCATTTTAACAATAATACAACACGTTTACTTGACGGCCGTTATCAGGTTCGCCCGCCATTTAACGATGGAACATATCCCTGTATAGGATATGTTCCACACCTTTGGGTGCAATGAAGCTGCACGAACTGCAGTTAGAGAAGCGTCTTCAAGCTAATCCCCAGCACATAAAGAGCACGCATATTAGATTATGAAGAGTTCGGCCACATGACTTCAGTCGTTCCTTCTGATGGAGTTCGTAACACACCCTTTCACTTTTTTTTTATCCCATCACTCGGTCATTAAAGAATCCAGTACCATCACAAGGTTGAGAGTTGTGTTTGACGCATGTTGTTTTGGTTCTTCTTTGAATGACGAGTTGATGACAGGCCCAAAGGTACAAACCGACGTCTTGGATTTCATTTTGAGATGGCGAAAGTACAAAGCCGGTAATCAATTCAACTTTCAAATTAAAAATTCCTTAATCGATCGGGTCTATCAAACAACTAATAAAATTGAAAAAGCTGTGGAAAAGAAAAGGATATGTTCAAGCGCTTTTCTCGACGTATCGCAAGACTTCGACGAGATATGGTATAAAGGCCTCAAGTATAAGCTACGAAAAATCTTGCAGGAAAAAATGTATGGGCTGAAAAGTTTTTAAGAGACGGCACCACTTGAATTAAATCCATACCATTTTCAGTTAGTACCAACCTTCAAAAGATAAGTGTATAAATTTGACAGCTGTCGGACGATTAGTTCTCGAGATAAAGCGTTGTGAATGAAGCAACTTTTGTTATTGTGAAAAAATATGTCGTCGGTATGTGACAATGGATGAAACTTGCCTACATCACTACACACCAGAGTCAAGTCGGGAGTCAGGTGAGTGGCGAGCAGGCGACGAACCTCGTCCAAAACGACCAAAAACTCAACAGTCGGCTAGCAAGGTTATGGCATCCATATTTTGGGATACACATGGAATAATTTTCATCGACTATCTCCAAAAGGGGCAGACTATCAACAGCAACGATGGCAAAATTTAATGAATTCGGACACGAATTGCTTCCCCACCCACCGTATTCTCCAGATTTGGCCCCCAGCGACTATTTCCTGTTCGCAGACCTCAAAAGAATGCTCGCCGGAAAGAGATTTAAGACCGATGAAGAAGTAATCGCCAAAACAGAGGCCTATTTTGAGGTTAAACCGAAATCGTACTACAAAACTGGTATCGAAGGATTGAAAAATCGTTTCAATCAGTTTATCGCCCTCGAAGGCAACTATATTGATAAATATGTTAAAGTTGAATTTTGTAAAAATTTTGTGTTTTACTATAAAACGGCAAGGCCCATGGTTTAGAATATTGGGATCTTACCTCAGTAACAGACTTTTTCGCGTCAGATACTGGACTGAAAGCTCGGATTTCAAATAAAATCTTGAAGGTGCACCGCAAGGAAGCGGTATCGCGAACGATACGGCTATTCACGCTGCGGATAAAACCGTTGAATCTACGGGAAAACTCCAACTAACTTTGGACATAATATGCGAGTGGACGAAGACAGAAATCAGCGTTTACAGGAGCGTTAACAATTTACCTCAGTTCATAAAATCTGTACAAATACTATATGCAAACAAGGTAAAATATTAAGGAATGACTTTAGAAGCGAAACTTAAGTGGAAATCGCAATCTAAAAAGAAGTGCTACAAGTACGAAATCGGGCTCAACGAAATGTATTGGCTTATCGGAAGATTTACTAAACAAATCATATGTTATATAATAAATTGTAAAAGCAAGTGTATGGTATACAATTTTGGAGTTGTACCAAACCAAGCAATATTACTTTATTGCAAACATGTCGAAACAAAACGCTAAGAGCAGTTATTAAGAAATTGTGATATTCACAGAGACCTTAGAATTGTTACCGTGAGTGACGAAGTAGCAAATCTAAATGACTCGAATCTGAGTGACCAGATAGCAATGATGGATTTTTCAATTTTGATGTTTCAGCAGCTATCAAAATAACCAATGATATTCAGCCGTCAAAATGTTCAGCAAGGTTTGCCATTTCATCATGCATCATTTGACACTTGCTGAACGTGCAGAAATTATTAAAAAATATCAGTGGTAAATACGCAACGTGAGGTCGGTCGTCGTCATAGCTTCAGTGTGTGCCACACCGAACTAGAACATATAAGAAAAAGTTAATGGGTGCTGTTATCAAAGCTTTCAAACCTATTGTGTACCAAGAAGCAAAATTTTCCACGATCGTTATGTATTTTTTTTTTCACGCCATCAGCACGCTGGAGAATCATTTGAACAGTTATTAGTTGATTTTACGAAATTGGATGAAAGTTGAGAATTCTATAGAAAAAAAGAGGGTATGATAAGTGATAGAATAGTTGTTGAGGCAGCGGACCAGAATACAAGACTATAGATATAAAAGTTAGAATATAGTTTTTATAGCAAGACAGTTTGAATTTGGCAAGAGTAAATGAGATATGTCGTGTAGCCAAAGAAACAGGTATACAATCAAAACGAGATAATTTCAATACTATTAATTCTTATTTCAGACTTAAGATGAGGCGAGGAGACCAAAGGCACGTGAGATACCAAGCGACCAGAAATCCTAGCACAGATATATTGTATAAATTAAGTCGTTGGTATAAAATACATTGTCGTCGATAGCCATTTCCCACCTTTCTTAGAATAAAGATCTTGTATATATTTTGGTTTGAATTGCAGAATTGGAGCAATAGAGAAGCGAGATAAGATAATTGGAGAACGAATTCGTGATCAAAAGAAGAACTGCTTTAAGTCTTTCTACACTTACATTTTCAGTATTTAAACCCAATGCTCGTTAACAAACCACCTCGTCGTATTCCAACAGGCCTTAATGATAGGGTTAAGGTAAAATTTCAGGAAATGGAAGAGAATGGGGCTATTGGTAAAGAAGACGAACTATCAGATCATTAAAATTGTCTTTAGATCCTCGTGAATTAAACAAAAGTTGAGAGGATATTTTTTTCATTCTGACGATAGATGATTTTCGCTTTGCTTCGAAAGGGATATAATAATTTGTTGAAGATATTTTAGTCAATAAATGTATGTATTAATAAAAAAATATTATGGTTGCATATAATTAATAATATACATAATTATTGTAATCGAGGAAAACATTAACAAATTTCACAAATGTCATAGTCATTTCTCTTAAAATGTTTATCAATATAGCCAATGAAACATTTGTAACATAAATATATACAGAAACTAAAGAAAATATTTGTTTTATATAAAATATACGGTTGAACATTTGGTCTTCGAGTCTTTCTAGAAAACCTTCAATAACTAATTCGAACTTAAGAGAAGTCAATTCAGTGTGTCGCTTTGAAATTTAATCTGCCAATAACATTTGAAACCTAAACTTGTCCATTTGAATATAATTATAAAAGGCCACATAACTTAAAAATTATTATTGGTTTTATTGATCTTGCATAAATACAAAGAGTAATATATTCAATTTCAGCTTCAGCACCTTAGGTTTTCTGTTGAAATTTTACAAAGATAGTATGTATAATACAGATAGTATGTATATGTAGATTAAAGTTAAGTACATAAATTGTTTATGGTAATATAAGTCTTGCTTAGATAATTAATGTTAAACTTTATTAAAGTATAGGGTGATTCATCGCGAGGTTTGATTTTTCTTGTAAAATAGAACACATTAATTTGAAAGAGAAGTCAAAATTTTTATTATCCGTTAAAAGAACTATTCATTCCATTTATTCTTTGAAAATGATATTATATAAATGTTGGCCACGACTACGTCTGAGGTGGTCCATTCGGAATCTCCAATTTTGCGCGACGCTTTCGAGCATAGTGACTGGTATCTCGCGGATAACACGAATATTGTTGGCTTCCAAAGTGTCAATCGTTGCTGGCTTATTCCTACAGACCTGAGACTTTACATGTCCCCAGAGGAGATAGTCCAAAGGTGTGATATCGCACGATCTAGGCGGCCGATTTACCGTAGCAAAACGTGAAACTAAGTGCTCACCAAAATGATTTCTCAACAAATCCATTGTTTCACGCGCTGTATGGCTCGTAGCGCCGTCTTGCTGAAACCAGAGCTTACCGAGACCATGTGCTTGAATTTCAGGAAGTACATAGTCCGTTAACATGGCGCGATAACGGTTACCATTGACAATAACATTCTGATTTGCCTGATTTTTGAAGAAATATGAACCAATGATTCCACCAGCCCATAAACCACACCATACCGTTGTTTTTAATCATGCTTAAATTAGGCAGCCCGCAAGAAAGGAATTATGTGCTTGCCTCGGCTGCATTTTATCGAAAGCACAATGCATCACAATTATGTCTCAACGATCTTGGCATAGAATCCAACGCTAACAAAACGTACTCGCTTTCTCTTAAACAGTGCCATCGAACTCCGGCGAAAAAATCAGCTGCTTGCGGTACACACAAACCGTGGCGAATTCGAAACGCTTTCTTATCGAAAGCTGTGATGACAATACATCTATTCTATGTAATTATTTGGTATTTTTTTTAGTTTTCTTTTTTTCCTTCATAATTTTTTTAATTTAATATTTCTATATTCAACTCTCAATTTAGTTATTTAAATAACGTTTGTAAACACTTTCTGGCTAATGAATTTCTCTAATTTTTTTTTTGTGACTTGCTATTTCTGTTTCTGACCCTTTTTGTTTTGATTAATGAACAACCATATATGTTAGATAACACTAATGGGAGTGTCATGGGCGTGGGTAGGAATGAGAACTTGTATAGTATGATCCGTGTGCTCTGTGCACAGAAGAATGGGTTAAAAATTTGTCATCTGAATGCACCAAGTTTGCACAATGCATTGAAACTAGAGGAGTTCAAATATCTATTTGTAGGATCTCAGGTTGATGTTGTTTGTGTGTCTGAGACTTGGTTTCATTCGCATGTCGAAAACAAATTGTATGAAGTGTCTGGTTATAATGTTTTCCGTGGTGATCGAATGGGTCGAGTAGGTGGAGGATCTGCTATTTATATGCGCGAAGGGTTGCAGTGTACACCTGTTTGTAATTCTATGCAGGACACAGGGCTAGAATATTGATTCGTCAAAATTGTATGTGAGAGTCAAAGAATTCTATTTCTATACGGTGACCTTAACTGCAATTTGTTGGATGTGAATGTTTCTTCTCATTTGCTAAATAACTTTAAAGCGCTGAACTTATTCCTTGTAAATATAGAAAGTCCTACTCATTCCCAATTCAATTCAATTACTCTGATTGACCAATTTTTGTTAGTGATGTTAGTAAGATCCTACTTTATTGTCAGGTTCAGGTTCTCTGCTTTCTCGAGACATGATCTCATTTATTTAACCTTAGATTTTTAAAACATTCAGTGAACTGATTGGAATAGTCTGAGGTGCATGCAGTTTGTAAACGATAAAGTTGTGTTTTTTCAAGAACAGATCAGATACCTATTTAATAAACATATCCCACTAAAAACAAAATTTATCCGTAGAACGTCGCCAGCCTGGCTCAGAAGCGAAATTAAGAAGCAGATGCTGCAACGTAATACAGCCTATAGTCTATGGAGACGATATAGAGTCGAACCGCTATATCGGGAATACTGCCGTTTGCGGAACAAAGTGCTGCTAGACATAAGGTCTGCAAAGACGCTTTACTATGAAAATAGGTTAAGTCAAAATTGGTCTTCAAAAAATAAATGGAAAGCTGTTAAGGAACTTGGAGTTGGAAAAGAATTCCAAAAATAGCCGATAACATTGACTGTGAACTCTTAAACGCGAAGTTCTTTCATAAATGAAAACGAGTGTAATACATTTGATCCCTCAGACAACTCCATCTCCAATGAATCTTTCAGTTTTGTATGTATCAGTGATCAAGAGGTTGTCGAAGCGGTTCTATCAATTAAGTCAAACGCAACCGGCATCGATGGTGTTGATCCCCGGTTCGTAAAAATTCTCCTTCCTTACATTCTTCCTTCCATTACCCACATTAATAACAGCTTCTGAGTATCCACGTAAATGGAAGAGGGTAAAAGTTATCCCAATCCCTATAAAAGGTAATGACGATTATAGACCCTTAGCGATTCTACCGTTTTTAAGTAAAGTGTTGGAAAAAGTAATTCGGAAGCAAATGCAAGCATATTTGTCTATACATAAGCTAGTAAGCAGTTGTCAGTCCGGTTTTATTGTCAGTAGTCGATGACATTAGGAAGTCGTTGGACAAAAAATATGTTACTTTTTTAATTCTCTTAGACTTTTCAAAAGCGTTTGATACTGTTAACCATGTTCTTCCTTGCCGAAAACTTCAGACCATGTATAATTCTTCCAAAGAATCGGCAAAGCTTATTTATTCCTACTAAGTAGATAGGCAGCAATGTGTTGTGGTCAACAATAAAACTTCGAGCTTTCTTAGGGTATAGACTGGAGTTCCTCAAGGATCAATACTTGGACCTGTCCTTTTTTCTATTTGTTGATTTGATAAATGAAGAGTTGGACAATATTTTTCTATGGGCTCAACGTAACTTTCTATGTTTGAATACGGTAAAATCGAAAGCTCTCGTGATTCATAGGAAAACGCAGAACCTATCTACCTTTCCATCCATAAAACTTGTTGAAGAAATCGTCCCCTTTGTTCACACTGTAGGAAATCTCGAACTTATTTTTAACGAATCCCTAACATGGACTGACCATATAAACTCTGCTATTGGCAAGGTTTATGGATGGCTTCATATGCTTTGGTCGACTCAGATGTTTACACCTACAGCTATAAGAACTATGCTGGCGAAAACACTCATACTGCCAATTTTGATGTATGGGTGTGAGGTCTATGGCAAAGTTGGCTCAATTTCTAAAAGGAAGCTTAATGTTGTATACAACAATATTGCTCGGTATTTCTATGGCCTCCGAAATTATGATTACGTGTCAGTTTACTCAAAGTGTATTGTCGGCTGCTCGTTCGATAACCTGCTAGTGCTTCGATCCTTATCTTACCTGCATAACATCATACAGACACATCAACCTGAGTATCTCTATACCAGATTAGTTTTTCCTCGGTCGCAAAGGACTCTGACCTTAATGCAAACTCCACATTCTTGCCTGACATCGGAGCGACAATTCTTCCTTCATGCCACTCACCTATGGAACTCCCTGCCCCGTGAACTAAGAGGAGTCAGAAACACAAAAAAAATTAGGAATTTACTTTTGAGGTACTTGGCCAGTGAGTACAATTAATTAGCATATTCTATTTAAATTGTTGGTATTTATTTATTATTTGTTTTGTTTCGATTAAATTCTTAATTAATGGTCTTTTGTTAAATTAACATGTTTGTTATTTGAATCTTGTTTTCTTTTCTTTTTTTTTTTTATTTTTTCTATTCAAATATTTCTTGTTGTTCAAAAAATTTTGTATGTTGTTCTTATGTTTATTTTATTATGTTCAATTTGTATACTTAATTTTAAGGCTTTCACTATTTTATAAGATTTATCTTACTGTGATAAGCAATTTCATATTCAATAAATACAAATACAAATACAAGTCTCGGCCTAAAAGCGTACAAAACTCAACTTGTGAAAGAATTGAAGCCAGGCGAATTGAATTTGCGTCATATTTTCAGTGAATGGGCTCTGGAAAAACTCAATGAAAATTCGGTGTTTTATCGTGAAATTTTGTTCAGTGATGAAGCCCATTTTTGGCCCAATGGATACCAAGAGTCCCGAAGAGTACCAAGAGTTAACATTACCTCCATTAAAAACAATGGTATGGTGTGGTTTATGGGTTGGTGGAATCATTGGTTCATTTTTCTTCAAAAATGAGGCAAATCAGAATGTTACCGTCAATAGTAACTATTATCGCGCCATTTTAACGGACTATGTGCTTCCTGAAATACAAACACATGGTCTCGGTGAGCTCTGGTTTCAACAAGACGGCGCTACGAGCCATACAGCGTGTGAAGCAATGAACTTGTTAAGAGATCATTTTGGTGAGCACTTAATTTTACGTTTTGCTACGGTAAATTGGCCGCCTAGATCGTGCGATATCTCACCTTTGGACTATTTTTTCTGGTGATATGTAAGGTCTCAGGTCTTCAGGAATAAGTCATCTACGATTGACACTTTGGAAGCCAACATTACTCGTGTTATCCGCGAGATACCAGTCGCTATGCTCGAACGAGTCGCCCAAAATTGGACCTTCCGAATGGACCACATTAGACGTAGTCGTGGCCAACATTTACATGATATCATTTTTAAAAAGTAAATGTCATGAATTGTTCTTTTAACGGATAATAAAAATTTTAAGTTCGCTTTCAAATTTTTGTGTTTTATTTTACCTTATAAATCAAACCTCACGATGAATAACCTTATATTTATCTATTTGGAACCATCAGTGTATAGGATATTCCAACTGTCTGTAGGGAAGGTGTTTAACAGCTCGTTAAAAAGTTGGGCATAAACTTCATTAGGAGTTACGTCTTTTGGCGTTTTTGTATAGGCTTAAGTTGATAGAATCAGGTGGGAGGCGCCAAGGAGAGTGTTTTCCAATGGCTAGACTCTTAAAATTTGGGCTAAGTCCTAAATGGTTGGCAAAATATGCGTTGTACAAAGTTGATGGCCGTTTAGGGGTTTTTTTCCTAGTCAGAATTTTGGCAGCGTCCTCATGGAAAGGAGAGCCGAATGATGCACAGATCATTAACAGCAGGGATGTTAAAATTTCTTTCAGTTCTTCGATAGTCGAAAAATCTTTTTCGGCCATCACATTGAAAAGTGGCGTTGTTTTAAAAGCTCTGAAGGTTGCTCTTACAGCTGTGTTGTACGAAGGGTGGAGAAGTTTATGGTTTGATTTTGCGCACTTTCAAAATATCACCGATCTATGTATATTCAATTTCTTATAACGAAATTGGCTTAGTAATGTTAATAAGAGTGTTGGAATGAGCAAAACTATATTTAGATGACATGTATCTTATAATGATTAGTCTGGAGTTTAGTTTAAGCAATAATTCTTTAAAAAAAACTTACTATCGAATTATTGTATATCCTTAGAATGTTTCAATTGATTATATTTTGTTCATTTATGTTATTGAGATCTGTACGGGGACCAGGACATTTTATTTCCCTGCAAATATGCACATGCTAGTCATTTTTTGTAGATAATAAGGCCCCTGATTGAGCACTCCAACTATAAATTTCGTTTAATATTTCATTGAAAATAATCCGGGTTCGGTTTAAATCATTGCATTTACTCTTTAAATAAAGATCATAAGTGATCATAAGTGATCGATATTTTTGAATTTCGTGATAATTTCGCTTAAATCGTCATATGCGATGATGAAGAGGACCACCGAAAGTGGTGATCCATGGGGAATGCCGTTTTTTAAAACTATGGATGTTTGAGAATGTGTTATTTCGATCTTAATTTTCTTTTGGAAAGAAATGATTTTATAAAATAGTATATATTTGGGGCGATGTTCCATTTAATTAGTTCGCTTAATATAACGTAAATGCCAATCCGTTCAAAAGTTTTCTTAAAATTTATAGAGACTATAGATACATGATTTTTGCAAGATAGAACTGATGAGATGAACTCATCGATGTATAGGAGGAAGTCTAAAGTGTTACGACCGTATTTAAAAGCAACTTGATTAAATTTAATAAATTTCTGGCTTTCTATGTACCAAAGCAGTCTTTTTGAAATGATTTTCGTCAAGAGCTTGCTGATACTCGTACAAGTAAGTAGTGAGATAGGTCTGTAGTTGTTAGGATTAGTTAAATTTTTATTTTAGTGATTGGGGCTATAGTGGCAGTTTTCCATGTTGGGGGTTTAGTTACTTGGTCGAAAATCCTATTAAATAAGGCTAATATATGTTTCTTAATTTTAAGAGGTGTATTTGTAATCATGTGATAGGAAATTCTACCGTAGCCATGGGTTTTGCCTTTCATGGAGCTTAGACAGTTGATTTGTAATTCGATGAGTTCTGCAGATTTAGATGGTTCGAAAAGAATGTCACTGCTATCTAATAATAAGTATTTAGAGTCACAAAATTGGGTAGAAAAGTTGGATTTATTTGAATAGGCTGACCAGCTTTATTAATTGTTGTATTAATTGTTTTAATCGAAAGAGTAATTATCTGTCAATACCTTTCAATCCTTATACCAGACCAGTTTATGACGGTAAACTACGTATAAAGCGAATGGAAAAGGGAAGGAAGTGCAAACAATAGCACTTTTTCTAGATTTTAAAAGGGCTATTGAAACAATAGGTCGTCAAATTTTAATCAGAAAAATGTCAAAATATGGAAAACAAGGAAAAGAACTGCAATGCTTTAAGTCATTTCTAACAAATTGATCAGAGGAGAACCGAGGTTAACGACATCATAGGACATAGGAGTTCCATAAAGATCTATCTTAGGTGCACTGCTATTCATATTTTATATAAACGATATGACTAAAAGTCTAAAAAAATTCTAATTGTACAGTCATTTTATACGCGGATGACACGCTAATCTACAATAAAGGAAAAGATGGAAGTGAGTGAAAATCAGAGCTTGTAAAAGATATAAAACGGATAACATTCTGGTTAGTAATGAATAGTTAAATGAAAAAAAGACAAAAGTGATGGAAATAAATATTAATAATAAGACAACTATAGAAATCAATAATAGCATTATAGAAAACGTTGACCATATAAAGTATCTGGGAATAATAATTGATAGGTATCTCAAGTTCTCGGTGCATATCGATTACATATGCAAAAAAATTGCAAAGAAAATAGGTTTCTTTAAGAGAATAAGGAAGAAAATGGACAATATCACAGCGATCAAAGTTTATAACTCAACCGTGAAGCCTCATCTCAAATATTATTCCACAATTATATATTCATGCTGTAACCAAGGACATGTGGAAAGACGCCAAAAACTGCAGAATAAAGTGATGAGAAATCTTCAGTGCAATAGATTTATGTCGATAATAATCATGCTAAATGCACCCAAATGGATAACGCGAAAGGTTAGAATTTAACACGTTACTGGCTGTTTTCAAAATGAAGCAATAAAGCACACAAAGTCTATTAACGAGTGAAATAAGGACCGTAGGAGAAGCACAACCATATCGACTACGTAATTGCAATGATTTTAGAATTGAACGACAGATGTCAATGTCCGGGAACAACTTACCAGAGTTTATAAAAACCGAAAGCAACTACAGATTATTTAAAAGCAAAAGCATAGATTTTTCGAAACTTAATAGTTAACTATATTTTTGTATATTTTCTCTCATATTTATTGAAGTTTTTAAACCATTAATTTATTAAAGCATTTTGCAAACAAAAGACGAATATATATGTAGTATAATAAATTTTAAAACAACATGTTTTAAAATGTAAAATTTAAAAGTATAACTATGTACTAATAAATACAACAACAACTACTACTATTACTTTTTAAAAGTTCTGAATAAGCGCTTATTATTTTTCTGTTCGGCAATTTCGGAGTTCTACTAAGGGTCAATTAATTTTAATGGAGTGTGTTTTGTTTGTGGAATAGCTATATTTGCAGCTTATCGGAGGCCTTTGATTATTTTTATGTCTTCTTGAATAATATTAGGGGATTGAGGATGGCTATTAAAATCGATTCCAAAAAGCCAGATCAACAAGGTTAACCAGACCAACTTTAGAGTTGGTCTTAATTGGATGCTTTGACTACCGATGTAGATACATTTAATTATAGGGAACTGATCACACCCCTGTAAAAACTCATCTATGTTCCAAGTTGTGGATGGAAGTAATTGTGGAGAAACAAACGTAAGGTCTATATGGGTTAAGCTGCTATGAGTGGATAAGTGAGTCGAACTACCATCATTTAAAATGCAAAGGTCGGAGTTGGTTTAGAAAGATTAAATTTTGTTTACTTCTAGCATTAAGGTACTGAAGGGGAACCCCAGGAGGGGCTTCATGAGTTGAAATTCCCTGTAATAATTACTGGTGTACTCACTGACTTTAAAATGTTTTCCAAGTCAGAAGAAGAAAAGGGTTGGGTTGGGAGGATGTAAAGTGTCAAAACTGTAAACTTAGACCTTAATTGAATTTCTATTGCAATAATGGAGATATTAGAAGTAATTCGGATAATATTATGTGGAAGTGATTTGTGGACCAGGATTCCTGTACCCTGTTTTGCAGTTGTTATTGTGTTTAAGTTATGGAAGTATGGTTCATATTGTTTTGTGGCTGTTATTTGTAAATTGTTATGAACATGGATTTCTTGGAGGCAAAGGATTGCCGGCTTGTGTTCATTTATCAATAGTACCAGTTCAGGATAGTTGCTTAAATATCCATTAAGATTCCATTGAAGAATCTTAACGATTGATTTTTGACAAGGATCTTTGTGCAGTTTGTGTAGGACTATGAAGCGAAAAACCTGTGGATGGTGACTCTGTCGTTCCAATGCTGAGTCACTCAAAATTCTTTATTCTTTATTCTTTATTGAAATATTATGAATAGATGTCTCCATAATAGTCATTGTTGGTGATATTATCATTTAGAACATTAGTTGATAAAGAAGTGTGACGAGTAGGTGAATTGACTTTACTAGTTATGGTTTTTTGATTGTGAGTGTTGTTTTTGTGATTGCCTAAGTTGAAAGAAGAAGTTTGAGCGATTTAGTTTGAGTGATTTGCAGTAAAGTGTAGTTGTGAAGAAGAGATTGCATGAGAGGGGATATTCTTTAAAATTGAGTGATATGTGTTTGAGTCGGATTGTTGAATTAAAATAGGCATTGTAATGTTAGGATTGACTTGATGCTATGTAGGCAATTTATTTTTGTTGACAGCGCGAGGGATTGGAGAAGGATTTGTTCGGGCACAGTGCATTGTCATCCTCATCATCGTCATTATCATTATAGTCATCCACATCATCGTCAGTATTCTCATCATTATCAACATTCTAATACTCCTTTTATCTTAAATAAAAATACTCTTTATTTATGCTTAATTAATTTTCCATTAAAATTATCAATTATTTTGTTGTTATTAATTTATATCTTCGTATTTTTTCTAACTTTATATAATACAAAACAAATTTGAATTTTTCGCCAAACATTTTATTTTATGAAATTCAAAAAAATTGAAACATCGAACGTCTAAGGATAAGTAAGGAGTTTCATTCATCGTTCATCGTGAAGTTTGATTTTTAATAGGCTTTTTTTGACAGATCACGCGTTACTCCTATCATTATTGTTTGGCAAGTCATCATGGAAAGACTCACACCACAAGACCGTATCCAAATTGTTCAGCTGTGTTACGAAAATCAGTGTTTTTTGAGAAATGTTTTTCATGCGATTCGAGAAGCTTATGGTGCGCATAATCGACCTACTGAAACATTTATTGCCAATACCATTCGCAAATTTGAGTCCCAGTTTACATTAGTGGATGATACTCGACCGGTTAGACCACATCCAGCACGTAGTGAAGAGATGTGGAAGAATCGATTTGTCGTCGTTCTTAGCAGCTTGGCTTGGCGTTTTTGACAAATTGGCGTATTTTACATGAGGATCTCAGCCTAAAAGCGTACAAAATTAAACTTGTGCAAAAATTTAAGAAAGTCGACTTGAATTTGCGTCATATTTTCTATGAATGGGCTCTGGAAAAACTCAATGAAAATCCGGTGTTTTGTCGTGAAATTTTGTTCAGTGATGAACCCCATTTCTGGCTCAATGGATACGTTAATAAACAAAATTGCCGTATTTGGGCTGGTGAGCAACTCGAGGAGTACCAAGAACTATAATTACATCTATTAAAAACAACCGTATGGTGTAGTTTATAGGCTGGTGGAATCATTGGTCCATATTTCTTCAAAAATGAGGCAAATCAGAATGGTACAGTCAATGGTAACCGTTATCGCGCCATGTTAACGAACTACGTGCTTCTTAAAATTCGAGCACATGGTCCCAATGAGCTCTGGTTTCAACAAGACGGCGCCACGAGCCATACAGCTCGTAAAACAATAGACGTGTTGGGAAATCATTTTGGTGATCACTAAATTTCAGGTTTTGCTACGGTAAATTGGCCGCCTATATTGTGCGATATCACACCTTTTTACTATTTTCTCTTGGGGATATGTAAAGTCTCAGGTTTTCAGGAATAAGCTAGCTACGAGTGACGCTTTGGAGGCCAATATTGTCGCGCAAAATTGGACCTTCCGAATGGACCACCTCAGATGTAGCCGTGGCCAACATTTACATGATATCATTTCCGATAGTAAAATTTTTAAGTTTACTTTCAAATTTATGTGTTTTATTTTACATTACAAATCAAACATAACGATGAACCACCCTTTACAAGTTCATGTTAAGATACACAAAAAATATAATCGGGACTTGTCGTCCAACCATAGAAGTATCCACTTGTGTTTGTCTTTTATCTCCTCCTTCATTTTCGCTCGCTACAGTTTCGCACTTAGTACGAAAAACCTCGTACAAACATTTTTGGCATCCAACGTGTGGCGGTATTTTTAATCATTAAATTGATATTTTATTCGAAGATATCAGTTATCAATTATTAAACATTAGAAAAAAGAACATAGTGACTCATAAGGATACACGTAACTCACCTCAATTATCCGAACTAAGCGGATATCGGAAAAAATAAGGGTATTTGGGTACATATATCCCACAAGCTACTTTATCAATTTTCCCCTTAATTTGAACGTGCGTTTCAATTACCGTGTATGAAAATAGTCAAAACATAATAATCAAATTGCAAATTGGAAAAATTTAAATTGCATTATAAACTGAATAAAAAACTTCCTTTAAAATAAAATTACATATTTAAGATAACAGGAAAAACGCACATTTAGTTTAAGCCATACCAAACCTACATTATAAATAAAGTAATCATACCTGCATGAAAGCAAAATTAAATCATACATATGGTATAAAAATAAAGAGTTGTATAAGAGTACTTTGGTCATACACGCATCACACCATGAAGCTGCACTTGCGTTTTCAATTGTACGATCGATAACGTCATATATGTAACAAAACTATCAAATAACCCACATTCGCGGTAGAAGAGCTTTCGCTGAGTTCGATTCAGAACATATATTTGATTTCGGCTAAGTTCGATCGCGAATTATCTTAACAGAAGCTTTTCGCTTCGCTCAGTCTCACATAATTTTGGAATCTGGAAAGCTTTCTGCAAGTAGTAGATTATCGTAGATTTTGGAATTGGATGTCGGATAAATAGGAAATTATTGTTGCTGTTAATTTTTGCTGAGATTGGTCCATTTAGTTATCCGCATTGTGCGATTGGTCTGTTGCTGTCATTCAAGTTTTATTAAGCTCTGAACGGGTTGCTGTAGTCCTCTTCTGTCATAGGTCAAGAAAATTTATTGTCGTTGCTCCTGCTAACAACTACACACCGTGCCTGAAGAAAACAGCGCTATGGTTGAACTAAAGCAACAACGCGCCTCTACTAAGGGTAACATTACCCGTATCAAAACTTTGGTTGAGAAATCAACCAAAATGTCTGTAACCGAAATTGAATGCAGAAATAGGCATTCCCGAATCATACTTTAAGCAAGGGCTAACGTATTAAACTTAAATAGAACGCATTTCTCTAACCGCCACAACCCAATCGTTTACCACATCTCCGATTACCAAAATTTAGTGAAAAATAGTCGGATTATAAAAACTTTATAAATTCTTTCAACCACTTATTCGATTCCAACTCCACTTTGAGCAAAATTGAAAAATTAAATCACCTTCTTACATGCCTCTCCATGTCACAAAGGAAAATTACCCAAAGGCTTTGGAGAATCTTCTTCTTTCTCGAAAATATCGCAACAATGTTTGAGCTTCCTAAATGCTCACAATCGTCGGCCGCTCAACTTCGCAATTAAATGGACAGCATTTCCGCCATTTATAATTCGCTTACGTCATTAGGATCAGAGGTGGATATCTTGTAATGCTATTATAATTTACATTGCTATGTCCAAAGTGGATACGGAAACTCAAGCAAAGTGGGATGAGTACATTGACTGTACCAAACTACCAACATGGAATGAGGGCACCAAGATGATCAGCAAACGTTGTCAGTACCTAGAAGCACGTTAAAGCAAGCAGCTTCGTCCAGACCGTTTGGCTAGTTCAGAAAGTGATTGGAAATGGTTGAACAAGGTAAACCACATTCCTCAACATCACGATCGCAGACTTCATTAATTGTTATAAATAAAACGTGTACTTTTTTATAAATTTATCAAACTCCCGATTGCCGAAAGGTTTTTTAACATCAAAAAGTTAGGCTTGTGTTTAAACTGCTTAGGTGCAAGACCTGAAACCAATCACAGAATACGTTATTGCATCGACAGCAAAAGCAAGTTGTGAATAATGTCGATGAAAACTCAACTTCAGCTGCAGTAAGTGCTGCAATGCATGAGGGATGCAAAAGGACTGCAAGTCAAGTCATTTTGGCCATGGAACTCGTCCTTTTGCAGGATTTTCTGAAAAGTTTTTAAATAGGACGAGCGTTGCTAGATTCAGGGATCTTAACAGGGAAGTTTTCGCACGTTGCCTCAATTTGTATAAAACAAAGAAGCAGGTGGATATTGTTGGAGTAGGTTCTTCGTGAACAAAATTGAAGTTTCAGACTCAAACTATTGTAAGATCACGATTTAACAACTTTGAAGTCTCGTCGGAATTTTTAGTTACTCGTATTTTAACTGAGTATCAGCCAGATCGAGCACTGCTGGTTTCGGATTGGAACATTCCGAAGAATATTGATTAAGCGGACGAAAACTTTAACCAACCTTCAAACAAGGGCCTTCTCTTTGGCGCAGAAACCTTTTTTGATAAACTGTCAACAGGACAAATCAAGCTTGAAACAAGATTACCTACTCTACAAAAGAGTAAGTTGGAGTGGATTTTATCAGGAAAATGTGATAACAATGTCAGCATAATAAGAAGCCAGCGGGCGAACAACAGTCGACATTCGAACAAATGAAATGCTAAGCTAAATTTTTGGAAACAGTTGAGTTATTCACAATGATCGCATCTCAATACAATTGCCTTTCAAAAGAGACCCAGTTTGTTTAGGACATTCATACGACTTTTCCCTTAAAAGGTTCCTTAGGTTCGAACGTAGGCTCCAGAAACATAAATCGTTGAAAGAAGAATATGTTAGATTCTTATGTGAATATAAGTAACTTGGACATATGTCATTAGTCAATGAATGTGCTCAAACCAAACAGCACATCAACAAAACTATGAGTTGTTTTCGATGCCTCCTGTCGCACGTCCTCTCAGGTATCAATAAATGAAATCCTAATGGCTGGACCAACAATCCAGGACGAATTCTTCATCATTCTGCTCCGGTTTCGCCTGCATAATATAAGTACGCTATAACCGCTGATATAGTAAAGATGTATCGACAGGTGTTAATACATCCATCACAACGCCGGTTTCAATATCTTCTCTGGCGAGAAAGCGATTCCAACCCAGTTGAAACATACCAGCTGAACGCGGTGACATACGGAACGTCAGCTACACCACCATACGATGTTTCTGATTCCTGGCGGATAGATTTGCAAATATTTTCGACACCGGTTAATTGTAATTGGTTCTGACTTCTACGTTGACGATATGTTTACAGGAGCTGATGACTGTGAATTGCTTTTTAAGATAAAAACTGAAGATCACAACGATCTTAGAGTCTGCTGGCCTTAAGTTGTCAAAATGGCACAGTAATCATGAATCATTCACTAGAGAAGCGTTATATAAGGATTTGGAAATAGTAGAGACAGATCTTACTGCACGTGGAACACGTTAAATAATAATTTCATATCGGCCCACTCGCACTTTTTTAAAATACACTAAACGATCAATTCTCTCCTCACTGTTCGATGCAATGGGTTTGGTAAGCCCAATCATCATAAGAGCCAAAATAATTTTGCAGAAGTTGTGGATGGAAAAACTGAATTGGGACGAATAAATTCCACAAAGCTTGAATACGGAGTGGAGTCAATTTCTCACTGATTTACATTCCCTCCAGAAACTTCCAATTCCCAGATATGTTTTTTATGCAGATGTGCTGCATGTGATTGTCGGGAAACTGCAGAGATTGACAGTTTCGTGCGGATTTTGGAGTGGTGGTATCATTGGAACTTTTTGTTCCGAAAATGCGGCAGAAAACGCCATTTCGGTCAACTGTCAGCACTTCAGAACCATGATCAACAAATTTTTGTGGAAATAAATTGAAGACATGGACCTGGACGACAAAAGTGCGCATATCTTCGGAGCTATTTGTGAGATAGAACCGCAAAAACTAAACAAGATCTTGAAAATTTGAGTTGATAGTATACGCTACGATAGTATACTAATGAGAATATTATCTCTTTCTAATAAAGCCATAAAATACCGAAAATAATTGATTTTTCCTAATTTTATAATATTTTATTTAAAGAAAAAATTGTATTATGGATGCAAAGTTGTTTTGCAGAGTGACCAAAAATCTTTGGTTTTAATTATGAAAAAGACATTAATGACATTCACTCCCTCGGATTACAGAGGATAAAACTAAAGTTAGCCGGAAATGATCTTTGTGTTCGGTATGTGATTGGTAAATTTTTACATTTTGCCGAATTAATATTTTATTAAGAAATTCAGTGTATGATGGAACGATTAATACCGAATAAAGCCTAAAAGAATGGTCTCACAGTATAAATATGAGAGAATAAAAGAAAAAAATTTTAATTTAATTTGATTTTAAACCTGGTCAAAAACTGATGAGACGATGCAAAAGTTAATGAAGATTTATAAAGAAAAATAGCCTTTAAGCAAAGATAAACGCAACAATTATTTAAAATATTTTTGGCGTTTCAAAAACGACCTAAAGTAGCTCACGTGTGCGCCTGATAACTGCTTAGTGACCTTAAGCAGCTCAAATCGCAGTTGTTAACTAGTGCTTTTACTCGTAAGAATGCCAATAGTGAGCTTAAAAAAAGCCCAAAGCGCAGCAGCTCTAAATAAACCAGTGCCAGATTTCTGGAACAACTCAGGATCAAAAACAGGAGTACCTTTGGAGGTCCTAAGAACGCCCCAGCAGACCACGCATTAAGTGCGCAACGCTGGATCCTAAGTCACCGTTGGGCATTAAAAAACGAAAAACTTCGAACAAAAGGGAGCAATCCGACTCGCCAGCGTGTGTATGCTCCTGCTAGCATTATAAGTCTAGTTGAATAAGATACCAACTAAGAAAAAAATTTTTATTAAATTTTTGGAAATGAAAAAAAAAAAATACAATTTTGGAAAAATAATTGAATACTTATATTTTGAATTAAAAGTGAGCAAAAATTATTTTGGATTAAGAACTAAAAGAAAAGTGAGGCAATTTCAAAAGAAAAAATAATATAGCTAAGAAATCTTGAAAATAGAAATTTAAGAATAAATTGTAGTATCTAATATAAAAAATTAATATTAATTTAATATTAATTTCGTGCGAAATCGAATTAAAAAATATATAAAATGACGAATGAACAATTAATCTTAAGACCTTCTACGTTAAACCAGGCTATTCAAAACTCCAATCCTACCCCTTCCACTTCACAAAATCCTCCAGTTGCAAATACATCACCTGAACTGTATTCTCTTATATCATATTTCGTTACTAATGTCTTACAAACCGAAGGAAAGAAGATCGTAAATGCCATTATAAACCCCAATTCCGATCAGTTCGGTGATATCGACCCAATAATCACCTCAGAATATGGGGGAAATCTAGGAGATTTAGATAAAATTCCTGACAATGTTCGTAGCTTACGAGGTCAACCAAGGTAGTTTAGCTCCTGGAAGAAAGGCGTGGATCGTATTTTGCAGATATACAAACCATTAAAAGGGTCACCCAAGTATTTCGGTATTCTAAGCGTTATACGGAATAAATCGTTGGGAATGCTGACCTCATATTGAAATCATACAATATCCCCTTAAGCTGGGATAGCATTTCACACTGTTTAAATATGCAGACAATTGTGACCTCGGTACATTAGAGTACCAAATATCGTCGCTCGTCCAGGTTAACTCTTCCGTTCAAGAGTTTTATCAAATCGTATATTCCCAACTTCCATTAATTTTAAATAAAATATCATGCATAGATATCGGGAACGAATCCCCTTCATTTCTAATGCAAACATATAAGGACAATTCGCTTGATACATTTATCAGGGGCTTTAGACTATTAGGAATAAGAGAACCCTTAGACTTACCCCAAGCATTATACCTTTGCCTTAAGTTAGAAAACCAGAACTATACCACATAATATGCCATTGCCTATCAACATTTAAATAGGAGAATAAATCACCAAGTACCCCAGCAATTCCTAATAGGAAACAACAACCCCCATAAAACCAGATATATAGAACTCCGTTCTACCCACAATAAGGGTATTATCCACAACAGGGTATGACTAACCAAAGACCAGCCCTATTCAATAACACTCAACTACAACAACCTCCTCACAGCAACTTTTAACAGCAACAAATAGACTAAATTCTAGATCAGATAGATATATAGATCTTTATTTCGCACAAATTTTCTTAAAAATTTTTTTTAATAAGCTTATGATTTGCAGATGTACGAGTACGATATTGAAATATCTTTTAACCTTAACGTTATTTTACAAAGTTCAAATATAAAAAATATGGATTTAATAATGTTTTACAAAAGGAAAAGCTAAAAAAAACCTTTTATTTAAAGAATAAAAATAAAAAATAAATGAATAAATATGAAACTAACAAAGAGAAAAATGGTAAGTCAAAAATATAAAAATACAAGAGGATAGTATTCTAATTTTTAATTAGAGAAAACTCTGAAAAATTGGTAAATAAATAAATGCAATTTATATCAAAATTATAAATAAATAAATAATAGGTAAGTGAATAAATAATAGATATATAAATAAATAATATATAAATAAATTAACAAACAGGAAAAGTAAATGAATGAATAAGTTAACAAATACATTGCATGCACAATGAAGCCATGTTGACGACCGATCTCACGAATTTTCGTTGTGTACAACTGGCCCAGAATTTTGATAATGCAATCTTAAAATGATGCATAATGGAATGCCAAACCTTACTGAATATTTTGACAGCTGGATGTCAGTAACTTTACAACTGTCGGAACATAACAATTTCAAAAACTATCATTGCAATCTAGTCATCCGTTATTTAATTTTAGCGATTGAGTTCTACTCTAAATTGATTGAATTATTATAAATAAGTGATAAAAGTGCAAGTGTAATAAAGATTATAAAGAATAACTTTTTCATTCATGATATTCCCGAAATCATAATACCTGATAATCAGCCTTTTAAATTCGATTTTATATATCCACGTTTTCCACAGCCAAATGGATTGGCCTAAAAAGCTTTACACACATATGTATCATATGTGAAAAAGATTTCACAAAAAATCAGAAAATCAAGTACACCGATTTAGATTCCCACCAATTCCAGGAATAGGCTTATGTCCTCCAGATTTATGAAAGTAAAATAAATTAATAACTTTTGAAAACCTACCGAAACTACTAGCAGAAAAACAGATACGTATGGTTAATATTAGCTTTCCAAGAAAATAACTTTTCTTAAAATAGGGAAACAAAGTAGTTTGTAGAAATAAGGGTAAATTTGAGCCTGGTTTTGTTCCAGTCCAGTATAGCACACCTCCATCTTATTAGTTGAAGAATTATATAGTGTGTTATTATTATGATATTATATTGAATAGTATGAGACGAAATAGAACGCATTTAAAAACGTCTGTCCATGCACCGGAAATTAAATTGCCTTTTGAACAAACAAACGATCGGAAATGAATCACTTTTGCTGAAAAAACAATTTAATAATTTATACAACCGCATTACTACCTAATATATCAATAAAGTTCTTAAAGTATCTGGCGAATTGGAAAAAAGATTTGTTTTAGTCCATATACACCAGTAGGTATGGTTGTTTTTATAAGGAGTATATACTAGATGTACATATTTATGTGTAATTAATTATATTACAAAACAAAAATAAAAAATCTGTGTGTAAGTATCAATGAGCATTAGAGTAAAAAGTATAGTATATGAATTACATCCCAGTGGGAAATATGAAATAGTAAAGGCTTCCAAGGCATGCAGTGTGTAAGCGCTTACTCTTCATAATCAAAAAGGAGTTAATGGTAAGCACTTACAAGTTTTTAATATTGAATGCTTACAAAGCGATTCTTTTAAAAGTTACTCATAAGCTTTTGGAATTTTTCATGTAAGTAGCTGTCTTATTAGCGGCTTTTTTCTTTGTCTTTGATAAAATGAGTGAGCTGAAATATTACTGTACCGCAGGTACCATGAGCCCATCGCATGCACATCTTGTGCTCGTCTAGTGCTCATATTGCACTTGACCAAAAGAATGCAATGTACACGAAAGATTCTAATGCACCTGATCACCAAATACCGGATGATGCGGGTTGAAACGTAAGCAGTAATAGCCTATTAAAGGTTGAAAAATTTTAAAATTAAATTAGTCTTAAGTTTGAACATTCTTCAACATGCCGACAAAAGACCAAACCGGGGAGAAAACATACCCCCAACGAAGAATCCAACTGCCGCTCCTGCGACCAACCGGATTTAGCGGGGGGATGCATGGGAGCATTTCGAGTGTGCTGGCGTGGACAGCTTTATCGAGTCCAAGGCATATATGTGCGCAGCGTATGCAGGTAAGTGTAAGTAAGTTTGCCTAGTCTTTCGGGAGGGGTATCTCCAAATTTAGTGAAACATAGCCAAATAATATTCAGCCCACACGCCAAACTACCACAAGGTTCCGCTATAACGGCATCGACGGCGTCACTCAGTGCCGCTTACCGTAACGCGTTTTCAGCGAATTTACAAACCACGTGCAGCAATTTCTCAAACAAATCAGCAAATTCGCCGAACATCACCACGCCTTCCAGGATTTCTGCAATTAGTATGGCACCAACAGGATGCTCTGCGCCGAGTGTGGCCGCAGTTGGTGCCAGTCGTGAAAATCCTGCCACCGTCCACGTGTCGCCAAATGCGAGTAGATCCACCGTTACTGCAGGGTTTTGTACATCAAGGGAACCCGAATTTGCTGCCCGACATGTAACTTTTGCGCCAGCATGCGACCAGCCAATTATGCCAACCAGAGTCGCTGAAGCGGATTTCCTTGCGCCCAATGCGGCCGTAGTTGCTGCCCCGCCTTTGTGTCGCCACCGTCCAACAAATTTGACGACTCGCCAATTGTGCCAACCAGTGTCGCCGATGCAGGACTCTGCGCCTGGTGCGGCCGTAGTTGCTCTCGGTCGTGGACATCCTGTCACCGCCTACGTGTCACCGCCGTTCAGCCAATTTGCCGGACAGCCAATTGCACCAACCAACGCGCATATGCAGGATTCTCTGCGTCCAGTGCGGCCGAAGTCGCTGCCAGCAGTGGAGATCCTGTTACCGCTTCTGTGTCGCCTGCGTCAACAACCACAGCTATTCGTTCTGCAGCTTCAGGTGTCATATCCGCACCACCAACCAGTGCTCCTGCAGTCGGAGGACAGCCGCTGCCAGCTGTGGACATTCCGCCCCCCTATACGTATCACCCGCTTCTATAAAGGATGACTAGCGGGACAATGAGTTTGCCGGATCAAGGGTAGCCGGAGCTTCTGTCAACGTCGACAATGCTGCTCGCCAATGGTCTCTTGCTCCAGCGACGTACAGCTTTAAAAATTCGAATACACCAGGAGTTCCTGTGCCACTTCCACTGCTTCGGAAGTGGAAAAGTTGCCAACAGCCCGTGCCGTGATTGGAAGCTGGGACAATACCGCCGAAGCGAACGGTTACCGGAAGTCGACGGAAGAGGTTTTACGTAACTCAACAGAAGTGATGGGGCCTCAAGCTATTTCGAGAGGAGCCATCGAGCGAGAACATCAACAGACGTCGTTGCGATTACACCGCCCCGAGGCTCATACCAATCAGAATAATGCCACCAGATTTAGGTCGCATACGCACCATCCACACAACTCCCGACACGAGTACTACCCAGAACGGAACTTCAGATCAGTTGCGAATTCTCGTCTCAACCAAACTCAGCCGGAGAATCTGATTAAGCAGGAATCAGATCGGAACGCGACACCTAATGATGCAAGATCTACCCATTTTCGACGGGGACCCAGCCGAATGGTCCCTGTTCATTGCCACTTTCAATCGTAACTCCAAGTTGGGCGCGTTTTCAGACGAGGAAAATCTCGTGCGACTCCGTAAGGCCCTTAGGGGAGATGCTCTGGCAGCCGTCAAAAGCATAATGGTCCAACCTAACTGCTTCCAGCGGGTACTGTCGACATTACGGATGCTGTTCGGGAGACCTGAGCTGGTTGTCAATGCCCTTATACAGGCGATTCGCGACGCACCAAGTCCGAAGGTTGAGAAGTTGGACACCATCGTTCGATTTGCCATAGTGATAGAGCATCTGTGTGCTACAGCGGAGTCCTCCGGATTAATAGATTATCTAAACAATCCTGTGCTGCTACAAGAGTTCGTGGAAAAGTTTCCGCCGACTATGCGCATCAATTGGGGGATTCACAGGCAGACTCTACCTAAGTGCACGCTGATTGATTTCAATGCATGGATACGCGTGATGTCTGCAGCAGCCAATGGAGTGCTTACCTCACCACCGCTTGGACTAGCAGCAAGTAAAGGGGATCGGAGCCAAGGCGACAGAAGGAAAATCGGGAAGAACCTGGGACAACTACACGCTCATTATGAGGAGAAGGATCAACGCTCTGACAGTCATAAGAAACCATGTCGTATCTGCAACGGCGGGTGCCCGTACATGTAGCGATGGGAAGAGGTGCGAAAGCACAAATTGTGCAGGCGGTGCTTGACAAATCATGGTTATGGGAGCTGTAGGTCCAACACCGAATGCGGAACACATGGTTGTATACGGAAGCATCATTCACTTCTAGACAACGAAATTCCAGACGTCAAACTACCGCGGTTAAACACCGGGACAGTTGGCACTCATCATGATACACTCCGGGTTAGTAGTCATCGGACGGATCCTATCCTACTTCGAATTGTACCAGTTTATCTGTACGGTAATGGAGTCAAGTTGGAGTCCTACGCGTCCATTGACGACGGTTCCTCGGTAACGCTGATGGATGAGGAGATGGCAAAACTCCTGAACCTTTAAGGTAAGCCCAGCCACTGAGCCTGAGATGGACGGGATATACGTCGAGGTATGCAGGGAGCTCACAACTACTTGACTTCGTGGAAGTCTTCTTTTTGAAGACGCAAGGAAATTCTCGGTCGCTGACGTTCACACCGTGCGTAACCTATGCCTACTAGTACAAACACTTCGTATGGACGAACTGCAAGAGAAGTTCAGTCACCTTCGTGGAATACCAGTCGACTCATACCGTGAAGCAGTCCCACGTCTCCTCATTGGTGTCAACAATGCACAGCTCAGGCTCCCATTAAAGTCCAGAGAAGGCGGATCTCACGAACCTGTAGCCACCAAAACGAGCTTGGGATAGGTAATCCAGGGGAGTTTCGGTGCCGTAGATACGGTCATCAAAGAGGGTCGAAGCTATCACATATGCGAATGTAGCGACACAAAACTGAGCAAAACGGTGAAAAGTTTCCTACGTGCTGACAACTTCGGTGCGCTACCTCCATCAATTACTACCTTGTCTACCGACGACGCCCGCGCCATTTACCTGCTGCAAACAAGGACGATCTATAAGGACGGCCGCTTCGAGACAGGACTTCTCTGGAAATATGATGACATCAGCCTACCGAACAGTTACCCAATGGCGAGGCGAAGACTTCAGTGCCTCCACAAGCTGATAAGGAAAGATCAATAGTTAGCCGATAAACTCACTACGAAAATCGACGAGTATCTCGAGAAAGGGTATGCCCGGCAACTGTCAAATAACTGCCGGGAAAAATCGTGGTACCTGCCAGTCTTTCCCGTTAAAAACCCAAATAAGCCCGGTAAGATTAGGCTTGTATTAGATGCTGCTGCCGCCACCCAAGGTATATCCCTGAACTCTTTTCTGCTGAAAGGACCTAATCAGCTGACGCCTCTAACCACGGTACTCTATAAGTTCAGGCAACACAAGATCGCCATATGCGGAGACATCATGGAAATGTTTCACCAGATCGCCGTCCCACGGGAAAACCAACGCTACCAACGGTTTCTCTGTGGAAATGATGCGATGGGTGAACCCTATACCTACGAGCTGACGGTGATGACCTTCGGAGCAGCCTGTTCGCCATGTACCGTGCACTTCGTCGAAAATATCAACGCCGAGCGCTTTGCCAGTGAGTTTCCTGAAGCGTTCCAGTCCATTAGGCATAACCAATATGTAGACGACCTGATGGATAGTGTGTCAACAGAGGAGGCAGCCATTAACCTAGCTAGAACATTCGACACGTCCACAAGGAAGGCGGTTTTCACATCCCAAACTGGGTTTCGACCTCGCCCAAAGTGTAGTGGTATATGCATACAGTCCTCAAGCAGAGGGTCGCGGGTTCGAATCCCGTGCGAGGCAATTCTCTGAAAAAGTCTTCGTAGAATTTGCATGTAGTTATATGAGAATCCCGTCGGTGCAACTCTGACATGAAGGCATAACACTGATATTGGAGTAATTGCTGGCTGGGTTAAATGTAACGAACTAACAACTAGCACGTACTGAGACCCACTGGTTGAGGAGGCATTTTCTCGTCCCGTCCAGTTTGACAACCACCTCTGGGAAAAATATCGAAACCTAATACACTTGAGTTTCAAATTACTACACCACCCGCCCGCGCCCTGGAGAAAACCAGTAAAAGGGTATTCATATCTCCTTGGTGCGCGCGCGGGATTATAAAAAAATAGGACCAACATGCGGCACGCGGAGATTCTGTCTGGAGTACAGACGAAACGTGATGTCTTAAAAGTGCTGATGAGAATCTTCGATCCATTGGGACTGATAGCCTGCTTTCTTATGTTCCTGAAGGTCCTACTTCAAGAAATCTGGCGGTGCAAAATAGGATGGGATGACGAGATACGTGAGTCGGAGCATCAAAAATAGATCAAATGGGTTCAGAAACTCCCGAAACTGGATGCGGTGAATATTCCCATATGTTACGTTAGTTCCGGTTGGGGGCAAGAAACGCAGCTGCGCATCTTTGTTGACGCAAGTGAGAATGGCTTCGCCGTGGTGGCATACATTCGTAACTCCACCACCACACTCATAGAAACCAGTCTAATAGGGGCAAAAACCGTTATCAAAACCTCGATTAGAGCTACAAGCCGCTCTGCTAGCTTCTCTACCGCCCGATCTCAAACCGACCAGTAGATGATTTCTGGGACCATCCTTTCTCCTAACGTATTCGGAGAACTGCCCACAGGAAACGGTATTAGGACTGACAGTGGAAGAGCTGAGACCGCGTTTCATTGGGATACATCGTCAATAGTGGCATCCAGTATTTCGCAGCAACGACATCTGCAGCTGGACAACACTTCTCCGGAGTACGGCGTATGCTCTTAGGTTTCTGCACAATCTTAAATCGGAGAAAAAGAAGCAGCATAGTAATAGTGGGTGCCTAGCCAGCAATGAATTCAAGGAGGCAGAGGAAGCGTTAGTAAGGGACGCGCAGCGTGAAGTCCTTTCTGATGAGGTTGGTGACCTGGGAAAAAATCGCTACGTCGAAAAGGAGAGTAAGATCTACAACCTATGCCCGTTCCTGGATACAAATCACATCATTAGAGTGAATGGAAGGATTCATCTCTCTTAGGGAACATCCCAAGGATTACGACAGCCGATCATCATGCCTGTGATACATTCGACCACCGCATATATAATTAATTCTGTCCACCGCCAGTATAAACATCGCAACGATGAGACAGTCGTGAACGAAATTCGGAAAAATTCGGGAAAATATTGGATACCCAATCTACGTCCAGTCCTGAAAGCATTAAAAAGGATGTGTCAAGTGTACAAGAATAACAAGGCCCAACCACAGGCGCCCATAATGGCACCAGTTCCCGCAGCCAGACTTGCTTCGTTCCGCAGACCGTTTTCCTATGTCGGCATCGACTATTTCGGTCCGATAGCAGTAAGTGTTGGTCGGCGTACGGAAAAACGTTGGAGCGTACTTCTTACGTGCCTCACCATTAAAATCGTCCATTTGGAGATTGCCCACACACTGTCTGCGAACTCTTGCATTCTGTGCATACGTGCTTTCATGACTAGACGTGGCACGCCCATCGAGTTTAACAGTGACAATGGGACCAACTTCTGTGGCGCTGACCGGGAGCTGCGAGAAGCTTAGAAATTGGTGGACTCCAAAAAATTGAGGGAAACCTCAACACCAGCTGAAAATTTATACCCCCAGGGGCACCACACATGGGAGGTTGGTAGGAGCGCCTAGTTCGCTCTATAAAGAAGGTACTTAACACGTCTACGTCGCTGATGCGGAATCCGAATGACGAGTTGCTGCGCACGTGCTGATGGAGGCCGAAAATATTGTAAATTCGCGTCCTCTGACATACATACCAATAAAGAGTGAAAATGAGGAAGCTCTTATGCCGAATCAATTAGTGGAGACATTGAGCGGTCTAAAACCTGTGGCGGAACTTAATGATAATGGGAGAGTGGTAAGAAAAATTGGAAACACTGGTTGAACGAATACCTGCCCACGCTTACGCGAAGGAGGAAATGGTTTCTGCCAGTGAAGCCCCTACAGGTGGGTGACGTCGTTCTAATAGTCGACCCAAATCACCCCAGGAACTGCTGGCCGTAAGGGCGGATAGTCAAAGTTCGCCAGTCTGAGGATGGACAGGTCCGCAGTGCGCACATGCAAACGCGCAGTGGGATCTTCGAGAAGCCCACGGTAAAAATTGCGGTCCTAGACAATTGTCAAAGGCACGGAGACGGGGAAATTACCCGGGAGGAGTGTTGCGATGAGCGCGCCTTTACCTTGATCTATAACTTAATTCGTGCGGTTTGCTAAGAGATGGCGTAACTTGTATTATTTCATTGGTACATGCGTTGGAAAGCTACTGTCATTGTACGTCATTTCAGTATATGTCATTTATTTGCAGCGTAAAGAGCAATAATTTTTTTTCACTCAAATATGTCGAACTTTGTGCCTGAAAATGTGTTTTTGCAGGGAGTTCTTCTTCATTATGGAAGTTTATGGTGAACATGCGCTAGCTGAGCGAACGTGTCAAAACTGGTTTGCACGATTTAAAAGTGGTGATTTTGGCTTGGGAGACGATGAACGTCCTGGGCAGCCAAAAAAGTTTGAAAATAAAAATCTGGAAGAATTACTCCATGAAGATTGTTGCCAAATACAAGAAGAGCTCGTAGAATCTTTAGGTGTCACTCAAGCAGCCATTTCAAAACGTTTAAAAGCAGCTGGATATATTCAAAAGCAAGGAAATTGGGTTCCACATGAACTCAAGCCGAGAGACGTCGAAAGGCGGTTTTGCATGTCTGAACGCATGTTGTTGGAACGCCACAAAAGGAAGTCATTTTTGCATCGGATTGTTGCTGGTGGTGAAAAATGGACCCATTACGACAACCGCATATATCATATGTGAAACCCGGCCAACCAGCCAAATCAACGGCAAAGCTGAATATCCATGGCGCGAAGGTAATGCTCTGTATTTGGTGGGATCAGATGGGTGTGCTGTATTATGAGCTGCTAAAACCGGATGAAACCATCAATGGACAACGCTACCGAACACAATTAATCCGTTTGAAGAGAGCAGTAGCCGAAAAACGCCCGGAATATGCGACCAGTCACGAGGCAATAATTTTCCATCCTGTCAACGCTCGGTCGACGTTGCTATTCCGGTTAAGAACTATTTGGAAAAGAGTGGATGGGAAGTCTTACCCCACCCGCCTTATAGCCCTGACCTTTGTCCCTTCTTACTACCATTTGTTCCGGTTGATGCAGAACGCCCTCACTGAAATACGATTCGCATCAGAGCAGAATATCAAAAATTGGCTTGATTCATTCTTGGCTGCCAAGCCGGCGCAGTTCTTTTTAAATGGGATCCACGAATTGCCAGAAAGTAGGAAAAAGTCATAGCTTCAGATGGGCAATACTTTGAATATTACTATTGTACATGTTTTTCTTAAATAAATGTTCAAATTTTGAAAAAAAACCGCAGGAAAATAATTATATACCCAATATATAAAAAAATAAATTAAATATCAGCATTGCCATGAGGGTATGGCCTATTAGGCAAAATTAAGAAATTGTTCAATCTAAGTCTCAAATATTTACCTCACTGTTACACCAAGTAAGTACGATAGTATGTATTAGAATATAAATGAATTGTAAATGATTTTAATAAAGATTTTGTAACGATACGAAACAACAATCGTTCGTTAATCAGAAGGTGTGGTTTCAGCCGCCATAGCTGCAACACATCTAATAGAAAAAGTAGTCTTTCTTTCGTGCGAAATTGAATTAAAAAATATACAAAATGACGAATGAACAATTAATCTTAAGATTTTCTTTGTTAAACCAGGTTAATCAAAACTTCAATCCTACCCCTTCCACTTCACACAATCCTCCAGTTGCAAATACGTCGCCTGAACTCTATTCTCTTGTATCATCTTATAAACCCAAGGAAAGAAGATCGTAAATGCCATTATAAACCCAAATTCCGATCAGTTCGGTGGTATTGACCAAACAATAAACCCAGAATATAGGGAAAATCTAGGCGATCTAGATAAAATCCCTGACAGTTCGTAGCTTACGAGACTTTACTGGTCAACCAAAGAAGTTTAGCTCCTGGAAGAAAGGCATCTGCATTTTGCAGATATACAAACCATTAAAAGGGTCACCCAAGTATTTCGGTATCCTTAGCGTGATACAGAATAAAGTCGTTGTGAATGCTGACCTCATTTTGGAATCATACAATGTTCCCTTAAGCAGGGATAGCATTTCACGCTGTTTAACCCTAAATTATGCAGACAAGTGTGACCTCGGTACATTACAGTAGCAAATATCGTCGCTCGTCCAGGTTAACTCTTCCGTTCAAAAGTTTTATCAAATCGTATATTCCCAACTTCCCTTAATTTTAAATAAAATATCATGCATAGATGCATAGATATGCCATTGCCTATCAACATTTAAATAGGAGAATAAATCACCAAGTACCCCACCAATTCCTAATAGAAAACAACAACCCCCATAAAACTAGATATATAGAACTATGTTCTACCCACAATAAGGGTATTATTTACAACATGGTATGACTAACCAAAGACCAGCCCTATTCAATAACTAACAATAAACAGACTAAATTCTGGATCAGATAGATATAAAGATCTTTATTTCGCAAAAATTTCCTTAAAAATTTCTTTTAATAAGCTTATAATTCGCAGATGTACGAGTACGATATTGAAATGTCTTTTATCTGTAACGTTATTTTACAAAGTTTAAATACCATATAAATAATAAATATGGATTTAATAATGTTTTACAAAAGGAAAAGCTATTGTAAAAAAACCTTTCATTTAAAGAATAAAAATAAAAAAAAAATATAAATAAATATCAAACAAGCAAAGACAAAAATGGTAAGTTAGTTTAATTTAAATGCATTATATTTTCTTAAACACTAACTCTTACAAACCTACAAAAAATGCTTAAATGCTAGCTTACAATTACTTAACAATCTTATACTAACTGGCCCCCCACCAGCACTCTAAGCTACACTAAATTCTTATATCTATGGCTTTCGACTTCATTTACATTTTATTTAAAAAATTTTATTTTGTATACTTAGGGAAAAAATTGTTAACAAAAAACAAAAAACTATTTTTTATAAAAACTTAAAATCTTACTTAAAATAAACCTTAGTCAACCTAATCTTAAATACACAATACACACATACACATAGATAGGCATTACACAATTATATACATATATTGGTATATACAAAGGTGTACACCAAGTGCTAACCTAAACCTATGCAAGCTGGCCATCGCTATTCGCAGAGCAAATAGATTGCTCAGCTCATGTCGCTTGTATAAATGTTGAGCAGGATCGGCGAATTGACCGCGCCTTGCTGAAGACCATTTTTAATTTGAAATATTTCAACAGAAGTCACATCACCGTTCTTCACAATGAACTGTCTGTTGGTTAGCATATTATAAAGAATGTTCAAGAGTGGTTTCCTAGTCCCTGGCCTAGTCAGCATATAGAAAAGACCCTCTAACCATACGGTGTCGAAGGCCTTCTCCAAGTCAACAAGGCAAGCACCAGTACATAGGTTTTTGCTTTTATTCCATTGTATATCGGACACCAGTTTAGATGCGGCATGTGAGATATCATGTCTCGCCTTAAAACTGAATTGGTTATCCGGAACTATATGTTTGTCCTCAACTCACCTAGACAGAGCTCTATTGATTACTTTTTCAAAAACCTTACTGAAGTTCGGAAGGAGACTTATCGACCGGAGATTCGGCGGATTGGATATATCCTTTTCCTTTTTGGGGATAGGTTGAACCGTTTTCCAATGCGCTGGATAATATGCATTATTCATTGCATTATTAAACAGGGTGGTATAAATGTCCACCGCTTCTAGAGGAAGATGTCGAAGCACGATGTTCGGAATACCATCGGTCCCCACTGATTTTTTAGCCCTGATTGTGTCGAAGATCTCATGGAGTTCTTCCTTCGAAATGAATGGGGGTAGGTCACCCTCTTTGGTAATGACATTATTTGCCATGTTTTCGTCGCTGAACCTCTACTGTTTAAAGTTGAAAGTAAGCTTTATGATTTTTTCGCTTATCAATTCAACGTTCGCCCTTTGATGAAGTTCAAGGCTTGGGTAATGCCACTGCAGTTAAAGCATCATTTTGTGTACCTTGTTTTGTGCCACCTACAATCTTTTATTATGACATTGAGCAGCTTGGCTCTATACTTGACGGCAAGGCATATTCTTGCCTGAAGGATTATTTTGTATATTATCAATTTATTGTCTTGTGAAAGACAGGATTTTTGGTTGATTAAAGGATAAAGCATTTTTATGACATTATTTATTGCGGTAATATGGTCACTAAAGATAAACTTTTGGTCCAGTTGAATGCTAAGATACTTAAATGGGCTTGGAAAATAGCAAGTGTGTTATAGTAAATAAAATACAACAAAAATATGGCTGTTCAGGTAGAAGACCTTGTCGCCACGATGGTTGTAAAAAGAAGACAGCGAACTTGAAGTTGGATGGAGCTTTTTAAAATATGACCAAATAGAATTGTAGTAGGTTACCAGATTACAAGATTTTGTATTATCTGTTAATCTGACTCAATCATAGATGGGATGTACATTGCCGGCCCCTTTGGTGTAATACGCCAAAAGAAATTTACAAGAATTATTTCTTAAAGATATCTTAGAAGATTTACAATAATCATTATGTATGGATAACTTAAGTAGAAATTTACAATAAGTATTATTTATAGATAACTTAAGAGATTTACAAAATTACATCCTAAATTCAGTGCTTTTGTAGAAATTTGTCAAGTGGTGTGAGTTTAAAGATATTCCATTTAAATATGATTACAAAAATATAAAATATTTGGCACAAGATATGTGAAATTTTTTTTTTGTAAGTAGATAACCTCAGTTAGAAGAATCACGTCTTATAGACGCAAATTGAGGCAAGCCTCGATCCTGGCAAGAACAGTCGCGAATTCTTCGAAAGTGAATTTATTAGTTTCACCTAATTTTCGATAGTGTGTCTTCAAACTTTTCACAACGGCTTCCCATAAGCCGCACATATGGGGTGCCCTGAGAGGGATGAAACGTCACTTTAAGCCTTGGAAACTGTATTTTAAATGAGTTTTGATTTGATATAGAATTCAGTGAATACCTCTTTGGGTAGTCGTCTTTTTGCAACAAACCGTGCGAAAGCTGACGGGAAAACTTGGGACGATAGATCGCTGGCCGGTTCGAGATGGATGGCTTTAGTTGCAAAGCAAATGAATTTATTAGTTTCACCTAATTTTCGATAGTGTGTCTTAAAACTTTTCACAACGGCTTCCCATAAGCCGCACATATGGGGTGCCCTGAGAGGGATGAAACGTCACTTTAAGCCTTGGAAGCTGTACTTTAAATGAGTTTTGATTTGATATAGAATTCAGTGAATACCTCTTTGGGTAGTCCTCTTCTTGCAACAAACCTTTGGTCACACGACAGCCTCGACCTCTTAGTTTTTGATAACGAACGGACCCGCGAAATCAATTCCCGTGTATGTAAAGGGAGGTGCATCTTTCGATTGGAAGTGCAGCCATTATTTGAGAGCGTAACTGCTCTCGATGTATAATGCAAGTTTTACACGTTCAGATGCATGATCTTATTAGGTTCTTTAGCTTTAGGATCCAGAAGGTCTGCCTGATCACCTGAAGCATGAGTACGTTTCCGCCATAATTAGAGAGTTTATGTATAAATTGTATGAGTAAACGAGCAAACTGAAATGAGTAGGGGATAATTATTGGGTGATGTTCTTTGAATGAGAGATCTGAATTGGAAACTCACCCAAAAGTTGATTTGAATCAAGCGAAATATTAAGAGATAAAATAGAACTTTTCGTGGGAACAGTTCTTTTCGCTGTTAAGGCTTCATATTCTGCTGAAAAGTGTGACTTCTGGGCAAGTACTGTCAGACGTCTTTTCGCGAAGTTAGTTTTCGGCTAAGAAATATGAGGTAAAACGTAATGAAGATGAGTCTTCGCTGCTCGGTGAAAACAATGAAAGACATACGTTAAAACCCACAAGGCTCTTGGTAGCGAAGAGAACTTTTCCAGAATATCTTCAGAAGTTTGCAGTACCATAAATGAAGCAACACCTTTGGCTTTTTATTCATCGCATGGCGATATATCTGGAAGATTTTGTGGCCATTGCGTTTGCGGTTTTCGTAACCAAGATGGTCCGTTCCACCACAGAGCGTTCTTCTTTAAGTCACTCGGGCTAAGTCCTTTAGTGGCAAGATCAGCAGGGTTATCGGCGGACTTGACAAGTTCCCAGGAGGCGGTTCCTACGTTATCGATGGTTAGCGACATAAGTTTTCCACGTACTGGGGTGTTTGTTTAACCAAGCAAGTACCATGCAAGAATCTGTCCATAAATAGTTTCGAAACGTTTGAGCTAACTGGGAAATTCGGGAGATACGTTTTAATCAGTTTTGAAAGTAATAATAAGCCACAAAGTTCCATTCTAGCCAGTGATATAGGCTTTATGGGCGCTACTTTCGATTTTGCACAGATTAGTTCCATCTGACCTTATAAAACGTGCTAATAAGACTGCAGCGTAGGCTGCAGTCACAGAACCCGTAAAATTGCAATTATGACGTTGGCGAATACTCAACCCAACGAGGTATGTGGATCTTTTTAATGTCTTCAAATGTTTCGACGAACGATTTCCATTTGGAATAACTGGTCATATGGATGCTTTCGTCCCACTTGGTCTTCTCTACTTAAGTAGTTTGCATCAACATCTTGGCAATAATTATGACGGGTGCGAGCCATCCTGCAGGGTCGAAGAGCTGAGAGATTTGAGAAAAAACATCTCTTATGCTCGGAGCTGCCGAAAGACGAATCGTAGGGGCATAAAAATAAAAAATAGTTTCCTTTGGCATTCCACCGAACTCCTAGTAGTTTTGTCATGCTGTGCTTATAAATTTTAAGAAAATGTTTACTTACCACGTGGCATGTGATCCAACAGGGCAGACGTATTTGATGTCCACTTACGTCAGGAAAATCCTGCCTACTCGAGCAGCTCGATCAGTTCGGCTTGGGCTTTTTTAGCAATGGCGAGATCATGAGCTCCGGAGAGGACATCGTCGACGTAACATTCTAAACCAAGGATCTGTGAAGCCAGTGGGTAGTTAACCCTTTGATCCACGGCTAAGCGTAAAAGAGTGCGAATGGCTAAGTAGGGTGCGCAGTTAACACCAAACGTAAGAGTTAACAGCTCTTAATTTTCGACGGCACGGTTGGAGCTACTCTGAAATAGAATTCGTTGAAAGGGTGTATCGTTATGGTGAACCGCGATTTGACGATACATTTTCTCAATATCGGCGTTAAAAACGAATTTGTAAAATCTCCACTGAATGATAAGAGAAGGAAGTAAGATCGCACTGCAAAACTGGTCCTGGGTACAGAAGATCGTTCAGGCTGACACAACTGCAAGATGTATTCGATGCTATAAAAACTACGTGGACTTTAGTGGAAGCGCTTTCAGCTTCAGGACTGCATGGTGGGGAAGTTAAAAGGACGAAGCGATGCCGTCCCTGACTACTTCGGCTGCGGGAACATGTTCTCCAGCGTGAGATATTCATTCAAGACGTTTAAATATTGGGACGGTAGAACTGGAATTTGAGACATATTCTTTTCCGTACGTGTAAATTGCTTTAAAGCTTTTATTCGAGACAACCGTAATTGTCTCAATGGCTGATGCCCCTTAAACGGAAGTCGGACAAAATACCTTACATCCTGGCGTCTATAAGTAGTCGTCGCATATAAAGTCTGACAATACTGGTTATGGTTACGGTTACGGACAAAATGGGGCTACTCTCTGGAAGTTCTTCTACCACATAAAATCTCCAGATCTGATCATCTAAGGCGGATATGTTCCGTTAAACCAAAAAGGTGTTGAATACGTTGACAGATGTCGGCATGGGACCGGAGAGGACCCACCCGAAAACTGTGTTTTCGCTTGCGCAGCAATGGATAAATGGTTGGATTACTGTTACAAATTAAAAATGCCCAAAGTTTTTTTTTGAAATACCGGCATTGGCTGCGTTAATGCTAGAAATCGAAATGTTAATTGAAGAAATGGGCAGTTTTAAGCTCATCTAAATCGCTTCAGAGATAAATGAAACTTCGGACCCTGGGTCAATAAGTGCGCGGACATGATGGTTTGACTCTTGACCAACAGTTGTTACCATGACTGTAGCAAGCAATACTCTTTTTTAGTAGATGCAAAATAGGTTCGACTTGTCGTCTGCGGAACAAATGCTGGTGAAGTCGACTGTAGAATTGAAGTATTACTTTTTTCGGCGGCAAATGAAGCCCCTGAAGTCCTTGGTAACGAAGAGACCTTCAAATCTGGCGACTCGGCCGAGATAGTGCCCAAAGAATTGGTACTGAAGTGGAGTAACGAGTGATGGCGCAGCTGACAAGTATTGCAAGTGAATTTTCTGGTGCATGTTTTAATAGAATGTTTAACAGAAAGGCAATTCGCGCAAATGTTCTTCTGTCGCACCACCTTAATTCTAGAAGGAACACTCATGTTTAAGGATTGAGAGCAGCTACGAATCGAATGCTTGCCTGTGCAAAGGATGCACGTAAATTCTTTCGCTTTAGAGTGGAATGAATTCACACGGTTCTTACTATAACCTTTTGTATTTGATTTCACTCGTTTTTGAAGGTTAGAAATGGATATTGAGGTCACGTCAGAAATGGTTTCTAATACCTGGTAGCAAAAGCTGAGGAATTGATCCATTTGATTTCAGGTAGGGATTTTAGTTGGATTTCTGTGGACTGCTCCCACAGAACAAGTGTTGTCGGTGATAACCGGTTTGAGCGCGAAAAAACGATAATAGTATCTCAGCTGTTGGTTAGAGACTGCTCCCACAGGACAAGAGTTGTTTGAGCACGAAAAAACGATAATAGGATCCCAGCTGTTGGTCGATATACCGTGAGCTTTCAGTGCCGCTATGCTGTCGTTGATCTGACGTTGCAAAGTTTTAATCCCTATAGCTGATTGGTTGGGACAAGATTCGAGATTCAGTGAGCACTTAACCTGATTGTTAACCAATATACTTTTATTTTCATAAGAAGAACGCTAACTCAAAACTTGGGTTGGTTAACGGAAGCTTACTAAATATATTAAATTCTTCCCCCTTTGTTTTAGATCTTAGATGAAATAGTTTCTCCACCGTTCCTAATCTTGGATATTTGATGTAAATTGCTTCAAACATATCTCTGAATGATGGCCATGAGAGATAATCTCCATGGAAGATTTCTGTGTCACAAGGTAGTGGCCCTGGCTTTTTTTCCAGGGCGCGGGCGGGTGGTGTAGTAGTTTGAAACTCAGGTGTATTAGGTTTCGATATTTTTCCCAGAGGAGGTTGTCAAACTCGACGGGACGATCTAGTACATCCTCCTCAACCAGTAGGTCTTAAGTACGTGCTAGTTGTTAGTTCGTTACAGTTAGCCCAGCCAGCAACCACTCCAACATCAGTGTTAAGCCTTCTTGTCAGAGTTGACGCCGACGGGATTTTCATATAACTACATACAAATTCTATGAAAAGATTTTTTCACAGAATTGCCTGGCACGGGATTCGAACCCGCGACCCTCTGCTTGAGGAGTCGCATATACCACTACACCACGGCCACCCCCTTTGGTCACCACCCACCAATTGGTCAGCCGCATTATTAAAATCCCCTAAAGCCGTAGTAGTCATTTGAATTAATGTTTTACGTCAATTACTCAGAAAAAAAAACCTAATCTGCTCGCCACAGGGAAAGGCACGAGATAATGTCGCTGCTGGTAAACCGAAAGAGAAAAATTCCGTTCTGAATGCTGTTAATTCATATGACCGAAGCCTAAACATCAATGCCCTTGACCGACCATTTTACAATTAGCGGAAATCTAAGTTGTTGAAAGAAGAAAATGACCGAGTTTTTGTACTAATAGACCACGCAAGGCAACACTGCACTCACTCAAGATTACAATATACGTATATGTACATAAATGTACGCAGGGTGAGTTTTTTAACTTTTGACATCCAAATTACTTGAAAAATACGTGATATCGCGAAAAATGTTTCAGACAAAAGTCACAAGGTTCTGAAGGGGACATAGATGGTGACTACGACTTTGACCTTGAGCCCCATTTTCAAGGTCAAGCGAAGGTCACTTTTGATTTTTTTTAATGGGAACCCCTATTTTTTGACAAATTCGTAATCTGCCTGAAAAATTACAATTCTTTTACATAAAATACTTTTTTTCAAAAATGCGTTCTTTTCCCGTCAGAGGGCGCCATAAAACTTAAGCCATCAAAATTACTCGAAAAGTACGAAATATCGCGAAAAATGTTTCAGACAAAAGTCACAAGGTTCTGAAGGGGACTTAAGATGGTGACCACGAGTTTGACCTTGAGACCCATTTTCATGGTCAAACGAAGGTCACTTTTGATTCTTCAAATGATAATTCCTGATTTTTATTGCTCAGTCGTATTTCTCAATGCACACGATTTTGTCTCAAAGGTCTTATTCATTCAGTGCAAGATACCACTGCACTAGCACGCCTAAATCCTTAATTGGTTTCCAACGTTGTAAGGGTGTTAGAAGGTCGAGATTTGTTTTGAGGAAGTCATTATTGCCTTGAGTGAAGTTAAAATTCAAAGAAAAAATAAACGGATGTCGAAACATATGAGTGTATGATGTGCACTCTGCCCTTTTTTTTCTACTTGAACGGAACTGTACTTCATTTAGAAGTTCGATATTTGTTTTGAGGAACTGATTATTATAAGTTACGTTTTCCAGATTAATAATGCAGGCTATTTCAATTCAAGAGAAAATTGAAATGATATTGATTTATGGAGAAAGTGGAAGGAACATCGATTCTCTATCTTAAATACTCTTCAGAACCTTGTGACTTTTGTTACTTTTCGGGTAATTTTGATGTCTTTAGTTTTATGGCACCCTCTGACGGGAAAAGAACGCATTTTTGAAAAAGGTCTTTCATGTAAAAGAATTGAAATTTTTCACGCAGATTACGTATCTGTCAAAAAAAATAGGGGTTCTCATTAAAAAATCAAAAGTGACCTTCGTTTGACCTTGAAAATGTTGCTCAAGGTCAAACTCGTGGTCACCGTCTTATGTCCCCTTCAGAGCCTTGTGACTTTTGTCTGAAACATTTTTCGAGATATCTCGTACTTTTCGAGTAATTTGGATGTCTCAAGTTAAAAAACTCATCCTATATATACTATAAAAAGAAAAAAACTACAAAGCGCTGAATTTATGAATACACACTTGTTCTACTTTAAAGCTTTCCGATGAGTTGATGACTTTGTAGTTGGTGTTCCGAAGAAGACCACACTGGTGGTTGATGCTGTTGTTGCTTTGGAGGAGACAGCGCAGTGATGTTTGCACACTAATGGCGATGATGGAGTAAGCGCTGAGTTTGAGCTTCTGCTGTTGCCTCTGTTGTTGGTGCTCTAAACGTGATGGCGCAGTTGCCACTGCGGGCGATGATGAAGGAAGCGCTGAGTTTTAACTGCTGGCTGTTGCCTCTCGTCTTGGCGCTCCACAGGAGACGGCGCAGTATCGGTTGTGCACGTGGACGATGATGGAGGCAGCACTGAATTTGAGCTGCTGGCTGTTGCCTCTGTTGCTGGCGCTCCGGAGGAGACGGCGCAGTAGTGATTGTGCACGTGGACGGTGATGGAGGCAGCGCTGAGTTTGAGCTGCTGGCTGTTGCCTCTGTAGCTGGAGCTCCAGAGGAGATGGCGTAGTATGGTGCGCACGCAAATGATCCGGCTCGAAAGGACCAAATGTTGTGAACGGGTTCCCTTGCTGATCCTCGTTGTGCACACAATGACCGAACGTCTTGGGGTTCACGATCCTCACTTTACGCACTTTGTACAATAAATAAAAAAACCCGAACAAATCTATTGCTTGATAACTTTATTAAAAATTCGATTAAAAATTAAATATTATACAAAAAAAAAAAAAAAAAAAAATGGCTGCTCAGGTAAAAGACCTTATCGCCACGATGGTTGTAAAAGGAAAAGAGCGAACTTGAAGTTGGATGGGGCTTGTTAAAATATGACCAAATAGAATTGTAGAAAATTACCAGATACAAGATTTTGTATGATCTGTTAATCTGACCGTGAAAAAGATAGCCTTTACCTTGTCAAGGTTAAGTTTGATTTTCCATTTGTTGAAATAAACATGAACTGCTTACATCGCTCCATTTAAATTTCTCTCTCTACACGAAAGAATCTGACGAGATGAAAGAATTGCAGTGTCATCAGGAAACAATGCAGTGTCTCAATTTGACAACACTGGAAAGCCGGTTGTAAAAAATATATACAATGTAGTTCCAAGTACTGAGCATTGAGACACACCACATTTGACATCAAAGAACAGGAGACACATTTGTTGACGTGAACTTGAACAACACGGTTTTTCAGGAAACATTGAATTATTTTGCACAAGTAAAAATAGCGAGGACGATTTGTTTGTACAATTTTGGTTATTCTTGCAACTTGTTATGATTTTGTCTAAAACCAAATTGCTCATCAGGCAAAATATTGTTTTCAAAAATTAAAGCTCGTCTTTTATAATTTTTTCGAATATCTTGCTTAGTGAGCTAAGTAAACTTATTGGCCTATAACTCTCTGCAGTGTCCGGAGGCTTACCAGATTTTAGGATTGGTATAACCTTTGCTTTTTTCCAAGTATCTAGAAAATATTGCATCTTTAGACAAAAGTTTATATCATATTCCTCTTTTAGGAAGGTGTTTTAGAAAGGTGTTTTTAATTTAATCGAGGCCTTGAGCTTTTCTTGCCTTGAGATGCTTTATCAGGAGAGCAACCTCGTTTCCGGAAACATACGTATTTGTAGGAGTTAGATAGCTTAAGGTGTTAAATTCTTCAATCATTGAGTCTACTACAGTAATTTAAAGAAGATTATCGATATTGGAAGCAATAGAATGATTTTTCTTAAAGATATCAGCTAGAATATTTGCTTTTTTCTCATCGGTAAAGTTAAAATAAGAGGGGCTTTTAAGTCCTGGAATAATTCTTTGTTTTTTAAAAATCGCATTATATTCTAGAAGGGCGTCCCACATTTCTCCAAGGAACTTAGCTTGTGGTTCCATTTATTACGTTGATTAGCAATAAGTTTTAAAATTAATTTATTAAGAGTTCGAACATATTCGCGAAAATTCGGATGTCGAAATCTTTGCCAATTTATTTTCTGAATGTTCCTTATTTTTATTAATGTAACAATAAATGGAGAAAAGGTGGAAGTATAATACTTTTTGGGAATTTTTTTGACAGATTCATTAGCAGCACTAATGCTGAGGACGTTATTAATGCGGGTGGGGACATCACTTAGGTCTTTTTTGACGATCCTTTGAAAATGACGCCAATCAGTACTCTTGGTATCCTGGATAAAGTGCATTTTTGTCAACCCCAAATTCAAAAGTCGACTGTGCATAAGATTATGGTCAGAATTTAGTTAACTTTTACTGATCGGGTTTGAAATAGAGTTTGGACAATTTGTTACAAAAAAATCTAACACCAAAGGACTGCCACAAGTAGACGTAGGAATAAACGTAGGACTAAGAGGGAACAAAATGGTATAATGTAGAACTAAAGAAAGATTAGAAAGTACATTACCCCAAGCGTTTGCCCGAGAACATCCCCAGTCCCTATGTCTGCAGTTTAGATGCCCGCCTATTATGCAGTTGTCTTGGGTGGAATTTAGTTTCCTAATATCATTTTGAAAAATCCTTCTTCTGGTATTAGTTACAGATTGATAGTTTACAAGCTTAACTTCAATCCCTACATTTTCCATATAAGTTGTTTTATGAAGAGCTTAGAGCGAATGTTGAATAGATCAATTAATTAAAATTGCTACTCCACCACCTCTGCGTCTAGTTCTATCAATCCGATAGCACTTGTATTCAGAGTAAGATAACATAAAACTCGTGCGCAGCCAAGTTTCAGTTACAAGCGCAATGTCAACTTTGTTGCTTCGCAAATAGTTTATGAATTCTACATACTTTTTACGAATGCCCCTATCATTCCAAGTAATAATATTCAAATAGGTATTATTTGCCATTGGAATACAAAACTTTAATTGCGATATGACATTGAATTGATCCATTTTATTTTTACATAGTCTCCTAAAGCTAGGAGACTTAGTTCTTCTACAGAAAAGTAATTAACATTATTTATGATGTTGTTGTTGTTGATGTTGTTGATCGGCCATGTAGGGAGACACAATGGCGAAGAGTGTGCACTAGATGACACAGAAGCTTTGCGGTGACTATGTTCAAGAGTTGGGAACTGAGTAAAACAGGTGGGCATTGTACTCCAATTTGGGGCAGATGAACGCCTTATATATTGAGACCAGATCAGAGGGGGTGAAATATTTCTTTTTTAATCGCTTTTTTTCATTTTTGGCGACATCGAATATGTGATTATTCCAAAGTAGGTTGTCACTGACACACATACCGAGAATGAAAAATTTTTCGGTTTCGACAATGCAAGCTCCATTCATGAATAATGTCTGTGTGTTAAACACAAGCAATTATTACGAAAATTTATATAAAGGCTAATTTACCTCCAATCACTGAGCTACTTTTTAACTTAATATATTAAGCCTTTTAGCGACTTGCGATCAATGATTGGTAATTCATTTTGAGTTATATATACGGTATGCACAAAACTTTGGAATACTGAATAAGCTCCCTCCTTGAACTATCCAGTATTTTGTTAATATGCACGCAGTTGTCAAATCATTTCCACCATGTAGTATCGTTTTATGAGCCCAATCGATTATTAATTTTGCTAAGTGGGATTTATATGGAATTATTACTAGAAATTTGGCTATGGGTGATAGTGCTGAGTTTTGTTGTCTTCTAGTTATGAGCGTGGGTTAATTCAGCCGTGCTTAGCGTGCCAACTTTCCTTCTTGTTCGTGTGCTTAGTCTGATGTTGTAAACGAATCGGTGACAAAATTGTAAGAACTTGATCTAGGCCTGTCAGTGATAAGAATTGTTTCTTTATGTCCTCTGGCTTTGTTTTGTCCTCCGTTGTGGTATGATGGGATGATATATTAAGCTCTAGGTTTGTTCTTAGATAGGTTTTCAGAATTGCTGGCACCTTAGGTGCCTGTTCGGATTCTAACCAGTCTTGAACCTTCCACCAGAGTGAAAGTTCTTTTAAGGAACGTGAGTGAAAGTTCTTTTAAGGAACTTGGATAGGTTTCTCTGGATGCTAAATCTGGCGGGTTGTCTTCTGATCTTATGTGGTATATCCATGTATATCCATGAATTTCCAATACCCTGTACGCTACAAATGCTTTCTATTTGTTTGGGTGTGTTTATCCAAGCTAACTCTACAGTGGAGTCACACTATGCATAAGTCTGTGCCGATTCACTATTCAAATTCTTTTTAACCTTCCATAATAAGTTGGTCAATAGCATAGCTCTATATACTTCGATAGTTTTGGTGTAGTTAAATAACTCTTTTGTGTCCCCTTCTTCTGTTTCGATGTGGCCTTGGATTTTGACATAAGTAACCACCAGGTTATATTATTCTCATTGTCTATTATTCGAATGTACACAGCAGCCCATACGCTCATTCCGATGCATCGCAGAACCCATGAATTTCTATGACTGCTGCGGTGCTCGAGTATTTAGTTCATTTATGTATTTAAATCTGTTATATGCTGTTGAGGTCCTTTCGAAAGTCTTCGCACCTAGTTTGTAATTGGGGAGTAAGTAGGTCAACTTCATCTAGGTTTTATTCCATCCAGATGCCTTGAAGAAGCAGATTGTCTTTTAGTATAGCCGCTGCTAACCATCTTAGTGGATCGAATATACGTACAGTTTCTGATAGAACATTTCTTTTAGACCAATGAGCTTTTGCTTCGTACAATAATATCTTGAAAGGGAAGTAGTCTTCTGCTAGATGCCAGTGAAGTCCTAGAGATGTGATACTCCTTATCAACTTCGAAAGTGTTAAGTGATTCAATTTCCCTTCCGAGTAATCTGTTTCCATTACTGTTCCATTTGCGTAGATTAATTCCGCCATTTTTAAGAAGATTTATCAGCTGTTTCTTACATTATCTGGCCTCTTCTGGTCAGACATGACGTCGTTCACATAAAATTCAAATAGCAATACCCTTGCTGTCTTTGGATGGTTTTGTTCTTCATTCTTTGCTAGCTGTTTCAAGGTTGTTATAGCCAACAACGGTGCTGATACAGCTCCGTAAGTAACCGTATTTAATTCATAATCTCATATCCTCGTTAGGTGGATTTCTTTATACGATTCGTTGGTATTTAAGATCAGCCGGAACAAATAAATTTGCCGGTACACCTTTTCTATGTCCGTTATTAAAAAAACTTTATACCTCATTAAAGCAACTTCATCGCATGATAATTGATGTCAAGTCTTCTTGTATTTTAGGCCCAGTGTACATCATTCCTTCATAAAATTTCGGCATTCCTCTGCCAGTTTGGAAATCCTTGAAAAAACCTTTTCCGTATGTAATCGTAAATGCTTCCCTACTGCCTTCTCCCTTGAGTGGTTGTTCTCCAATTCCCGTTCCGGCGATAATTCAAATGGTATTCTTGCTAGTATCTGCCTTCCTTGTTACGGTTAACTTTTTCCTTGAATAATTCTTCACATTTATTCGAATTATCAGTCTGAGTCTTTTTACCTGCCTTATAAAGGTCTTCGAATTCCCAAGACCTCTTAACGTGGTTATTTAGATCTGCTATTGTCACATGATACGTAAACGAGATCTTCTTCTGGTTGCTTCTTGGTGTACTACCGGATATGATCCATCCAAACATGTCGACCCTACTTGATTTGTAATAGGTTGGGTCAGCAAGCTCTAAATTTTGTAAGTACTCCCATGTATTTGACGTTATCTTGGTAGATGAGAGAGTTTTAGTCACATTTTTTAGTACATAGGCTGTTATGGAGATACTGGGGTTGGTCCTTAGGATAATTTTCACCTTGTGCCTCACTGTAGAATCTTCGTGTTATCCCATCCTTGATACAGTTGCATCCACTTTCGTTGTTTTTAGTTGATGTTTCTTTACTGTGTCTTCCTTGATAAAAGACGCCTGTGAGCCTTGGTCCATAAGAGACCTGATGCGTTGGTCGTTGTTTCGTCTAACCACATTGATTAGTGCGGTTGCAAGTACATAGTACATTGTTGCCTGTTGTGCAGTTATGGGACCTGACGCTATCAATTACTTGTGGTGAAGGGAATGCACGTTCAGATAAGGCGTGTGGTCTGAGTCCCTTAGAACTGTTTGCCGTTGATTCCAGATGAATGGATGAATGATGTCTTCTCTGACACTTATGACACCTGCCTTTTGACAGACACCTAAGTGATATACCATTAGTTCTGATCTTAAGCAGTTTATGCATAATTTTTGTTCCTTAACGAAGTCATTTCTTTGTTATAGTCCGGGAACTGTTTGCATACGTGTAGTTTATGATCTTCCTTGCATAGCTCACATTGTATTGCGTTTATTGTCGAGTGATATACCTTTGGTTAAGTATCGTTCTTATCTGTAATTGTTTCTATCAACTGAAATCTTTTTTCAATGAAATGTAGTAAATGTTCGAGCTCTTGTATTTCTCTGGGTTCATTTAAAGATGTTCATATAATCGCTGTGATTCCTTGTCCATTTTTTGTAGCACAATGTAGGCAACAAAGATTCCCCATGTGGCCGTATCTATACCGAGATTCTTTATTGCTGACATACATTCTCTCGTTATGTCAAGTAGTTGTTTTAAGGATGATGCTGATTCCGTTGTCAGTGTTGATTGTTATAGTAGTTTCTGAAAATACATATGTTGTATAGATCAGCCTTTTATTGTTGTATCTTTGCTCGATTAGGTTCCAAGCTGTAGTGTAGTTTTCACCAATTACTTGTGGGTGTTTTATTATATATCTTTGACCTTTCCTTTCGTTGTTGTGCACCAGTGTTTGAAAAAGGTCATTGAATGAAGGCCATGAGTTGTAACTTCCATCGAATTTTGGGATATTTATCCATTCCAGTCAGATATCACTGATTCCTCGTACTTGATTGCTTCTGATGGTGTTTTCCTTCGTCTCAATTGCTATCTTCTGGTACACGGTTTCGATTTCCTGGTACCGATCCTGACGCTGACTCGTCTGAGTAGTCTGCATTTGCTATGATTTCGTCATGCCTCTGGACGATATCTCTCCAATACTAATGCAACGTGGTTAAGTATTGGTCGTAAAATACATAGATTTGACAGTGACTGGTTCAGGCTGTGTTTAAGTATAGTACAAGCGTTTGAACACGACAATTTTATTTTTCTGCTGCTTTACCTCTGCTGTTGAAGGACTAGTATAGCATCTTTCCTTAAGTGAGCATTTTCCTTTTCTCCAATCTCAGCATCATTTGCCCAAGCTCAATCAATCTTCTTGTGATACTTCGACAAGTATCTCAATGCTTCTGCAATGATTGCTGCTGCTTTGCCAGATACTCAGCTGTTTTCTGTTTTCTTGGAGTTTTTTTTAAGTTTCGCAGAGGGGTTTAAATGGCATCTCCCAGATGTTGTCGCTTTTTCCAAAGATCTTCCATTCCTTCAATCCCTACATTTTCAATATAAGTTGTTTTATGAAGAGCTTAGAGCGAATGTTGAATAGATCTCTTAATTAAAATTGCTACTCCACCACCTCTGCGACTAGTTCTATCAATCCGATAGCACTTGTATTCAGAATAAGATAACATAAAACTCGTGCGCAGCCAAGTTTCAGTTACAAGCGCAATGTCAACATTGTTGCTTCGCAAATAGTTTATGAATTCTACATACTTTTTACGAATGCCCCAGGCATTCCAAGTAATAATATTCAAATAGGTATTATTTACATTGGAATACAAAACTTTAATTGCTAATTGCGATATGACATTGAATTGACCCATTTTATTTTTACATAGTCTCCTAAAGCTAGGAGACTTAGTTCGTCTACAGAAAAGTAATTAACATTATTTATGATGTTTTTGTTGTTGATGTTGTTGATCGGCCATGTAGGGAGACACAATGGCGAAGAGTGTGCGCTAGATGACACAGAAGCTTTGCGGCGACTATGTTCAACAGTTGGGAACTGAGTAAAACAGGTGGGCAATGTACTCCAATTTGGGGCAGATGAACGCCATATATATTGAGACCAGATCAGAGGGGGTGAAATATTTCTTTTTTAATAGCTTTTTTTTCATTTTTGGCGACATCGAATATGTGATTATTCCAAAGTAGGTTGTCACTGACACACATACCGAGAATGAAAAATTTTTCGGTTTCGACAATGCAAGCTCCATTCATGAATAATGTCTGTGTGTTAAACACAAGCAATTATAACGAAAATTTATATAAAGGCTAATTTACCTCCAATCACTGAGCTACTTTTTAACTTAATATATTAAGCCTTTTAGCGACTTGCGATCAATGATTGGTAATTCATTTTGAGTTATATATACGGTATGCACAAAACTTTGGAATACTGAATAAGCTCCCTCCTTGAACTATCCAGTATTTTGTTAATATGCACGCAATTGTCAAATCATTTCCACCATGTAGTATCGTTTTATGAGCCCAATCGATTATTAATTTTGCTAAGTGGGATTTATATGAAATTATTACTAGACATTTGGTTATGGGCGATAGTGCTGAGTTTTGTTGTCTTCTTGTTCGTGTGCTTAGTCTGATGTTGTAAACGAATCGGTGACAAAATTGTAAGAACTTGATCTAGGCCTGTCAGTGATAAGAATTGTTTGTTTATGTCCTCTGGCTTTGTTTTGTCCTCCGTTGTGGTATGATGGGATGATATATTAAGCTCTAGGTTTGTTCTTAGATAGGTTTTCAGAATTGCTGGCAAATTGGTGCCTGTTCGGATTCTAACCAGTCTTGAACCTTCTACCAGAGTGAAAGTTCTTTTAAGGAACGTGAGTGAAAGTTCTTTTAAGGAACTTGGATAGGTTTCTCTGGATGCTAATCTGGCGGGTTGTCTTCTGATCTTATGTGGTATATCCATGTATATCCATGAATTTCCAATACCCTGTACGCTACAAATGCTTTCTATTTGTTTGGGTGTGTTTATTCACTAAACTCTACAGTGGAGTCACACTATGCATAAGTCTGTGCCGATTCACTATTCAAATTCTTTTTAACCTTCCATAATAAGTTGGTCAATAGCATAGCTCTATATACTTCGATAGTTTTGGTGTAGTTAAATAACTCTTTTGTGTCCCCTTCTTCTGTTTCGATGTGGCCTTGGATTTTGACATAAGTAACCACCAGGTTATATTATTCTCCTTGTCTATTATTCGCATGTACACAGCAGCCCCATACGCTCATTCCGATGCATCGCAGAACCCATGAATTTCTATGACTGCTGCGGTGCTCGAGTATTTAGTTCATTTATGTATTTAAATCTGTTATATGCTGTTGAGGTCCTTTCGAAAGTCTTCGCACCTTGTTTGTAATTGGGGAGTAAGTAGGTCAACTTCATCTAGGTTTTATTCCATCCAGATGTCTTGAAGAAGCAGATTGTCTTTTAGTATAGCCGCTGCTAACCATCTTAGTGGATCGAATATACGTGCCGTTTCTGATAGAACATTTCTTTTAGACCAATGAGCTTTTGCTTCGTACAATAATATCTTGAAAGGGAAGTAGTCTTCTGCTAGATGCCAGTGAAGTCCTAGGGATGTGATACTCCTCATCAACTTCGAAAGTGTTAAGTGATTCAATTTCCCTTCCGAGTAATCTGTTTCCATTACTGTTCCATTTGCGTAGATTAATTCCGCCATTTTTAAGAAGATTTATCAGCTGTTTCTTACATTATCTGGCCTCTTCTGGTCAGACATGACGTCGTTCACATAAAATTCAAATAGCAATACCCTTGCTGTCTTTGGATGGTTTTGTTCTTCATTCTTTGCTAGCTGTTTCAAGGTTGTTATAGCCAACAACGGTGCTGATACAGCTCCGTAAGTAACCGTATTTAATTCATAATCTCATATCCTCGTTAGGTGGATTTCTTTATACGATTCGTTGGTATTTAAGATCAGCTGGAACAAATAAATTTGCCGGTACACCTTTTCTATGTCCGTTATTAAAAAAACTTTATACCTCATTAAAGCAACTTCATCGCATGATAATTGATGTCAAGTCTTCTTGTATTTTAGGCCCAGTGTACATCATTCCTTCATAAAATTTCGGCATTCCTCTGACAGTTTGGAAATCCTTGAAAAAACCTTTTCCGTATGTAATCGTAAATGCTTCCCTACTGCCTTCTCCCTTGAGTGGTTGTTCTCCAATTCCCGTTCCGACGATAATTCAAATGGTATTCTTGCTAGTATCTGTCTTCCTTGTTACGGTTAACTTTTTCCTTGAATAATTCTTCACATTTATTCGAATTATCAGTCTGAGTCTTCTTACCTGCCTTATAAAGGTCTTCGAATTCCCAAGACCTCTTAACGTAGTTATTTAGATCTGCTATTGTCACATGATACGTAAACGAGATCTTCTTCTGGTTGCTTCTTGGTGTACTACCGGATATGATCCATCCAAACATGTCGACCCTACTTGATTTGTAATAGGTTGGGTCAGCAAGCTCTAAATTTTGTAAGTACTCCCATGTATTTGACGTTATCTTGGTAGATGAGAGAGTTTTAGTCACATTTTTTAGTACATAGGCTGTTATGGAGATACTGGGGTTGGTCCTTAGGATAATTTTCACCTTGTGTCTCACTGTAGAATCTTCGTGTTATCCCATCCTTGATACAGTTGCATCCACTTTCGTTGTTTTTAGTTGATGTTTCTTTACTGTGTCTTCCTTGATAAAAGACGCCTGTGAGCCTTGGTCCATAAGAGACCTGATGCGTTGGTCGTTGTTTCGTCTAACCACATTGATTAGTGCGGTTGCAAGTACATAGTACATTGTTGCCTGTTGTGCAGTTATGGGACCTGACGCTATCAATTACTTGTGGTGAAGGGAATGCACGTTCAGATAAGGCGTGTGGTCTGAGTCCCTTAGAACTGTTTGCCGTTGATTCCAGATGAATGGATGAATGATGTCTTCTCTGACACTTATGACACCTGCCTTTTGACAGACACCTAAGTGATATACCATTAGTTCTGATCTTAAGCAGTTTATGCATAATTTTTGTTCCTTAACGAAGTCATTTCTTTGTTATAGTCCGGGAACTGTTTGCATACGTGTAGTTTATGATCTTCCTTGCATAGCTCACATTGTATTGCGTTTATTGTCGAGTGATATACCTTTGGTTAAGTATCGTTCTTATCTGTAATTGTTTCTATCAACTGAAATCTTTTTTCAATGAAATGTAGTAAATGTTCGAGCTCTTGTATTTCTCTGGGTTCATTTAAAGATGTTCATATAATCGCTGTGATTCCTTGTCCATTTTTTGTAGCACAATGTAGGCAACAAAGATTCCCCATGTGGCCGTATCTATACCGAGATTCTTTATTGCTGACATACATTCTCTCGTTATGTCAAGTAGTTGTTTTAAGGATGATGCTGATTCCGTTGTCAGTGTTGATTGTTATAGTAGTTTCTGAAAATACATATGTTGTATAGATCAGCCTTTTATTGTTGTATCTTTGCTCGATTAGGTTCCAAGCTGTAGTGTAGTTTTCACCAGTTACTTGTGGGTGTTTTATTATATATATTTGACCTTTCCTTTCGTTGTTGTGCACCAGTGTTTGTAAAAGGTCATTGAATGAAGGCCATGAGTTGTAACTTCCATCGAATTTTGGGATATTTATCCATCCCAGTCAGATATCACTGATTCCTCGTACTTGATTCCTTCTGATGGTGTTTTCCTTCGTCTCAATTGCTATCTTCTGGTACACGGTTTCGATTTCCTGATACCGATCCTCTTTAAGATACGCTGACTCGTCTGAGTAGTCTGCATTTGCTATGATTTCGTCATGCCTCTGGACGATATCTCTCCAATACTGATGCAACGTGGTTAAGTATTGGTCGTAAAATACATAGATTTGACAGTGACTGGTTCAGGCTGTGTTTAAGTATAGTACAAGCGTTTGAACACGGCAATTTTATTTTTCTGCTGCTTTTCCTCTGCTGTTGAAGGACTAGTATAGCATCTTTCCTTAAGTGAGCATTTTCCTTTTCTCCAATCTCAGCATCATTTGCCCAAGCTCAATCAATCTTCTTGTGATACTTCGATCAGTTTTATCATCGTTTCGTACGCTGTATTGATCCTTTTGAAGTCTTTGTACTCAAGGTATGGATGTTTGCAGGCCTTGAGTAGCTCGTCTGTAATCGTATCATTAACCGCAAACTTATCTCAATGCTTCTTCAATGATTGCTGCTGCTTTGCCAGATACTCAGCTGTTTTCTGTATTCTTGGAGTTTTTTTTAAGTTTCGCAGAGGGGTTTAAATGGCATCTCCCAGATGTTGTCGCTTTTTCCGAAGATCTTCCATTCCTTACTATTGTGTACAGATATTAATAAAGGTGCGAGTGCTTACTACGTTTTTTTTGTCCGTTTATATTTTCTTTGGCTGAGCCCCAAATATGTCCAAATGTTTATCACCTTACCACGGGGGGATAGTAATAAATAAAAGTGATAAAACATAGGCGATAATTGAACTTATTCTGATTTATTTACGGATTCTTAAGTCGGTTTATACAGTTTTTTATGATTACTGTACAATAACAATAAGTGCTTGCTTTCTACACAGTTAAAATAAATGCTTAATAATAAATTACAAAGAAAGGTGCTTAGTCAGTATTCTACAGTTTTGTGCATATGAAAATAAATATAGTTCAAAGTACATTACCAATTATTGACCGCAAGTTGCTGAGTGGCATAATATGGTATATTAAGTTTAAAAGAAGGTCAATGATTGGTGGTGAGTTACCCATTATATAACGATTCGTAATAATTGCTTGTGTCTTACACAGGCTGAGTATCTAGACTTCGCTTTAATGACAGCAGTCAGCAGACAGCAGATAGCGTTGAATTTTAGAAACATTCAATAAGTTGATAGTTATGGGTTATGGGTTATGTTATCAGAATTTAATAAGATTAACATAAGCTACCGTTAACGTTTTACAGCCGAAGAGTAGGGACATTAGTCCGCGAACGAATATAAAAAGCAGAGAGTACTGTCATCAGCAAAGGAAAAGATTGGGTTAGAAGTAGCAGATAAGAGATCATTAATGAGAATTAAAAAGATTGTCGGAGACAGAACGGAGCTCTGGGACACATAAGCATTTATTTTGTGAATATAAAACTTGAAACCATCCATGACAACTTGAACTTACCGCTCCGAAAGGTAATTTCTAATCCATAATTGAAGAAATTGAAGAAGAGAGTCATTGATCCCAAAAGCATGTATTTTTGACAAAAGAGCCTGATGCCAAACTGTCAAATGCCTTAGAAATATTAAGTGCAACTATCTTGCTTTCGCTAATTTGATGAACGCTTTCGTTCCACTGTTAGTTAAGACATGCCATCAGATCATCAGTGGACTTGTGGCTACGAAAACCATACTGCCGGTCATTGAGAAGTTTTTGGGGTTTCGAGATATTTCATAAGCTGACAGTTTATCAGCGTTTCCATGACCTTAGAAAGAAGAGACGTAAGTGATATGGGTCTGTAAGAAGAGAGAGAAGAATATTCGTCTTTTTTAGGAACGGGCTGGACAAATACTATTTTCCATCTGCTCGGAAAGAGTTCAAAAGAGTAGGATTGATGCGTTCGCAGTGGCTTTGGTAACGGCGAACAACACCTATTCGGAATAAGGGTAGATATACTATCTGCACCAGCGGGCTTATGTAACATATATAAAGATCTTTAAGTACTTTTGCTACTAAACGACTGCGAAAGTGAAATTGTTACATTGAAGATTCGACACATTCAAGCGTAACCGGGGACAAAACACAATCTAGAAGTGTTGGGCTGGCCGCAAAGTGTGCAGCAATCAAATTGGCTTTGTCCAAAGAGCTGAGAGCTGGAATGTTATTGTAAATGAGCGTTGAGATGGAGGATGAGGAAGAATTTCTAATTTTTACTACCATTGGGACAGTGTAGTATTTCCATAGTAATGGAATTTCACAAGCTTGAGAAAAACGTTGTAGTCATTCCTAGCTCGTTTGAAATTTTTTGGTTTTCTACAGTCGCGTTGGTCTGACAGCCTCTTCACAGCTCGCGTCATAGCACGCTTTTTCATTTTATTTGTTTCTCTTCATCCGATGAGGGATACAGGATCTCATTCAAAAGATAATGGTGTCTATTATTATATCAGCAGTGGCATTCGCGTCGTTATCGAGGAAACTTAGCGATCCGTTAAATTTCCAAAAGAAGGTGTTAAGTCCGCTTCAATTTGCTTTCTCGTATTGCCAAACCGTTCCTTAAGGAATCTTTTCTCTAACTGTGTGGTCGATGTACGAGAATTTAGCTGATATGACACAGTAATCCGACGAGTCTAGGGACATTTTTTTTTTTTTTAAAGAACTTAACAAGTGTGTATGACTACACTTATGATGCCAAAGCATGTGCTAAGTTTTTCGGAAAATGGGACAGAAGGAGAAAGAAAGATGTTTGAGCTCAGTAGCTATTTTACTCGATGGGTGGCATCCAACTTTTAATGGGGAGACTATATTATTAATGTAAATTCACTTGTTGTTGTATCGGGTTTTCTAATAACGACATGACAAATTTTTTTGAAATAAAAGGCAAACCATTTGAGATATTTCAAAAACTTTATTATTGGCTTGAAGTACATTCAAAATATTTATGAATGGAACTCGACTTCGTTCATATGGCCACCGCGGACACGTTTGCAGCGGTCTATTCGTTAGACCCAATTTTCAACGACCCGGCCACATATCTCGGCCGAAACGGCCGCTTTTATGCTTCCAATAGCGGCTCTGAGCTCTTCCAACGTCGTCGGCGTGTTGGCATAAACCAATAACTTAACGTAGCCCCACAGGAAATAGACAACAGGACTTAAATCGCACGAAAGAGGCGGCCAATCGACTGGCCCATGTCTTGAGGTAACACGCTCACCATACTTACTCTTCAATAAATCGATTGTAGCGTGTGCTGTGTGGCTTGTGTCACCATCCTGTTGAAACCATATGTCGTCCGAGTCCATATCTTCCAATTCGGGCCAAAGATAATCGGTGATCATGGCGCTATAACGCTGACCATTCACAGTAACGTGACGATCTTTATCGTCGACGAAATATGGCCCAATAACGCCGCCATCATGCAACCCGCACCAAACAGTTATTTTTTGTGGATGAAGTGGTGATTCATGAAGCACATGTGAGTTTTCAACCGACCAATAACGACCATTGAGCCAAAAATAAGCTTCGTCACTGAAGATGATTTTGCGACTCCGAATATCTGTAGAAAACTATTATAATTTGCAGACGTTGTTCGTTAGTGTACTTTACCATGATGAAAATGTTAAGCTTACTGAATAAATTGACAGTGACAGTTTGATGCTTAGTGAAAGAGTGCGTTCACAAATTAAATTCAAAGTTATCAAGTCCCTATTGGAAAACCCTACATTTAGGCAACCATTCATCTCTCAAGATTGTAGTTGCCTGAAAAAAAGCCTTTTCGGTCACGTAATAACTATTTCAGTATGAAGATAAAAGGATACATGTCTTTGAATGGAGTCAGACAGCGCTGTCCAATTTGCGGCTTCTGTAAATAAAGCTGATTTGAACAAAACGAGATAAAAGGAGTGAATTGAAAGTCTAGATATTAAATTATAATAACAGTATTGATATGGATTTATTTTTCTAAAAACAATTTAAATTTAGGTATATGATTAATACCTTTGACTGTACATGCATACATGCCGACGGTTGAAAGAAAGAGACTGAGTTAAAAACAAAATTGACTAACTACCATAACGAACGATCGCACGAAAGCATAATAAAATTTAGAGCAATACGAATATTAGAGAGTAATATAAAAGCGCAATGCAAAAGGGGAATATAAGAATAAAGAAATGATACATGACAAATATAATATGATATGAAAAACATATGGTAAGATAATATACAGCAAATTGCGATTGAATTAATAGAAAACATCAGATAGGTTACACAAATAAAAATTAGATAAGTTATGTATGTTTGTCAAATGTACTCGTAAACATAAGTCCAGAACAAAAGCAGTAGTTGATAATTTGTCTATGGAGATTGAATTCTACCCACATGAAATAGAATTCCGGATTGGAACAGGGGTTATTTTATACATATTATGGTGGAGTTTGGCAACCCGTCACTACGCACGTAAATAGCGAAACCGCGGGGAGGGAAGTATAATAGAACTTGTTCGTAGCCAGGTAGCAATTTGTATTTGCAATTTGAATTTAGTCAATTAAGTCTTAATTTAGTAAATATTTTATAATCAATTTCTCATTAACGAAGTTATTCATTTAATAATCCATTTAGTTAATAATGATCATATGCTTTAAAAATTGGCAGTAACATTATTATCTCCGACTACGATCGAGTCATCATTCTAGAGGTGTTGCAGACCAAAATACTCAAATGCGTCCCCGAGCGTCTTTGAGGCGCCTTCAGGATGAAGCAACTGGAAGTAATTATGATTTTTTTTTTTTTGGATGGCGGCTTTGGAAGTTTTTTCTTTTGTATGAAAATTCACGCCAAAAAAAGGTGGAAAAATAAAGGCGGCGATCACGATATTTTTGGCCGTTGTGGCCCCGTTTTCACCACTTGTTTAATATTAGCCGTCTAACTTTTCGTTGCTTAGATTTAGTTTTTATTAATTATGATACTTTTCATAGCACAACTAACTACTTTTGTAGCACATATAGCGCAAACAAAAAATTTTTTTTCATAATAATTGGGTCAACACACGAATGACATTGACACCGACAACGACAATACGGTAAGAAGCAGATACGCACGCACAACGAGACATCTTGTTCGTTTTCAAAGGTGCCTTGGATCGCATTACCATATAGTAGTATTCAGTGTCTTCATTGTCCATACTTCCGAAGAGAACTTTAAAACCTAAGTCAATCACATTAACAAGTCCGCGCTTTTCTCTTTTCGGTTTACTAACTATTCCTGAAATTATTATAATTTTATTATCTACCTTTGTCATCTATCGCTTAGCTATTTCTTAGAATTCTTTGCATTCTATTCCGGATTCTAGGCAAATGCTATGTATTTGATTTATGATAGTCCTAATATTTAAGCTCGATTGATTTTATGTTGTAAGGTCTAAATTTATTACTAATGCTATTTTAATATTTATTTCTTTTTCGTTTTCTATATAATTAAAATACAGACCAGAGTGATTCTGTAGGTCTTTTAGTCGCACATTTTCTGACGTACTTTTCACGATGAGTGAGATGCTGAAAAATATTAAATCTATTAAATTTCTGTTTTTATATTAGAGATTTGCTACCTGCTGATCATCATAAACTTCTAAAATTGAAAAGGGACCTTTATATTGGGTATGTAATTTAATTCGTGAGGTTTTTTTTTTTCAAAATTTAAACGTTTATTTAAGAAAAACATGTACAATAGTATTATTCAAAGTATTGCCCATATGAAGCTATGACTTTTTCTCATCTTTCTGGCAATTTGTGGATCCCAACCCAAAGGAACTGTGCTGGCTTGGCAGCCAAGAATGAATGAAGCCAATTTTTGATATTCTGTTCTGATGTGAACCGTATTTCAGTGAAGGCGTTCTGCCTTCAGACTTCCCATCCACTGTTTTCCAAAAAGTTCTTCACCGGAATAGAAACGGGGGGCCGAACGTTGTCATGATGGAAAATTATTGCCTCGTGTCTGGTCGCATATTCCGGGCGTTTTTCGGCTACTGCTCTCTTCAAATGGGTTAATTGTGTTCGTTGATGGTTTCACCCGGCTTTAGCAGTAAATAATACAGCACACCCATCTGATCCCACCAAGTACAGAGCATTACCTTCGCGCCATGGATATTCGGCTTTGCCATTGATTTTGCTGGTTGGCCGTTTTTCACATATGATTTTTTGTGCTTGGGGTTGTCGTAATGGATCCATTTTTCATTACGAGTAACAATCCGATGCAAAAATGACTTCCTTTTGTGGTGTGCCAGCAGCATTTCGGACATGCAAAACCACCTTTCGACGTCTCTCGGCTTGAGTTCATGTGGAACCCAATTTCTTTGCTTTTGAATATATCCAGCTGCTTTTAAACGTTTTGAAATGGCTGCTTGAGTGACACCCAGAGATTCTGCGAGCTCTTCTTGTGTTTGGGCAACAATCTTTATAGATTAATGCTTCATCTTCAAACTTTTTTGGCTGCCCAAGACGTTCATCGTCTTCCAAGCCAAAATCACCACTTTTAAATCTTGAAAACCAAACCAGCTATCGCATGTTCACCATAAACTTCCATCAAAATACGATAACTTTCGGCAGCAGTTTTCTTCATATTAAAGTAATGAAGAAGAACTCCCCGCAAAAACACTTTTTCAGGCACAAAGTTCGATATATTTCAGTGAAGAAAAATTATTGTTGTTTACGCTTCAAATGAATGACATATACTGAAATGACGTACAATGACAGTAGCTTTCCAACGCATGTTCCAATGGAATAATACAAGTTACGCCATCTCTTAGCAAACCGCAAACCGTTATAGACCCAATACATGTTTTTATATTTTCCTTTTCTTTCGTTTCTTACTAATACTTACTGATGTACTGACTATTGGTTTCCTTAACTTCTTATCAAATCTTACCTTAAATTTTTTCCTACACTTTTTGGTATTTTTTCTCTATATTCCAAAGATTTGCCTAAAGTTCGTCAATATAGTCAGATTTTGTATTATCGTATATCATATCTACACCGCTAGGTCTATTTGTTTCAACACCGAAAAATACTTCATACGGTATGTTACCTGTTGTGTTGTGGATTGTGCAGTTATAACAAAAACATTCGCTTGTGCCAGCCTGTTAGTTGGTTTAACTCTTTTCCTGTGGCCTTAAGGTATTCCAGTAATCTACAGTGGGCTCATTCAAAGCTCCCATAGCTTGTGGATAAGCCACACTGGTTTTTATATATTTAATTATTAGTATATAGTTCACAACATTCTTCAAAATTCTGTTGCATTATCGGCCAAGATTAACTTTGACATTCCAAAATTCATAATCTACTGTTCTATAATGGTACTGACTACCATCCGTACATCTTTACTTTTGAAAGGGATACATTTAATAAAACTTGTGAGATCGGTCTGCATAGTCAAACCGAATTTGAAGCCTTCTTCTGTTTCTTGCATTCCCCAACAATGTCAATTATAATTTTTTCTTCAATTTTTACTGAACTGACTATTTGTATTGGGTTTCTTGTTGGCTTGCTATTTATCTTTTCGGTTAGGCATTGGGGACAGTTTCTGATGAAATTTTCAATACACTTTTGCATTCCTCTCCATCTAAATTTCTTTCCATGATATTTCTTATTATGGCCAATCTTCTCTTGGGATCATTAACTTCTCTTTAACTATCCAACTCGTCGTCGTTAGACAGTTCGTTTGTAGATGTGTGGTCCAAATTGTTTTGTTGCCCATATGATGGCCAGGCATTCCTTTTATGAGGCTGTATAATTGATTTCCGTTTTATTAAGTGTTTGGCTTGCGAAATGTATAGGAAGATCTTTGCCTTTATGTTCCTAACTGAGCACAACACCAATGCCTCTATTGAAAGCATCTGTGGTTTTTACGAACTGTATGCCGAAGTCTGAATATTAGATGTCTAAGACTCTCTTGCTACTCTGGGCCCTAAATGAATAAAACACCCTCTCTCAGAAGTTTATTTAATGATTCATAACAAGAAAGGAATTCATCCTCTTAAGATTCTTAGGTGCCTCCATTTCCACGATACTTTTGATTTTTCCGCAGTCAGGCTTACAACCTTGTCTGGAATGATATAACCTAGACTTCCTTTCTCAGAAATTCACATTTATCAGGCTGTAACCTTAGCTTTACCCTCCTGAGTTGTTCGTACACTTTGACCAACTTCTCATTATGCTGTTGCAGATTTTACCCATGTACGACTACGTCGTAGAAATAGGCAGAATACCTAATGCCTTGTAGTCCTACCAGGGCTATATTCATCAGTCGCTAGTAAAAGGCTTGAGCATCCTTTAGTTCCAAAGGCATACTCAAAATGACCGTATGAAGTACTAAAGGCAGTTTTTTTTCATGTCTTCTTTTTCCATGGGAATTTGACGAAAGCCGGACTTAGACCTATTGGCCCGTTATGCTGCCACGTGGATCTATGATACTTTCACTCATGGAACCAATTTGAGTTAACGATGAAGCGCAGGAGACTGTTAACGTCTGTATTTCTTCTCTGGGAAGAAGTGGAGTTTTCTTCTCTGGGAAAGAGCTGGACATGTACAGAGAAGGTGGAGGATTGCTCCTCTTCCTCCTCGTCCATGCAGCTTCTACAGAAATCGTTTGTAAAAGTAACAAGCCTTCTTGCATGCTTGCCTATAACACAGTGTCCAGTGATGACACCTATAATGGCGATGAGATGTTTCCTATTTAAAAGAATCAGACTTTGAGAGCAATTCAGATCCAGCTTTAGCCAGATCTGTTTAGTCCATCTAAGGTCTGTTCTTTTATGAGCATCCAGCTTAAATAATATTTTGCACGTAGCGATTGGTATACCTATGTTGACCTTTTCCAGTAGAATAGGTAGAGTGGTTCCAATTTTGGCGAGTTTGTCAGCCCTTCAATTCCCTGGAATGTCTCTGTGGCCTGCCACACAACAAAAGTCAATGTTGAAATGCTCTGCCATCTCCGTAAGAGATGATCAGCATTCAAGGGCGGTTTTTGAATTAAGTGAGACCAAGTCCAGCGACTTGATAACGGCTTGTCTATCCGAAAAGATGCGGATATCTTTTACAGATATTACGTTTTTCTTCAGCCAGGACAGAGCTTATTTAATCGTCAAAATTTCCGCCTAGAACATGCTACAGTGATTTGGAAGACGAAAGGAGAGGATTTAATTTAGTTAATCTGAGAAAACACCTCCACCAACCCCGCTATCGGTTTTAGATCCATATGTATAGAAATGAATAGAATTGTCCTCTATGAAAGCATCTTCTTCCCAGAAGGATCTAGAAGGAAAGTTCGCATGAAAGACTTTGTCAAACCGAAGTTTAGGTATTGTGTAATCGATGTTCTTTAAGTGAATTCCGAATATATTAAGAATATTAGTAAATAAATTACTTGTCCACTGTGTAGTCGCTTTAAAGCGAAAAGCTGGAGCTTCTTGTGTGCTGAAGATGTTGATGGGTATCAAGTGAAAAAGAATGTCTAGCGCCGTGCAGGGAGTGGAGCGTATAGCTCCGCTTGTGCATAGATACGCTGTTCTTTGGGTTCGGCTTAGTTTTTGCAGTTGAATGCAATATCTAAGGTCGTCCACAAGACGACCACACCGTAAGTGAGTATCGGTCTTATGACCGATATGTATATATATATAGGAAAACACTAAACTGGTACCGTTTATTGAAGGAGGGTCTATAGTCGGAATTTTATATTTCCTGGAAAAGAGGACAAGATCAATTTTATGGGGGTTAACTCTCAATCCACAGCGATCCGCCCAACGGATTAATCTGTTAAAATTTAGCTGAAGGAGTTCTTTGATATCATTGAGATGATTCCCTAAAACGGTTAGCTAATGCAGAGCCGTTTCCACCGATTTTTCTTTACAGTAGCCAAGTTGAGCCGTTGACGAAACTCTTGGATCAATTTTAGCTCGAATATGGACATCAATCAGTCGTTATAAAATTTTAAGAAGGAAAGATGACAGTCTTATAGGTCTGAGGTTTTTGGGACATCATGAGAACATTTTCCAGCCTTGGGAATGAAAACTTTATTAATTTCTCTCCATATCAGTGGAATGTGGATCAGTTCAACACAGCTCCTCATGGCAATATACACCCTGACTGACTCGAACTGCAACCAAATTCAGACTGCTATAATTTCCAAACCGTTCATGACAGTGAGCTCAAATTTTGACACATGACAGATAATTTTATTTTATTAACAAGCCTTTTAAACTATTTGCGTCTCAGTTGTGTTCAAAAATTTTTAAACAGCAACATCGGCAAAATAGGTTCGGAGAGTGAAGGCTCGAATTGAGCGAAATCCGCGTCGAATTGGAAGAAAAATGGCTCGTTAGCTTAACATATTGCTGGAACGGATGCAACACATACTGAAAAATGAGCACACGATCTCACACCGCAACAGAAAAAAGTAAGAGTCGAAAAAGAAAGTGGTGAATTGCTGAATTTGATTCTTTCCGATAAGTCGATATTTGTTATACAGCAATATGGTCTTTCGAGGTCTTTCGAAAATTTACACCTTCGTGAACATTTCAACAAGACTCGGCACCGTCTCACAAAGCGCGCGTCAACCAAGATTGGTTAAAAAACAAAGTTCCACCTTTCATTTCTTCGACACAATGGATTGCAAATTCTCCGTATGCAAATCCAATTGCACGTAGCGATTGGTATACCTATGTTGACCTTTTCCAGTAGAATAGGTAGAGTGGTTCCAATTTTGGCGAGTTTGTCAGCCCTTCAATTCCCTGGAATGTCTCTGTGGCCTGCCACACAACAAAAGTCAATGTTGAAATGCTCTGCCATCTCCGTAAGAGATGATCAGCATTCAAGTGCGGTTTTTGAATTAAATGAGACCAAGTCCAGCGACTTGATAACGGCTTGTCTATCCGAAAAGATGCGGATATCTTTTACAGATATTACGTTTTTCTTCAGCCAGGACAGAGCTTATTTAATCGTCAAAATTTCCGCCTAGAACATGCTACAGTGATTTGGAAGACGAAAGGAGAGGATTTAATTTAGTTAATCTGAGAAAACACCTCCACCAACCCCGCTATCGGTTTTAGATCCATATGTATAGAAATGAATAGAATTGTCCTCTATGAAAGCATCTTCTTCCCAGAAGGATCTAGAAGGAAAGTTCGCATGAAAGACTTTGTCAAACCGAAGTTTAGGTATTGTGTAATCGATGTTCTTTAAGTGAATTCCGAATATATTAAGAATATTAGTAAATAAATTACTTGTCCACTGTGTAGTCGCTTTAAAGCGAAAAGCTGGAGCTTCTTGTGTGCTGAAGATGTTGATGGGTATCAAGTGAAAAAGAATGTCTAACGCCGTGCAGGGAGTGGAGCGTATAGCTCCGCTTGTGCATAGATACGCTGTTCTTTGGGTTCGGCTTAGTTTTTGCAGTTGAATGCAATATCTAAGGTCGTCCACAAGACGACCACACCGTAAGTGAGTATCGGTCTTATGACCGATATGTATATATATATAGGAAAACACTAAACTGGTACCGTTTATTGAAGGAGGGTCTATAGTCGGAATTTTATATTTCCTGGAAAAGAGGACAAGATCAATTTTATGGGGGTTAACTCTCAATCCACAGCGATCCGCCCAACGGATTAATCTGTTAAAATTTAGCTGAAGGAGTTCTTTGATATCACTGAGATGATTCCCTAAAACGGTTAGCTAATGCAGAGCCGTTTCCACCGATTTTTCTTTACAGTAGCCAAGTTGAGCCGTTGACGAAACTCTTGGATCAATTTTAGCTCGAATATGGACATCAATCAGTCGTTATAAAATTTTAAGAAGGAAAGATGACAGTCTTATAGGTCTGAGGTTTTTGGGACATCATGAGAACATTTTCCAGCCTTGGGAATGAAAACTTTATTAATTTCTCTCCATATCAGTGGAATGTGGATCAGTTCAACACAGCTCCTCATGGCAATATACACCCTGACTGACTCGAACTGCAACCAAATTCAGACTGCTATAATTTCCAAACCGTTCATGACAGTGAGCTCAAATTTTGACACATGGCAGATAATTTTATTTTATTAACAAGCCTTTTAAACTATTTGCGTCTCAGTTGTGTTCAAAAATTTTTAAACAGCAACATCGGCAAAATAGGTTCGGAGAGTGAAGGCTCGAATTGAGCGAAATCCGCGTCGAATTGGAAGAAAAATGGCTCGTTAGCTTAACATATTGCTGGAACGGATGCAACACATACTGAAAAATGAGCACACGATCTCACACCGCAACAGAAAAAAGTAAGAGTCGAAAAAGAAAGTGGTGAATTGCTGAATTTGATTCTTTCCGATAAGTCGATATTTGTTATACAGCAATATGGTATTTCGAGGTCTTTCGAAAATTTACACCTTCGTGAACATTTCAACAAGACTCGGCACCGTCTCACAAAGCGCGCGTCAACCAAGATTGGTTAAAAAACAAAGTTCCACCTTTCATTTCTTCGACACAATGGATTGCAAATTCTCCGTATGCAAATCCGTTGGATTTCTTCATAAAATACTAAAATTTCTTCGAGTTCGATGAACGTGAGCCAAAATTATGGCTCTTACAGCTAACATTTTGAAAATTCGTTGGACCAATTTCATCAGAAACATACGTTTATCTCGAAATGTTCAACTCTTAGATTTACTTTTTTATCAAAAAATATGTCTTCTCTTCATAGTCTACGATTTTTATGTATGACTTTTCCACCTACGAACAACGGAAGTTCTTGCAAACCACTATTTTATTCAGGCCAATTGGATCACAAAATAAATTTAATATCCTTTTAAATAGTTTTTGTGATTCTTAAAAGGACCGTTACACTTTGAGATTTCAAAACGCTTTTATAGTAAATTTTCGAAATGTTGCCCTTGCTTTGGATGAACGTTCTAGCAATGTTCTTCTTTGTGTTGGAAAACCATTTTTTGCTTATGAGCAAGAGGAACATTTTCCAGGAGTTCCGGCAACTGGTCTCTCAAAAATTCTGAATAAATATATTAGAATGTTGAATTTAGGACATGGGGAAGTATGAATGACCCAATTAAAGTACTACCCAATATGCCGGCCCAGACATTCACGCTAAACCTTCTGTAAAATGGTATACAATTAAGAAAAGCATCTGCATCTCAACTGAATTTTTACCTTTGAGAAGATAAGGCACTGCTCATTAGTGGGAATTTCATTGTTTGGTATAGCCCGGTCTCGTAGCCCGGCTTCGTCAGTCCATAAAATTTTTTTTAATAAACTGCTCATTGCCATTTTGTTGATGCAACAGACATTGGCAAAATTTAATCCTTTTTAGGAAGTCCTCTCGCAATAGTTCCTGTACGGGCGTTTAATGAAAGGGGTAAACGCGGTTGGCTTGAGTTTTGGAGTTTGCAATTGACCTGCAAGCTTTTTGGTGTTAATAGATGGCTGCATTCTTGCAGCGTTTAAAATTGTTTCTTCCTCTTCTGCTGCTGTTATGTTAGACAATCTTTCTCTTCTTAACCCAAATGCTGAACCGACGGTTGACAGGCGGTGAAAAGCATTGATAAAAGTTGGCCTAGAAGGGATCTTCCGTCCAGGATATCGCCGTTGGTACTCTAATCTAGCTAACCCTGCATCCCCATTATGGAAATTCTGTGAGTTAGAAGAAGCTCCATTTGTCAAAATGGAGTCTTCAGAAAATACCTAGTGTGGAGAACATTTCTTAAGCAACGTCCATCGATCAGATGGACGATATGAAGTCGCCCTCTTATTCATAGGAAATGTATTTCTAGTACTTGGTCATTCCAAAGAAGGTGCGTTGCGGAGACTTGAGTACCTAGAAGGACGTCTTCTCAAAAACAAGGAATTCTAAAAGAACTACTACTACGTGAACTGCGTTCGCCTACCTCGATGGGTACATACAAAAGGACATGACGCGTTGGAGAAAGCGTTGGGTGCGGCGGTCTACATTCGTACTCTGGATGAGGAAGGTTAGGTCCACATGAATCTGCTGGTTTCGAAAACGAGGGTAAATCCAGTCAAACCAGTGAGCATTCCACGTATGGAGCTGTGCGGAAAACGAGTGGGAGAAATACAAAGACTGACAAGGCCATCTACTTGGAAGCACATCCCTACCCATCAGAATTCAGCAGACCTAGCTTCTCGATTAGTACTACCCTCAGAACGGACCAGAGTTTTCGAACACAAACTAGGTTTTAGCGATTCTTAACCAAGATTTCGCAACCGACGTGGGCCATAAAGCACAAGTACACCGAACTGTAATTAAGGACAATCTAATAAAACAACTCACCTTAAGAGCGTCCAGACTGCCTAAACCTATTAGGACGGTTGCATATTGTCGTTTGTCCAAGCCTTCAGACAATATCACCCAAATTGTTGCCAGTAAACACCAGTTAACGGATTAGGTGACCCTTCACAACAATGAACCTAGAGGAAGCGAATAAAGCTGTCATCCGAGTCGCACAAATCGAAATGTTTCCAGAAGGCATCACCAAAACGAGGGGTATGGGGTCCTTAAATAATTTTGTAGATGGCAACAAAATCATTCGTGTAGGAAGGAGCCTTCGACACGCCAACACCCTGCAATATTGGATTCAAAACACGAAATTTCAAAATTAATCATACAAGAAACACTTATAACTTTACACGGAGGTACTCAGTTAATGATGGCACACCTTAGGCAAAAGTACTGGATTTTCCAACTTGTGAAAAATACATAAACAGCTGTACCACTTGTCCCAGGTTTAAAAACAAAACCGCCCAACGGCTAATGGGAGAGTTGCCAACCCCAATGGCTATGCTGTCCAAACCCTTTACCAACAACGGTATCGATTATGCAGGACCAAACAATAGTCATGCTTGGAAAGGTAGAGGAGCTAAGTGCCAAAAAACGTTATTTGGCAATATTCATCTGTTTGACGACAAAAGCCATATATATCGACAGATATTGCGACAGGACGTGGAGTTTGCGCCAACGTTTACACGGACTGTGGGACTAATTTTGTCGAAGCAGATGCTGAACTACGTCGTCTGATGAAGGAAGGAATTCAGGACAGGGAGGAAATCGCGGATGGCCTAGCGACTCAGGGAACCAAGTGTAATTTCATTCCTTCTCCACACTTTGGAGGTTTATGGGAAGCAGGAGTCAAGAGTGTAAAATTTTACAGGCAGAAGAATTTCGACGACCAATAACCAAATTATGCCACAATAACGATAATTAAAAACAATCATCAAGAGACCACAACATAACTTAAACTACACATGCAAATACATATTTCAAAATACAATAGCTCACTTCATTATTCCATCCATAATTTAAACTTTTGTAATAAACTTACAACCACATTCCGTATAATTTACTTCAAACTTAAAATCATCACACAATAGCCATCAAAAAACCATCGTAAAATTATTTGTAAACAAACAAATCAAAAGTAATGTCAAAATGCAGGGTCATTCAACCACGCATCTTAACCCATATATAAATGCAAGTCGCTTTCACCTGAGCATCTTCGCATATATGTCGATACATACATATGTACATACATAAGCAAGCATTTGCATACCTTTTGCATTCACGCAATAAAATAAAATCCAAACATAACCAAATGTATGGTAGACCACGCACACGCACATACACACAGATATGGTACACATCTACATTACACGCTTCATCGAGGGACGCGATCAAAACCAAAATCACAACACCCCAAATAAATTCAAATAAATTAAACAGAAAAATTTAACAGAAATTTAATAAAAATTATACTTACACAACTTTAATCACAATCCACCGAAAATAACGAAACGTTACTTTTTTGATACAAGTCAACTGGTATTGCAAGCAACACAACGATTGTACGCACGTACTAATTACGCAGTAAACCTTACTCTGAATTACTCCGAATCACACAGTCATAATTGCATACAGCGCATAACTTATAGTAGTTTATGTTGTCTCTCTGTTTAATAAATCAAGTAATATATCATATGCATTAATCGTTTTCTCTTTCCATGGACAACAACGAGATGAACATGAAAAATCAACTCTGCTGTTCGATGGGGGAGAATGTTATTTTTGAGTATCCAAATACGTTGCAATAGAATTGTACGATTATATGGTATTGTGCGAGTAATAAATGTCAACAAAATTGAAATAAAGTGATTTTTTCTTTATAACGTACAAGCGAGCGGTTAAGTTTTTTTTTTTTTCGTTAATACGGATTTAAGAAAACAGTGCTAACTTTTTCTCCTCTTGTTCTTTTCGGTGAACTGAATTTACGAACAAGCTCTAAATAAAATGTAGTAGTGTCTCTTAAAATGCAATAAAAGTCTATGAACTTTCAACATAGTGCAAAGAAACTGCTAGGTAGTAGTTTTTTGTCGAATACATGAAAAGGTGCACCAATTACAATACGGTAGTACTAATGTTCCTACATATAAGGTTTTCCAATAGAGACTTGACAACTTTGAATTTAATTTGTGAACGCACTCTTTCACTAATCATCAAACTGTCATTGTCAATTTATTAAGTAAACTCAACATTTTCATCATGGTAAAGTACACTAGTGAGGTACATTCTCCGATTGGGTTCTGGAGAAGATGCGCCAAGATGATGAATTTTATCGCAAAATCATTTTCAGTGACGAAGCTCATTTTTGGTTCAATGGGTTCGTTATTGCGTTATTGGTCGCGTGAAAACCAACATGTGCTTCATGAATCACCACTTCATCCACAAAAAATAACTGTTTGGTGCGGTTTGCAGGCCGGCGGCGTTATTGGACCGGTTATTTTTGGCCTGAATTGGAAGATATGGACTTGGACGACATGTGGTTTCAACAGGATGGTACCACAAGCCACAGAAGAGGAAGTATGGTGAGCGTGTTATCTCAAGTCATGGACAGTCAATTGGCCGCCTCGTTCGTGCGATTTAACGCCGCTTGACTATTTTCTGTGAGGCTACGTCATTGCTTTATGCCAACACGCCGACGACGAGCCAACATTGAACGCGAAATAGCGGTCGTTTCGGCCGAAATGTGTGGCCGAGTCGTTGAAAATTGGGTCCAAGGAATCGGCCGATGCAAACGTGCCCACGGTGGCCATATAAACGAAGTCGAATTCCATTCATAAATGTTTTGATTGTACTTCAAGCCAATAATAAAGTTCTTGAAATATCTCAAATGGTTTGCCTTTATGTATGTATGCATATATTTCGAATAATTGTATAATTGCCTCCTTAAATGAAGAAGCTTCTAATTCAGTTAGTGGTTTTGATTTTCGTTGATTGCAAGTCATGATAAATTAACTGATTGACATAAATGAAAATCATTTTGAATTTTTTTCTGTCACTCTGTTGTCTATACTATTAAGCTCTCGAATAAATACTATAAACTCGTATATAAAAGAAAAAAAAATTACCTCAATAAGTTTGTACATAGCCAAATACACACTTCTTATATAGTAGATGTACCTGTATGAACTTTTATTTATCATAATTTACCATATATTGAAATTTTATTTATTTGTAAAAATTGTAAAAATAAAAAAACGGTATAAATTGCATTCGGACTGTTGCATTCCGCTTTATTTTTTGTCTATCCGCCCTAAATCATTAATATTTTCTCCTCTATACTTTTTTTTTATATAGTTTTTCCTTAATTTATAAAAATGATTGTAACATAAATTAAACCTTTTAATACACATAATAGTCATATTCATTTCCCTATTTACTATATACGGTGTAGTGTTGTCGTAGATGGTAATTGGTGGCAGTGGTCCATAACCTTAGGTAACAACCGTTTTGCATGTTTGCGCAAACGCGGGAATACGCAATAATAATGCCATTCCTTGTAATGGGTGATTTCTTAAGCGGTTGGGCTTAAACTCCAAAAAAAAAAAAAAAAAAAAAAAAAAAAACAAACAAACAGCAAAATTACAAAAGTGTATAATTTTTTTATTTGAGTTGACAATGCAATGCCATTTACTTTTTAAAAATTATCTCATGTAAATGTTGACCAGGACTCGTTTTACGGAAAATCCAATTTTGAATCACTTTTTCGAGCATATTGGTTGGTAATAATATAATACCATGTGTAATTTTATCGGCATAGATGAGTGATTTGACGTGTCCCCATACAAAATAATACACAGGCGTCATATCGCACGATCCAGCTGGCCAATTCACTGGTCCAAAACGTAACATAAATTACTCATCGAACTCATTTTTCAATTGGTCCCTTGATGGTCCCTTGTGGCATATAGTGCCGTCTTGCTGGAACTACATGCGGACCAGGTTCAGCTAACATACCCATCGGCTACAGTTCTTGCACGAGGTGTATTTATTAAGGTTTTAGACCAAGATCCTTGCTTAAAATCTTCCACGTAGTCGAGTAACACAGTCCGAATTGCTACAAGCGGAGACGAATGAACAATCACGATCTTCACTAGAACTGGCGGATACAGCAGCAATACTATTCTCTGTACACAGTGGAATCTGAACTGATTGCTAAGTAGGTCGATTATGACGTCCGTAATATAGTCAAAGTGTGCGAAAAACATTTTTTCAGAGAATGCTATAATTTGTAAGCGTTTTTAGGGTGTATGTCTTTTGATGATGAAATGGCAATGCCAAGTGAGTACGTTTGACCTTAACACATGTCACAAATAAGGCGTGAGCTGTCAAAAAAGTACACTGAAAATCAAACAGCAAAAAAATCACCCTTTATATGATTTCAATCGCTTAAAAGTACTTACACTGCATTCATTTATCTATGTCGCATATCTAAGTTCCTGTAAAGTGCAGTATAAAATTGTCTGCCACTCATATAAAGCATTTCCGGTTAGCAAGCAGCAACTGGTGAAATGCACTGATTTGTGTTTTCCTATCTCTCTATTCTCACACCACTCTTTTTTTTTTTTCATTTATTTTACTTATTGATAAATAAGTGGTACTAGTATAATAATATCGATATCTTTTCAAATACTTAGATACAATATTACAAATGGATGGTTTAACATCTATAACTTAAAAACTATGATATACAGAGATATTTAAAGATTAGCTTATGCTAATATGAGATATATTTTGTAAGAAAAGAGGGTTGGATTGTTGAGGAAGAAAGATGAAGGAGGAATGTACTTTTAAAGCTTGCATCGGTAGATATTAATTTGATTCGCGGTGGGAGTTAATTCCATACTTTGGTAACATGAATGAAAAGTAAATGTGAGGAATTTTAATATTGGCGACAATGGAGAACGATACAAAGATTTCTTACTGAACGTTTAAAGACAAGCCTGTTAAATAAATAAGACGGAGATCTACTGTTAATAATTTTATGTAAGAGCATAACATTTTTTACATTGATACAATATATTGTTGCAGTGTGCAACCTAGTAGCTTTTTAGATTGTTCAGAGATATGGTCGTATCTTCTAAGACCATATACAAAGCTGACTGCATCGTTTAATGCTTCTTGCAGTTTATGTTGTGATAGTGAATCAAGAGTGCTATTAACAATCTCAGCATATGTAATAAGAGGCACTATTAATGTCAACACCAACTTACGTCTCGTTTCCTTAGGATTAAGATACAAAGTAAGCCACAGTTTACGTAAACATCCATAGATCCGACCAATAACTGCGTTAGTTTGACTGTAGCCTGAAGGATTACGATCGGTAATAAAACCAGGATTAGAGTGGTGGGGGGGGGGGTAATTGGTTTTTATTCTTTTTGCGATTAAAAGAACCAAGACTGGGGAAAAGTCGATGTGGTAATGCAGAAGTTAATTATTTTTTCGTGATTTCGCGCCTCTTTAAATGCTTCACAATTGATGGTAGTTGATCTGCTCTTCCATCGACTGTGTAATTTATTCCGAACTTTAATTGAGTCAATAAAAGTGAACCATGGACAGCTTTGGTTTAGGATTTTTACTGTTTTTGTCTGTACAAATTGATTGGAAGAAATCAACGTTGTCATTATAATCGGCTCTCAGTCTACACGGAAACTAGAGGGCGGATATTGAGGCTAATTGACGTTAATCAGCAGATTTAATGTCTTAATATGTAAAAGAGTCAGCTGTAGTATATTTAGATAGATTTACATTATAAGTCAGGAAAAGTAAGTCATGATCAGAGACATCAAAGAAGGACAATCTTGGGGTCAGAAACTATAACAAGATCAAGGAGACTGGGTAAACGATCTGAGACAAAACTTATTAAGTAAGTGGTATTTACTATATTGAAACTGACAGAAGACACTGAATCTTTCATTTGAAATGCTCGTGAGTCATTTCTTAACAAATCGGCATTAAAATCGCCGAGAGCTTTTATATGTTTTTAAAGTGCACAATAGTTCGAACGAGATAAAAAAAAAAAAGGCACGGGGGAACATTTTCGGCTTTCATTATACACACATGAGACAAGAGATTTAGTAACACAGTCACTTATTTTAACAGCAATGAACTTAGTGCCGGGTCCACTAGATTTGAAAATACAATTTGATTTAATTGTTGAACTAAAGTAAGTGGCCACTCTGCATCGGTGGAATCAGTGATTCTATCGTTTGTGTAGTCTGCAATTTGGAAAGCCATAGATTACATCAGATATATTCGGTTTAAACCATATCTCATTTACAAAAATTACGTCAATACAAGAAATAAATAGTCTAATTTAAGTTCCGTTAAACTACGTGCATTTAAGTAACAAACTCTAAGTTCATTATATCGCTGGGAAATAATATTCGTCAGAGTGTATATTGATTTTTCGTTTATACTGTCCACCTCACTAGAGGAAGAACTTAAAACATCCACAGTGTAAGACTAACAAAGCAAACGAGTGAAAGTGCATTTGTTGCAAGGACGAAGTATAATATTACAAGAGTAAAATAATTACAAGTTTGCCGTAGCAGCAGCTGCAAGCAGATCATCTGAGCTTTCAATAAGCAAGCTCATATGTTCCTTATGTTCACTGCGAACAGTTATTTGTTTCGTCGGAGACTCAAAACACTGTTTAAAAGAAATCGTATTCTAGTCGATGCCCCGCTCGTGCAGACGATTCAATTTGTTTTCGGAAGCTTGTAGGTGACATCAAGACAGTATTATTCCCAAGTGGGTTGTTTAACTGCACCTGTAAAGGCCTCCTTGGCAAAAATAACGTCGCAACAAGTATGAAATACAAAATATGTGCAGCGGTACTAAGAACCATAATATGCTATGCTGCACAGGTCTGTGGATTTTTCTAGTACGATGTCGTTGAAAAATTGTTAAGATACTTCCTAAAGAAATTTTTTCGCCTACCAGAAAATACTCCAACGTACATGCTTCATTTGGAGACTGGACTTCCTTCTCCTACTTATATACTCGAAAACTTCACTTCAGCTACATCAAAATTAGTGGCATCCCATATCGTACAACTCAAATCTCAGTTCTTTGGTGAGTAGTCAAGATTGTGCTTGGAACACAACGTACATTTAGAGAGCAATAGCCCTGAAATATGGGAAAAACCCTTGGAAACCCGATAGAAAATTATTAAGTAAACTAAATTTGAACAAAAAGCAAGGCAAAGTGAGTCCAGGAACCTATATCGAACACTGAAGCACAACCTAACAAACAATTATTTTCACGACAACAACAGTATTGATACAATTTCCACGATCTTCAAAGCGAGAGGAGAGCTTTTGTATTTTAATTATAGTATATGCCCCATCAAGGCGACCGATCCACTGAATGTAGACTGTGTAACCGAAATGCAGCAAAGAACGTAAAACATTCTATCGGAACCTGCCCCATTCTTAACGTCATTAGTCTGGGGCAAAATTAGTCTACCTATGAATGAATTTAAAATTATTTTAAGCGGCGGTGACAGTTGTCTAACTTTAGTCAGCTACGTTAAAACTGCATTCAAATACCGTTCCCAAATATTAATCGAAAGTTTCTGATTAACACTTAAACTATCTGTTGCTATGGATATTATGATATGTTATGACAGTATTTTAATAACTATTCCTTTTTAATTCGATGTTAAATAAAATATAGGGTTTTCCAATAGGGACTTGACATTGAATTTAATTTGTGAACAACAAACAACATTTTCATCATGGTAAGGTACACTAACGAGCAACGTCTGCAACTTTAAGAGCGTTAATTCAAGTTTTCAGTCGTAATTCTCGCCCTATTAGACAGGCAATAACAAGTTTAGTGCAAAAATTTGAGTCTACATATTCGTTGTGTGATGTTGCTGTGTCAGTGGGACAACGGGTTGGTCGAAGTGTCGAAAATATCGCTGCCGTTCAGACGTCCGTAGCAAACGATCCAAATCAGTCAATTCCACGGCGTTCTCAAGAATTGAGCATCGCTCAGACCACATTATGGCGTATTTTGCGTAAGGATCCTGGCTAACACCCTACATACATACAAGATCAAGCTGACTCAAGAATTGAAGCCGATGGACCATTTGAAGCGACGTACGTTCTCCGCTTGGGTTCTGGAGAAGATGCGCCAAGATGATGAATTTCATCGCAAAATCGTCTTCAATGACGAAGCTCATTTTTGGCTCAATAGGTTCGTCAATAAGCAAAATATGCTTATTATTATTATAAGTCGGGTGAAAACCCACATGTGCTTCATGAATCACGACTTCATCCACAAAAAATAACTGTTTGGTGCGGTTTGCATGCCGGCGGCGTTATTGGGCCATATTTTTTCGTCGACGATAACGATCGTCACGTAACTGTGAATGGTTAGTCTTATCGCGCCATGATCACCGATTATTTTTGGCCCGAGTTGGAAGATATGGACTTGGACGACATGTGGTTTCAACAGGATGGTGCCACAAGCCACACAGCACATGCTACAATCGATTTATTGAAGAGTAAGTATGGTGAGCGTGTTATCTCAAGACATGGGCCAGTCGATTGGCCGCATCGTTCGTGCGATTAAACGCCGCTTGAGTATTTTCTGTGGGGCTACGGTAAGTCATTGGTTTATGCCAATATGCCAACGACGTTGGAAGAGCTTAGAGCCAACATTGAACCCGAAATGACGGCCGTTTCGGTCGAAATGTGTGGCCGATTCGTTGAAAATTGGGTCCAACGAATCGACCGCTGCAAACGTGCCCGCGGTGGCCATATGAATGAAGTCGAGTTCCATTCATAAATGTTTTGATTGTACTTCAAGCCAATAATAAAGTTTTTGAAATATCTCAAATGGTTTGCCTTTTAATTGTGAACTATGTATGTACGAAAATGAAATGAATGTTGAATAAAAATCACATCTAACTACCCAAAAAAAAAAAAAACTGAGTCGATTGAATAAGTTTTTTAGATTCTCATCAGGCTGAGTAGGTATATCGAAGAGCACAGCACTACAAAAGATCTCCCACTTTTCAATCGCATTTGTTTTTGCAAGGCAGTGAGTTCATCACGTTCAGAAGCTGAGTTGAAGTTTGTTTCAAGCCGTTCAAAACGATCAACTATGTTGGAGACAGTTTTGTTTACTGAAGGAAATCACAGGGAAGCTTAGAATTTTTTTCCGAAAACTTCTCCTCAATAATTTTAATTGCTTGGAAAGTTGTTCTTCAAGAATCTTCGCAGTGATGGGTAAACTGTCACTGTTCGGTTATTTTTGCGCGGAGGAGTGTCGAATGGGTGTAAAAGGCAATGCTTTTGTTGAAGCAGCTTTTGTTCGCAGATTTGGGGCAGACACGTTGGGTGGTTTCATGGTATATAATAAGCGGTATAGAGATAACGGCAAAATAAATTTAAATTTTAATTTACTTTATTTTTGCAAAACGAGTAGAATTAAGAGTCTTTTACTTTAAATGATTTAAGCAAAACTACTCTTTGAGCTTTTGCACGTTTGAAGATTTATTAAGTGATTCGTCCGTGACAGTTCAGTTCAATTAATATCTTCAATAAATATAAATCTAATAAATCGTAATTCAAAATAGCTATAATAGGAATACTTTTTTTCATATTGTACGTACAAGTACATATAATATAAAAAAATAAAAAAAATATTAGTTTACACAGGAGCAGGAATGTCTTTATAAAAAATTTGTTTGTGTTTAAATAAGGCTTTAATAAAATTTAAAAATAATAGAAGTAGCTTTGGGGAAAAACTAAGTCAAAAAACTAGGTCGTTGTTGGAACTAATTCAGATGCAACAAGATTCAGATTCATTAGGAACTATAATGGTTTCAGATTGGGCAATTTTTTGCAGGTAACGAAATTCGCTTCGACTTCTCTTAGAATGGATTCGTTTTTAATCTTGCACTAAAAATTAATAAAAGTTTCGTCCTTTACGAAAGACCAGCCTCGTAACGTTATCCCAGTATAATCGGATAACGCTGTGGAAAAGTTAGATCTTTGTCTTTTTTGTCTAGTTATAGAGTTACCCATCTCATACCCCGGTCTTTATGCACTCTTTGAGTAAACATTTCGCGTCGGGCACATCGAGCCCGAAAATAAGGTGCAGTATCCAGTTCTCCAGGCTCTAAAATTCCAAGGACTGGTTTTGTGTACCCTTTTTGGGCATTTGTCAGGAACCACATACAGTACGTTGTTATTTCACACACTCGTTGTAGGCTCCAAGATGATTAAATCAAGTAACTAAATATGTTTTTTTTAAAGATTTTTATTTGGTAAACTCCACCTCTCTCTTCTTCGGTGAAGAGAACGATTGTTCTATCGTTCAAAATCTCATGACGTCGACAAGAATGTAGGTCCGTTCCACCAGAGCGTTATTTAACGTTCCAAATCAGCGGGTTTATATTTGGTAGATATGTGAGTCCATATTGCGGCATCCGTGAAGGGACTCTGTTTCGCACAAAAGTTTACCAATTTTTGGATTTGCGCGAGTCCCGCACAGAGTAATAGTGGAGTCTGTCTAGGCAAAAGAGGAAACACTATTCTACTCAAAATTGAGCTTTATATGATGCAGAAGTTTTATAAATTTGACGGTTTAGCTTAATTCCAGACCAGAAAGAGTTGTTGAGTTTATTGGTGCGATTTTCGAATTGGACAACAAAGATACATGTTAACCTTGTCGTCTTCATCTTGAACACTTAGGTAAGATTATGCACCATATACCATTTTAGAGGTATCGCAAACCCATTTATTTGGGTGACGCAGGGCACTATCCAGCCCATAGAATCAAACAAGCTCGCAATCGCAGATAAAATGAATCGCTTTACCGACTGTTGGAGCTTTTATTTCATTTATTCATTTATTTATTTATTCATATAATACAACTTACACAAAAAGATTAAAACCAGAATTGATTTAAAAAAATAGTGTTGTCCGCAAATATATGTATATTTTATATTTTTATTTAAATTCAAAGTAAGTAACGTGGGTTTATTTATTTATTTATTTTTATTTAAGTGACAAATTATTTTGTGACAAATGTGGTATATTAAATATAAGAATCGAAATAAATAATAATTATACTATATGCGGACAAGCTGAAGTATCATAAAACTTGTTTGGCTGAATTCTTAAAGAAGAAAGAATTCTTTTTTTTAGAAAAAAAAAAATGTCAAAACCACATAAGGAAAATGGATAAGAAATGATTTTAGTTGAGAATTTTGTAAATTTGTACGAAGAAAAATTGTATGAAAATGTTTTATTAACAACATTTTCAAAAAAATTTCGGTAATATAATCAAGTGGTTAGATAAACTGAAATATGTTTGTTGAATATCTTCATCTTAGTCTACAGGCGTAGGCGCGTAATTGAAATTTTAAACGAATTCTAATATTGAACAAATTACTATTTTGTTGAGGAGACACTTTGCAATCCTCATTTTTGTTACAAGGAATATTGAATGCAGAAACCACTGAATTCTCTTTTGCTGTACAAAGACAAAAAATAAAATTTAATATCTCGCGCAGTGTAAAAAAACAAAAACAAAACAGAACCACTCGGCTTCAAGTCCATCAGAGTTACCAATCCAAACCAAGGAAACTTTGGGCGACTTCAAGAGATATTAGTCTTATCCGGAAAACATGGATGCAAGCACCATACAGTCGCGAGCAGTGAATTACACAAACCAACCCAGACTCCAAGCTCACTGGCCACCTGCACCGAAGAGACCAAACCTTCCGGTCCAAGGACCGATTCCAAGTAAAATGCAAAGGAACTTTCATACTACAGCCTGCGTAACGAATGGACAATTGCAAGAATACCAGCAACTTGTCACCGTAGAAGACGCAAGTAATAACCAAACACTGATTGACTACCTTAGAACTTCCGATATGAGCAAGGCAACCAACAAGAATACCACAAGTCTGAAATTATTGCCCCCAGTAGCACTAAAATTTCCCACGAATCACAAGATAATTATTTATCTATTATTTATATAATCTTCTAAATCTTCTGATAGGCACAGGTTCTAATAACAACCATATAAGAAACACTATAAAAAAAATGTTTTGGCCCGACAGCCCGTGTGGGCCAAGGCCTAGTTTCTCGCACTCATATGTGTTTCTCACTTTTTGAATTTTTACACTCCTGAACAGGGCCTACTGTTTATCGCCGGATCCGAACGGCTCCCCTGAGAGTGTTTTTCATAAGCAGAATTTGACTTTCTGAGGTTTGCCATTATACCTTACGACAAACCTTTTTATGCCAGCTGTCGGCGGCAATATAAAAATAACACAACACGCTAAACTGAATCTTTTTGATCCCAGTAACATAGGTCTTATATTTTTATCCTTCCTGCACTACAATCGTTGCACGGCATCATTAAAAACGATAGTCTTAAAGATTTAAACGCTGTAACATATACTGCAGAAAGTTTTATCACCCTTCAAAATAGTATTGATTGTCGCTCGTCAAAAACATTAGAAATTCTGCCTCATTCTCCATCCCAATGCTCATTTACAATGATATTCCAACTGTCAGCTCTTTGGATAAGGAAAATATGCTTACGGCCAGCTAAACATTCCCAGATTGTGTTTTGTCCCCCCTACAATTGAGAGCGTCGAATCTTCAATGGTTCAAAAATCTTAATATACACAAATTCGCTGGTCCAGAGGGTATACCTCCCCTACTTCTGAAGAGGTGTTCTTCCTCGCTGGAAAAACCACTGCGTAAGCTTTTTCATCATTCCTACTCTTTAGGACTCTTTCCGAGCAGATGGAAAACAGGATTTGCCCAGCCCGTTCCTAAAAAAGACGAATCTTCTTCACTCTTTTCTTACCGATTGCACTTACCAAGGTCATGGTAACACTGATAAACGGTATGGTTTTTGTAGCAACAGGCCCATTGGCGATTGGATTCCACCGAAAAGTGGAACGAAAGCGTACATCAATCTGGCAAAAGCAAGATAGCTGTACTTGATATTTCTAAGGTATTTGACAGAGTTTGGCATCAGGCTCTTTTGTCGAAAGTTCAATGGAGTAGAAATTATCTTTTGAAAAGTTCAATTCCAGTTGTCATGGACATTTTGAAGTCTGATATTCACAAAATGAATGCTGGTGGTGCTCTGTTCTGTCTATGACACTCTTTTTAATTTTTATCAATGTTCTCTTTTCTGCTACTAATCCAATATATTCTTTTGCTGATCACAGTATTCTCTGCGTTTTATATTCGCCCCTGCTCTTTGGCTGTAGAACAGAAACATTGGCCTATCTTAAGCTCATTAAATTCAGATAATAATAGCATAACAAATTGGGGAACTCTCAACAAAGCGGAATTCAATGCTTCCGAAATTAAATGCTGTTCGCCATTATCCATGAATGGTACTGATATCGTCTAAACTGAAAAACTTTCCATTTTCGGTATGTGTGTCATTGATAGCTTGCGTTGGAATAATTTATGCGGAATAAAGAAAAAAGTTTATTTTCGACGATGCCAATATCAAATAATACAGTTAAACGGAGAATTGACGATATTGCGAAACATTTAAAAAAGTACTAGTTGCTAAAGTACAAAAAGCTAGTTTTTTTTCCTTGTAAGTAGATTAAAGTATAGATATCCACTATAATACAAACCTAATGTGTTTTATTAGTTACATTGACGAAGACACTATACAAAAAAGTTTTTTGTTTTGATAAGGTTATCGATGAGAACGACCTCAGACGGGATTTTTAAGCTTACCAATGATTTTGTCACTGGTCACGGTATTGATTGGATGAAGTGTGTTGGACTTAGTAGCGATGGAGCACGTGTAATGGCAGGCTGTCATAAGATCACCACATTAAATAGCAGACTTTTTGATCATAAACACCTTTTGTATTTTAAATTACGCTTTCAAAAGAAAAAACCCACAATCTAAAAAGATGCTATATCTTCATTTAACGATTTTCAAAAGGAAATTTTAAATATTTTGATAAATCACATAAATTTATTGATACCCATGCAAGCAATGATGAAGGAGATTTAAATCATCTATTAGTTTCAATTCAAGAACATCTTTCGGAGCTAATAAAAAGATGTAAAGACAACTTTCCGGATATTCCTTCAAATTATATGTGGATTAAAGATCCATTTTATGTCGAAATTGAAAAGGAAAAAAGGTTAAATCTGAGGAAACAAGAAGTTGATACTTTATTTAAAATTTCATGCGACACCGATCTAAAAAAAGTGTTTGAAACCATTAATTAATTTTTGGTTGCGCTGTCAAAAGGAGTATCTAAGCATAAGCGAAAAAGCGATACAATTATTAATGCCTTTTGTTACCACTTAACGTGTGAATCTGCGTTTTCAGCCTTGGTTGACTTAAAAAATAAATATTGAAACAGATTAATTGTCAAAGCTAATTTAAGAATGTAACGCCATTTCCTCCTTATTTTAAGTTATTATTGGGTATGTAATTTAATTCGTGCGTTTTTTTTTTTTCAAAATTTGAACGTTTATTTAAGAAAAACATGTACAATAGTATTATTCAAAGTATTGCCCATCTGAAGCTATGACTTTTTCCTATCTTTCTGGCAATTTTTGGATATTCTGCTCTGATGTGAACCGTATTTCAGTGAGGGCGTTTTACATCGACCGGAACAAATGGTAGTCAGAAGGGCAAGGTCTGGGCTATATAGCGGGTGGGGTAAGACTTCCCATCCACTATTTTCCAAATAGTTCTTAACCGGAATACCAACGTGGGGCCGAGCGTTGTCATGATAGAAAATTATTGCCTCGTGTCTGGTCGCATATTCCGGGCGTTTTTCGGCTACTGCTCTCTTCAAACGGATTAATTGTGTTCGGTAGCGTTGTCTATTGTTGGTTTCACCCGGTTTTAGCAGGTTATAATACAGCACACCCATCTGATCCCACCAAATACGGAGCATTACCTTCGCGCCATGGATATTCGATCATTTCACATATGATTTTTTGTGCTTGCGGTTGTCGTAATGGATCCATTTTTCATCACGAGTAACAATCCGATGCAAAAATGACTTCCTTTTGTGGCGTTCCAGCAGCATTTCGGACATGCAAAACCGCCTTTCGACGTCTCTCGGCTTGAGTTCATGTGGAACCCAATTTCCTTGCTTTTGAATATATCCAGCTGCTTTTAAACGTTTTGAAATGGCTGGCATAGAGTAATGCTTCCAGTTCTTCATCTTCAAACTTTTTCGGCTGCCCAGGACGTTTATCGTCTTCCAAGCCAAAATCACCACTTTTAAATCGTGCAAACCATTTTTGGCACGTTCGCTCAGCTATCGCATGTTCACCATAAACTTCCATCAAAATACGATGACTTTCGGCAGCAGTTTTCTTCATATTAAAGTAATGGAAAAGAACTCCCCGCAAAAACACTTTTTCAGGCACAAAGTTCGATATATTTGATTGAAAAAAAATTTGTGTTGTTTACGCTTCAAATGAATGACATATACTGAAATGACGTACAATGACAGTAGCTTTCCAACGCATGTTCCAATGGAATAATAACAATGGAATAATACAAGTTATGCCATCTCTTAGCAAACTCAAAAGTTATAGACCCAATATGTTGTTGTGGTTCGAGGGAAATGTGATCCCTCACAAATGAAATAATATTCTTAAAAAAGATGTAAATGAATCTGGAAGTGAAGATGAACTTTCTTGTTACGATTTATCAGATGAGTCCGACAAATGAATATCATGTTTTTTGATAAAATAAAAATACATAAATATGACATGTATTCTAGTTTTATTAATATTTATTTCAGCGTGTATATTTTTCTTTTGGATGCGTCTGGCAAGGGTTTGGCGACAAGTAAAATTTGTAATCAGGGACTTGTGCTGAAGGGGGTTGCATCGGTTATTCTATATTGGCATTTTGTCATTATTTTGACTTTGTCTGGCAAGGTCCTAGCGACACCTAATACGTCTTAGACCTTCCTATTTGTATTCATTTGTATGATTCAGAAAAACTTGGTGCGGTTGCGTTAATTTTTCAAAATTTGGATATTGTACGCACATTATTCGCGTCTGGTAGAGTCTTGACTATACTAAAAGTGTCTTGGATACATTAATTTGTACTCAGTGGTTGCACCAATTATTTCTGTTTTGAATAATAGCGATTTTTAATATACGGTTACTCTCTTTAGCTGCCTCTATGTGCTGACGGATGGAAAAATTTTAAATTTTTGGCATCAGAGTAACATTAAGGTAGGGTATATGCGGTTGTCTTTCACGTGCAAAATTTACTGCGGGTTCTTAGACTAAATTACTTCAATTTTTCTTTTCTTTTACTTAAACCACTTTATCATTACTTGTAACTCCACTTTCAAACTGGCTTGCATACCTTGGGGGATGTTGATACTTACACTCTCCTGACATATTTCGAGAACAATCTCTGCTGTTAAGCGTTCCATACAAATTTCCATTTTGCTGGAAAACTCGATTCAGCAGGATTATACAGGATTATACAGCCATACCAGATCTCCTCCGTGAAGCCGGAAGATTTTGCTTTGATGTCGTACCTAGTCTTCATGCGGTTGCTCGCCAGCTTAATTTTTTTTAATTAATTCAATTAATTAAAATTTTTCAATTTTGCAATTACGAATCTTGTTGGGCAAGTCATCTACGTAGTCGTTCACCTCCTTGGGCTCCGTAGGTGGGGATCCGAATTTTGTTTCACTTGGCAACCGAACTGTTTGACAAAATAAGATCTCGGATGGTATGTGTCCTGTTGAACTATGGACCGCGTTTCGGTATGTCATTAGGAAGAGGTAGATGTGTCGCTCCTAGTCCCGCTGGCAGTTGCTGGTAACCTAAGACAGATGCTCATTCAAGGTACGATTGAATCGCTCGACTATATCATCAGATTGATGGTGTAGTGGTGTTTTCTTTGTCTGAACTGAAGTGAACATAAAAACATTAGGGATGCTGATATATATATTCCAAAGACATATTTCGAGAACAATCTGTCATCCAGCATTCCAAACATTTTTCCATTTCTAGAAAATTCAATTCTACTCTCCACTCATCAATAGTTGATGCTTCTGCTATCAAAATCGTCTACTATGAAAACATAGATGACGCTGCTCATATTTAAATGGATATAACAATATGAATTGTTTTCCCGGACATAATTACTTCGGTTGTAGTTAGTTTGTCGATTTGAGCCTGCATGTTGTCTCTATGCTGTTTTGAAATTAGTGCAGTCTCTTTTTCGAATGCAATTTCAATTGATCTGCAGTATCGCGTTGATGCAGAATTAAGGATGAAATTGAAAACTATATCAGGAGATTTTTTAAAAAAATTAAGAGGATCGATAGAAACCGCAAATAAATAAATATCGGTTCTTTCAGGGTCAGCAAATTTTTGTTTGTATAAGCAATGGCCACTACTCCCATCAAATCCCGATTTAGAAACCATCTCAATATCAGTCTCAAGTTCAAAAGCTGGAACCACGCTCAAAATTCGCCGACCAAACGGCGCGGCGTAATAACCATGATAGTTCCACTTCTTCCGCACTTTCTGTTATTACAGCGTTCCTGGGATAAGACTCCTTTTTTACTTCCAGTACACGTAAGAAGAAGGATAAATTTCAGAATTGCTCGATTGGGCATCCAATGTAGGTAAGCCAACGTCAGAACTTTCACTCCGCAGCCTTGCTAAGCATCATTGGTGTTTGTGTTTTCTGTGTTTGTTTGTAGTTATGATTAGAGAATTCAGGGTGGAAATAGCAAATATACGCGGGGTGAAAAGTAATCACTTTTCTTCGTACGTCCAAGTCCGTAGGTATAGGCCAGTGGTTTTGGCACATAGTAAAACACAGGTAGATCCCCGCCCACACCTCCCAGATCACTCTGATTTGAAGCTATCTGGTTACGAACTAGTGCCACTATTTTTTTCACATTGCGCTCTCGCCATTTACGTGCGTAGTGATGTAGCTTACCAAACTCTACCACAATGTAATCCCTGTTCTAATTCGGAATTCAATTTTCTGTGGTTAAAATTCATTCTTCGTAAGAAAAGAAGCCAATATTGCTTTATTTACAGAAGCCAAAAACTGGACAGCAAATCGACTTTAATCGAGTTTGATGCGCTGTCTGACTGCATTCAAAGTATTGTATGCCTGTATTCTCAAACTGAAATTGTCATTACAGGCGATTTCAATACACAAAATTCTTCGTGACTTCGCAATTCTGAACAGACAACACCCAAAGGACGGTGTGTTGAGATCTTCGCTGCTGAAAACAACTTGACCCAGCTTATAAATGAGACCAGGAGAACACTAGACGTTGACATTCATATCGCCCACACCCTGGACTTGTTTTTAATCTCTCACCCTGATAAGTGTACCGTTGATGTGGTGTCCCCTCTAGGCTGTATTGTGTTATATCAAACAATTTCTCGTACACCTACCATACAGTTAGAGAAAAGATTCCTAAAAGAACCATATGGCTTTACGAGAGTGCCAATTGGAGCGCACTTAACCGTTTCATTAGGAATTATAGCCGTTTGTGAAGTTTCCTCGATAGCGACGTGGATGCTGCTGCTAATATGATTACAAATATTATTCTATTTGAAATAAGATGATTTATTCCTTGTCAGATCAGAAATATTAAACCAAAAGAGATGTCGTGGTACGACTTGAGGTGTAAAGAGGCTGTTAGGGTTAGAGTATTGCTTTTTCGGTCCTACAAGATAAACTCGACAGAGAAAAACCAAAAAAGGTTTAAACGAGTCAGGAATAAAGATTGCAACGTCTTTCTTAAGCATGTGAAATTTTAATACGACGAAAACTGAGGCAAAAATTAATACAATGTCCCAAAGGTAGTAACAATTATTGGTCGTTCGTCAGAAACATTTGAACTTCTGCCTCATCTTTCATCCCAACGTTCTTTTACAATGTCAGCTCTTTGGACAGAGCCAATCTTTGCGGCTAGCTCAACACTTCCAGATTGTGCATTATTATCGCCAACATTTGAGTGCGTCGAATCTTCAAGGGGACGAATCCACGTTCGCACTCGTGTAATAGCAAGAGAACTTACGGATTTTAATATACACAAATTTCCCCTTTTTCTAAAGAGGTGTTCTTCCTCGCTGGCAAAACCACTGCGTAAGCTTATTAATCAATCCTACTCTTAGGACAGCATTTGTCCAGCCCGTCCTTAAAAAAGTCGTCCCTTCTTTTCAAGGTCGTGGAAATGCTGATAAATCGTTAAGTTTATGAAATATCTCGAAACACGGAAACATCTCAATGACCAGCAGTACGGTTTCGTAGCAACAGGTCCAGTGATGATTTGATGGCATGTCTCACCGAAAAGTGGAATCAAAGCGTACTCGAACATCAATCTAGCGAAAGCAAGAAATGTCTAGGTTTCCCAAGCGATATAAGAAATATTTCATCCCCCTCTCATCTCGCCGCATATATAAGGCATTTATCCGCCCAAGACTGGAATTTGATGCCCACATTTGGTCAGGTGTTCCTAAAATATCTCTGCACCTGCTAGATAAGATTCAAAACGGTGCGATAAAACTCATAGCTAATACTAATTACAGTCAGTCAATTGACATCCTTGAACACTGACTTAAGTTGCCTGTCTCACTTTGTTTTATCGTTATTTTTAGTACCAGTGCTCCATTGAAATCATCAGTACCATTCCGCCCCTTCAAACCTTCAACCGTAAGACCCGTCTCGCTATGAATGCTCATCAGAATACCCTCAAGCCCACTTTTAGACGTACACTGAAATATCCTATGCCGTACAACTCGCATATGGAAAGTCCTGCCGAGCCCGGCATTGTATTTTTAATATCTGAGTTTGTTCTAAAGTAATTTGAGATAACTTTTTAATAGGCAGGAAGAGGCACACACATTTCGGTACAGAATAAGATTGTCTCCAGTTGTGAAACCTTTGAAAAAACGATTTTAGTTAAGCTTCATGCAATTGTTAGTGTGTTATTAAAAAATTCACCAAAAATTTATAAACATAATATATGATTTATATAGTCTAACCACATTATGGTATTTTGTTATTCTTACTTAAACAAATAAATTCCATATTGAAATAATATATTGAACACATTTCACTAAGCTAAACACGTTCTTGAAGTTTGACAGTCACAACTTGTTAACGTTCGTTCTGATCTGAATGATTCACAATGTTAACTTTGAGCTTACCTAGAACCGTTATATTCGTAGTGCTGTCTTAAATATTTTGCAACATTTTTTTAAAGCATAGGTAAAATCAAAAATCAGTTTTGAGCTTCTAACCACTGTAAGTCGTTCGCACAGCCACCCATTTTAATACTGATTATTATAAAAAGACCATTAGATCTGACCATTAAATTAAGAATTTCTCTTTTCACACTCTGTCGAGCTCTTTTGCCAGCTGATAAACTTTGCTGTCCAATTCTTTGAATTTTTCGTCGATTTATTCGAACTTTAGCTGTAGAATGTTCATTCGTCGTTCCAGATTTTTCTTTTGGTCGTCCATATTTTGTTCGAGTCTATTCTTTTATTCGTCCATTTTTAACAAGAGGAGTTGCATCATCACAGCCATTTCATTTCTGGCATCAATCTTATTTTCCTCGTCAACGTCAAAGGATAATGTATCTGGATCATGCCCCTCGTTGTTGAAAGCGTCCTAAATTCGGAGTACCAGATCGCTTTTTCCTCCACTGGCACTAAGGTTTCTCTTGTTCGACTCGCATTTGAGTTGGACGAGTGTCAACTGCAATAGTTTTTGAGCAAGTATAGCTTTTTCAAACAATCACAAAACTATTTTTTTTATACACACAATAAGTCCTATTTCACTTCCGACATCAAAGTAAAATGTTTGTGATAGAACTTATTCCTTTCAATACAAACGCTGTATTCAATAAAATAACAATTTATAATTTAATCGTTTATCTCAATTACTTTTACTTTTCTTTATCTATTACTTAAACCACTTAATCACTCTGATAACTCATTCTTCAATCCCAATTTTTAACTACCTTACATAGCTTGGGAGATGCTGCTATTTATACGCTCCTGCCTGACATACTTCGAGGACAATCTGTGCCATCCTAGGTTTCACACAATTTTCCATTTTGCTAGGAAATTTGATTCCATTTTCCAGTCACCATTGGTTGAGGCTTCTGACCGGGCTGCCTTATAAGCTGTTTCGTTGCGTCTTATTGCAGCATCTCCAGGAGTCTAAATGTCTTACTTTTAGATTTAAGGTGATCGCGTATTGTTTCAACACTCCCAATGGAGTGTAGACTTTCCGAAAATATAACAGTATTAAGTGCTTTAATCATGGAAAATGCTTCTGCAGTAAATATTGGTTTTCAGCTTGGTAGTCCTTTGGAGCCAACTAAACCGTTTCCGTTAACAATTATAACTTAGAGGCGTTAGTAAAAAGAAGACTCAGACCAAGGGATTTGTATTTGTTTGCGATGTTTAGATATGAAGCCTTGTAGATGGTATCATTGGTTGTAGATTTGGGACAGTACAAAGTCGAGTATTTATCACAGGGCTTTAAAGATTCCAGGATGGTAGCCTGTTACTTTTGTTATTTTGAATAACTATAAGAATATTTTAATCTTTTGCGGACGTTGCAGAGTTGAAGTCTCTGGGTTTTTTTTTTCTAGTTCAAAGCATTCTTGACATCAATATGGATGGGTGATTAATGTGCTGAGCCAATTTTTTTAATTATGTTTCAAGTCCAATATTTTGGCGATAATTTTTTCAGGATTTTCGCTATATAAGCAAGAAATGACATTGGGCGGTAACCAATGGTAGAGGTAAGATATTTGTTTAATTTGGATAATGCGATTATATACGCAACTGGAATGTGGAATTGTTCCAGTGTTAAAGATGTTGTTCATAGATGAACTAAACTAGATTCAAACTCTACTAACCCATTTGCATACCCGGAACTTTTGCACAGACACAATGTAAGTGAATTCCCAATCTATTCTCCATTTCCAGAACCTCTCAGAATGGCGTAATGTTTACTAGGTATGTATAATAAAAGCAAAAGTAAAAGGAAAAATATTTTAGCTTTTTAGCTGGTGAATATTTATTTCAACGTGGTGGAAAAGTTAAGATAATAGAATACATGGAAAGAAACCTCATTTTTTTTTTGTTTCAAGTGCACAAAATGAGGATAGTATCAGAATAAAATTAAAAAAGGACCTAAGAATCATATTTTGAACATTCCATTTGAAGATGTAAATGGATTGCAACTACTACAATCTTGAAATCAAGCTTAAGCTTGTATTGTTAATTCTTTGTATAAGCACGATAAGGCATAAACTTTGGACTCTGGACATAAATGAAAATGATTGTTAATTAAGGGCATCTTTTAAATTCAATTTCCCTGTTGTTCTTTTAGTTTGACATGTGTTAAGTAAAAAAATTAATTAAATAATAATAATAACTAATGAATTAAGAATTTTGATAATTTTTAGTTTTTTAGCAAAATATTTGTATTTTTCATTCAATTCAAAGGTTTTACAAAAATTTCTAGAATGTTTTCTTTTCACACATTATAAAGTACAACAGGAGTGGTATTTTAATGGCTTTTTTTTTTTAAATATCTTGAAATACCATGGCCAACATACAATAGAATAGAAGGTGGAAAAGGTGTGGAAAAGTCGATTGTCCGATTGGCACTTAGAATCTCAAACTCTGAGTAAGGAATGAATTGCTATGTCTATGCATGATATTTTACTTAAAATGAATGAAAGATGGGAATATACGATTTGATAAAACTTTTGAACGGAAGAGTTACCCTTAACGAGCGACGATATTAGGTACTCTAATGTACCGGGGTCTCATTTGTCTGCATAATGTAGGGTTAAACAGCGTGAAATGCTATCCCAGCTTAAGGGGATATTGTATGATTCCAAAATGAGGTCAGCATTCCCAACGATTTTATTCCGTATTAGGCTTAGGATACCGAAATACTTGGGACCCTTTAAACTGTTCGTAAATCTGCAAAATACGATCCACGCTTTTCTTCCAGGAGCTAAACTACCTTGGTTGACCGGTAAAGTCTCGTAAGCTACGAACTATGCAGGGATTTTATCTATAGTAGATCGCCTAGATTTCCCCTATATTTTTGGTTGATTATTTGGTCGATATCACCGAACTGATCGGAATTTGGGTTTATAATGGCATTTACGATCTTCTTTCCTTCGGTTTGTAAGACATTAGTAACAAAAGTTGATATAAGAGAATACAGTTCAGGCGATGTATTTACAACTGGAGGATTTTGTGATGTGGAAGGGGTAGGATTGCAGTTTTGATTAGCCTGGCTTAACATAGAAGGTCTTAAGATTAATTATTTATTCGTCATTTTGTATATTTTTTAATTCAATTTTTCACGAAAGAAAGATTAATTTTTCTATTAGATACTTTAATTTATTCTTAAGTTTCTATTTTCAAGATTTCTTAGCTATTTTATTTTCTTCCTTTGAAATTGCCGCACTTTTGTTATTGTTCTTAATCTAAGAAAAAAATTTTCTAATTAATAATGAATTGTAAAATAAGTACTCAAACATTTTTCCAAAATTGTATTAATTTTCTTAGTTTCTAAAAATTAAAAAAAATTTTTTGTTAATTGCTATCTTATCCAACTAGACTTACAATGCATGCAGGAGCATACCCACGCTGGCGCAACGGATTGCTCTCTTTTGTCGAAAGTTTTTTTTCTTTTATGTTCAATGGTGAGTCGGGATACAGCGTTGCGCACCTAATACGTGGTCTGCTGGGGCGTTTTTAGGAACTTTACAGAGGCAAATACAACTCTGTTTTTGATCCTGAGTTGTTCTAGGATCGGACGATTTTTTGTCAGTTTGTTTGAGCTTTTTTTAAGCCCACTATTGACAGTCTTACGCGTAAAAGCACTAGCTTACAACTGCGGTTTGAGCTGCTTAATGTCACTAAGCACAAGCGTACACGTGAGCTACATTATTTCGTTTTATGTAACGCGATTTTAAGTAGTATTTTTTTCTTCATTGAGCGAGTTTATTTTTTCCAAATTAAATCGCACGATAACCAACACTACTTGTCACGATACTGGTCCCTGCTTAGGCGCCAATTAATTCAATTTCTTATTTAATTTAAAAAAGAACTTTATATGATACGTTCAAACAAAAATATGTTTCAACCCGCATCATCCGGTATTTGGTGATCAGGTGCATTGGAATCTTTTGTGTACATTGCATTCCTTTGGTCAAGTGCAATATGAGAACCAACTGTTGTGTCAGCATTACATGCATGCGATGGGCTCATGGTACTTGCGTTAATTGATGATCGGTGTACTATATACATATGTATGTGTATTTATCTGTTGCAGCTGCTACTCAGACAGTAATATTTCAGCTCACTCAATTTGTCAAAGACAAAGAAAAAACCCGCTGATAAGAGAGCTACTTACATGAAAAATTGCAAAAACTTATGAGTAGCTTTTAAAATAATCGCTTTGTAAGCATTCAATATTAAAAAGTAGTAAGGGCTTACAAGTAACTCCTTTTCGATTATGAAGGATAAGCGCTTACACACTGCATGCTTTGGAAGAACTTACTATTTCATATTCCCACTGGGATATAATTCATATACTTCTTACTTTAATGCTCATTGATACGTATACACACATTTTTTATTTTTATTTTGTAAAATATTGAATGTGTAAGTAAATATGTACATCGAGTATATACTTCTTAATAAACCTAGTGCTATATATGGACTGAGACAAATCTTGCTTTTCCAATTCGCCAGATACTATAGGAACATTATTGATATGTTAGGTAGAGATGCGGTTATTTAAATTATTAAATTGTTTTTCAACAAAAGTGATTCATTTCCGACCATTGTATTCAGACCTTTTGACAGACCTTTTTTAAGTGCGTCCTATTTCGTCTAATTCTATTCAATATATGTAATATAATAATAATAATATAATATATAATTCTTCAACTAATAAGATAGAGGTGTGCTACGTTGGACTGGAACAAAGCCAGTCTCAAATTAACTGTTATTTCTATAAATAACATTATTTCCCTGTTTTAAGAAGTTACTTTCTTGGAAAGCTAACATTAGCCATTCGCATCTGTTTTTCTGCTAGTAGTTTCGGTATGTTTTCAAAAGCTTTTTATTTAATTTACTTTCATAAATCTGAAGAGCATGAGCCTATTCCTAAAATTGGTGGGAATCTAAATCTATGTCCTTGATTTTCTGATTTTTCGTGACATCTTTTTTAGATATGATACATATGTGTGAAAAGCTTTTTCGGCCAATCCATTTGGTTGTGGAAAACGTGGATATATAAAATCAAATTTAAAAGGCTGATTATCAGGTACTATGATATCGGGAATATCATGAAAGAAAAAGTTATTCTTTAAAACATTTATTACACTTCTTGCACCTTTATCACTTATTTACATATAAAAATTCAATCAATTTAAAGTAGTAATCACTTCCTAGAATTTAATAACGGGTGACTAGATTGCAATGATAGTTCTTGAAATTGTTATGTTCCGACAGCTGTAAAAGTTACTGATATCCAATTATCAAAATATTCAGCAAGGTTTGTCATGTTATGTCATTTCATGTCACAGCTCTTCAAAAAGGCTCTCTTTCCTCACCAAAGAGGATAACAACACCGTTCTCACCGCAAAACAGATGGAGAAAAGCCTAGCAAAACAAACTGCAAAACTTCACCTTCAGTTTATTAATGAAATTTCTAAACAACGTGAGGAAACAGTCATAAATTGGGAGCAGCGTTTAACCACAATTGAGACCTCAATTTCATCTTTAAACACATGTATTAACCAACTTTAGGCAAATAATGACACAACGAAAGCAAAAAATCGGGAAATAATCGATCTTCAGCGCCAGCTTAATTAAGGAAAGAGATTGCTGCTGACGTTGTTCTCTTTGGTATACCACAACACCAAGACGAAAATTTAAAACTATTTTTAACCGATTTTGTCACACAATTGAGTGCAAGCCACCAGTCCTTAAGAATATTTTTCGCACAAAAAGTCGATTGACTGAGAACAGCAACAACAACCACGGCTCTTATTCTATTGTCATCAAATTCTCCGGTTGCGCTGAAAGAAATGAAGTTCTCAAGTATGCCGCCCATTTCCGCAATGTGTATCGCAGAGAGCTTATACCAGCTGACTTCGGGATCGAAACGTCCGACAACGATAAATGTTTCTTAAATGAGAGCTTAACAATGCACACTCGACGTCTCCTCCGCAGTGCTACTGAACTCAGACGTAAAAAGTTAATTTCATCCGCACACACTTAGTATGGGTCTGTTTTTGTGAGAAAAGACGTAAATAAAATAGCTGGATATGAGCTCGTACGTGACAACAGGAGGTGGTGTTGCGATATATTGCAAGCAAACTTTAAAGTGCGAAGTTATAAAAAAGTCGCTAGGAACCGATGTTGAGTATTTGATTGCAGAAATTTCTGATGGGTCTGTTAAGTGTTTGGTTGCTTGCTGCTACAATCCAAATCGTGCCTTTTCAACTGAACCTTTTTTCTCTTCTTTATCCGAACTCTTTATTTTAATGCCATGCTTAAAAATGATTCGCAAGTGAAAGATATGGCGGCGGCACGAGGCCTTGAAGTTGTAAATAATACCTATCCAACATGCTTCCTTCTAGGTGCACCACCGAGCCTTTTAGACCTTGTTATTGTATCTGATTCACTTTCTGTCTTACTGTTTGATAAGATTTCTTTCGAAGGTGTCAGCGAACATGATCTCCTATTCTGTACCTATAATGTTGTCTTTAACCACAAGTCTCCCTCAAGATCTTTTGTTTATAGGGATTACTCATCAATAAATCATGAAGCACTAACAATCGCAGCAAACTCAGTCGCATGGTTGAGTTGCAGAATGGTTGCCGCTCCAAATAAAAAGCTAATCATTTCTCAGACACTTGTAATGCAATTATTTAATGATCATGTACCAACAAAAACCGTCGCGATCTGAAACAGAGCCTGTCCCTGGTACACGGAAGGGGTAGTTGGTGTTCGAAACAGACTGTACAGTAAGTGGAAGCATAGCCAAAGCTCAATTAACTGGAACAGGTACAAAGCTGCTCGTAACGCTGCAACCGATGCTGTTCGTGCATCTAAGCGACACTACTATTCATCTAAACTGAGCACTTCCTTACCCTCCAAGGTACTGTGGAGAAATCTACGCCAAGTTGGAATTGGGGTTGGTAGTGACAGGAGCTGTACTATTGATTTAGATGAAATGAGTGACTATTTTGTTTCAAATGATGTTGCTGCCGATTGCTTCGAGTATGACGTTGTCTACAGCAGAGGCTTTGAAAAGGAAATTGATTTTGAAGTAGTTACGGAGATTGATGTCCTTTGTATTAATAAAGGATTAAAATCAAATGCTACTGGCTTGCCACTACGCTTCATAAAACTTATTTTGCCACACGTCATAGGCCATCTAACACATATAGTCAATACTTGTATAGCAACATCTACTACTCATCTGGCATGGAAATGTGCTAAGCTTGTACCTGTTCCTAATAAGACCACTGCTTCCGATGCTTCTGATTACAGACCTGTTAGTATCTTACCTTGCATGTCTAAGGTCTTTGAAAAGGTAATAGAGTCACAAATGCAGAAACACTTATCTGAAAATTCCATATTGAGCCCATTCCAATCGGGCTTAAGGAAGAACCATAGCTGTTCTTCCGCCATGGCAAAAATCTTGGATGATATCAGGCTTTTACTTACCGTTTCATATAAAGTGCTTGTTAAATACTGCTAACTACAAAACTGCCTTGTATGTGTACTTCTCTTCATATCTTATCTCTTTGCTATCAACTCTATCTCAGTCTTTCTCCAATTTTTCAACTATTTTATTTCCTCTCCCTTTTTTTAGGGGTTTACTTTATTACTATTATCAGTATAATTGCTATTAAAATTTATCATCTTTTAATTTCTTTGTTATACTTTTCCTCTTTCCTGTTAAAAATTAACATTTTGTTACTAAATATTATTACTTAGTACTATTAGAGACAATAAACAAATTGGTTATTGTAATAAATTGAGTTGAATTGAATTGAAAAAAAAAAACTTACCATTTTTTTCTTTGTTCGCTTAATATTTATTTATTTATTTTTTATTTTTGTTCCTTAAATAAAAGGTTTTTATTTCGCTTTTCCTTTTATAAATCATTATTAAATTCATATTTATTATATTTGAACTTTGTAAAATAACGTTACAGATAAAAGATATTTCAATATCATAAATCTGCAAATCATAAGCTTATTAAAAGAAATTGTTAAGAAAATTTGTGCGAAATATAAAGATCTGTCTATCTAGATAGATAATCTGATCCAGAGTTTGGTCTTTTTGTTTTCGTTAAAAGTTGTTGTGAGGAGGTTGTTGGCGTTGAGTGTTATTCCATACCCTGTTGTGGAAAATACTTTTATTGTGGGTAGATTATGTCGTCATAAAAACTAAATTCCTGTCAATAATAAATATTGTATTGAATCTTTTACCTGCAAGAGTCGGTTGTACACAAGTTTGTCACTTTTAAAAATTTTTAAAAAAACTGTTGTTGCTAACAAATTTAATGTGTGACTTGCACACCTTATGTGCTTAGGTAAAGCATCCACATTTGTCAAGTGTTCGCAGGTTGCAATATCGACTTCATTGAAATGTATTCAATGGAATCTAGATCATCTTCGCTAAATATTCGAAGGCTTGATATATTTTTTATCCCAAACTCCTTAAAGGCTTTCACACGAAATTTGAGCCATTGTAGGTAACTGTTGCCACAAAGTTTAAATGATTTAAACTAAAATGTGCGTTTATGACGGAAATCGTGTCTGCTATTTTATCTGCCGAATGAGTACCACTGAACCGCTTGCAAGCCAATGCTACAGATTGGCGTTTAAAATTATTGTCTATCCAATGACAAGTACTATATGTATCCACACAAACATTTTATATTGGCGTCAGGAGTGGGATAGGACGTATTGTCCTGGCTACGATGATGCAAATCCTTTATCAAAAATGGTCGAAGAAAATAAAAATATAGACAAAGAAAAGAATAGCATGGACGGTCTTCAACAGAAATTTAATGAATAAAAGAATAGTATGGAAAAACATTCTTCAGCAAAAATTTCAAGAAATCGAAGATAAATTATAATTTATTTATATAATTATAATTATAATTATTAATTATAAATATTTTCGTTTATGATTTTCTTACTCCGGCCTTACACAAACTCAGATTGGAGAAGGTTAAACTGCATACTGTTTAGAGCGGGTTTCCCCCCGCTATTTGTAGGTGAGGTGATGAAAATTGAAATCTTTGAAGAAGAAAAAAAATATCACTAAAAAATTGTCTTTGCACAATACACGTCTGAACATAGCAATTGCTTGACAAGAATTGTATGCATTTCATATAAAATGTTATTTGTATTCAGTCTTTTCGCAAATGAACATCGCGCATGTATGTAGAACTCTTACGTGAGAGTTGAAATTTTATTTAAACGAAAGAAAAAACTAATAAAGAGATAGAAATAAAAAATATAAAGAACCACAGAGGATAAGTGCGCGTTGTGTTGGTGCAATCGCTGGTACTTTTGTAATGAATTATGAGAAAAGGAAAATGAGAGTTGACGTCTTGTATTATAGTTTGACGTTTCGATTCTTAGGGTTATTCCACAACCGTCTCTCCTGTGATCAGCTGAGCCAAGGCGGACTCCTCCTCGGACGAACTGTTCTCAAAGTCGGATTGTCGCCACGGCTTCATCATCTTCGCACATATGTTCCTGCCCTCATGGTCACCCAGTTCTTTGACCCCGTACCGATCGTGTTTGGCGATATATTGGGTATATATTTTAATTCGTGCGGTTTTTTTTTTCAAAATTTGAACGTTTATTTAAGAAAAACATATACAATAGTATTATTCAAAGTACTGCCAATCTGAAGCTATGACTTTTTCCCATCTTTCTGGCAATTTGTGGATCTAATACCAAAAGAACTGCGCCGGCTTGGCAGCCAAGAATGAATCAAGCCAATTTTGTGTCCGGTCGCATATTCCGGACGTTTTTCGGCTGATGCTCCCTTCAAATGGATTAATCGTGTTCGGTAGCGTTGTCGATTGATGGTTTCACCCGGTTTTAGCAGCTCATAATACAGCACACCCATCTGATCCCACCAAATGCAGAGCATTACCTTCGCGCAATGGATATTCGGCTTTGCCGTTGATTTGGCTGGTTGGCCGGGCTTCACATATGATTTTTCGCACTTAGGGTTGTCGTAATGGATCCATTTTTCATCACCAGTAACAATCCGATGCAAAAATCACTTCCTTTTGTGGCGTTCCAGCAGCATTTCGGACGCATGTTCGAATGGAATAATAACAATGGGAAAATACAAGCTACGCCATCTCTTAGCGAACCGAAGTTATATAATTATTAAGTTTTATATATAAGTTATATATAAGTTACCTTATACGGCTCAGGCTACTTGTTCACTAGCTTCAGATTTAGTCCGAATTGTGTACGCTTGATCGCCACAAAATTCCCCAAGTTGTACGTTGTAGCTTGTTATCTACTTCGAGTGAGTGAAATGCGATTCTCCTGCTGTGCTTTCCAAGTGGCCTCACGTGTCTGGTCTCTTGTTTCGTCTCGCTCTGCAATTAATAATTCTTCAATCCCTTCGTTAATCAAACTCACCAATTCAGAATCAGCGTTTCTCTGCATCTGTGTGCCGAACATAAGTTCGAATAGAGTATGTTTTACACTTCGTTGCTAAGTAAAATTGATACATTGTTGAACCTTGCTTTGGTACATGTACCACCTGATCGGATAATCCGCTGAGAGTTTGGACAGAACTGAAAATATTGTCCGGTTGGTCCGCTCCAATTGGCCGTTTTCTCTCGGGACGCCAGTTGTTTTAATAGGTGTTGGATTTTGTTTTGGCAGTATCCTTTACAAATGTTGTTCGTGAAAGCGGCCCCACTCTCCCCAATCTCCAGTTTTGATATGGCTTCTGTTGCTCACGTTGTTTTTATTGGATACAGCCAGGTAAATTTTGAATAATGCGTCCACTATGCAAATAAAGTATGAGTACTGCTTGGTCGGTTTTGAAAGTGGGACCACTTAGTCCATGTAATATGTCCGGATCGGCGCACTTTCTTTGTCTATGGGACATAAGAAGACTTCCTGTTTGCCTGCTTTTCTCCCGGCCAATATGCACGGAACACAATTTTGTCGCACCTCTTCCAGTTTCTTCTTAAACTGCGAGATGTAGTAATCTCGCTTTATTAGCTCCATCATCTTTTTTAACGCAAAATGCCTCTCCTGGTGTATATTCCACTGCAGTTCGGCTTGCTTCGTATTCGCCGTGTTGCAGAAATGCTTGGATGAGTTTCACCTGTTCCTGAGCTTTAGCTATCCTGCATGGAAACTCGCTGATTACCATATTCACCCCGCAACGGCTTAGTGCATCTGCATGTCATCGTTTTACAGCACTCCGATGCTCCAGGGTATATTCCAACTCTTGAAAGATGAGGACATAGCTAGCAATGTACGAGGAAAACTCTTTCTTCTCGATGTTTTCCTTAAAGGCTGCGAAACCCGTCACTATTTTAAAGCGTAGCCCGAGTAGATAGTGACAGAACTTTTTGAGCGAATTCACGGCTGTCAGCGCTTCTAGTTCGTAACTACCGTAACTTTGTTCGGTTTCCTACGACATTTTGCGATCGGATGAAAATGACAGCCCCTTTTCTGAAGCAAAACTGCACTGAAACTGCACTTGGAAGCGTCCGTGTGTAGCTGTTTCCCGCTTCTGGACCATATAATTTGAGTATTTTGTTATGGGTTAGGTTTCTTTTTAGTTTCTTGAACGCAGCTTTCTCCTGCCACTCAAAGTGAAATTTAGCATGCTTCTTCCGCAGGTCAGCCAGCGGTCGGACGATGAGAGAGCAGGCTGGTATGAACCGTCGAAAGTACCCTACTAGGCCTAAGACCCTCTGGATCTGCAACCAATCTACAGGTTGTCGAGATTTTTGCACAACATCAATCTTATTCTTTGATGGCCTCTCTTTACCGTCTTGTATGCGAAAACCCAAATACTAGATGGATGTACACAAAAATTGACCTTTTTTCCTTCGAAAAACGAGCTCATAAGCCTTCACAAACTCCAGAACTGTTTTGAAGTTTATGATGGCATCCTCGTAGTCCTTGCTCATGATGACGATGTCATCCGTGTACAGCAACACGATCTTCTTATCCATGAGCTTCTGAAAAACTTAAAAGAGATGTTTTTGGAACACCGCAGGCGACAGAGTACAGAGCCGAAATGGTACTCTATTGAACTCGCATTGGCCCAGCGGCGTGACGAACGACGTAAACTTGTGGCTACTTTCGCTGACACTGACGTGAAAATATCCATTCTTTAGGTCCGTAGCTGAGGAAACTTTCATCGAACGGATTTGCTCGACTTGATCGTCTGCCTACGGTAACGGAAAACTATCCCTGATCACCAGTTTGTTCAGATTTCGGAATCGATGCACAGGTGTTGGCTGCCGTCCTTCCTGCTGGTCAATCGTACAATCGACGAGGCGTAACCTGAAATACTTTTACGTATAATACCTGCATTCAACCAGTCGTTGATTTGTTTTGGACAATCTTTTTTTCCCTCGGTGCCAATCTGCGCGAGAGATGAGCGACTGGATTTTCGCCGGTTAACACAATCCTCATTTGAACGTGTGTCGTCTTCATCGGCTCCGGACGATACTCGTCTATTAGCCTTTGAACCTCGCCCCAATACTGGGAATTGCTTACGTTATGTTCTGAATCATTTACACTCACCAGCATGCAGTTGCACTAGGCTTCAAAAGTTCGACTTCCACACCCTCGTCAGCTAGAGTAATTCTTGTTCCCCTTAGAACGTCGTTTCCAATTAATAGCGGTGGCCTCAGAGACTTCGATAACACGATGTAGATTTTTGCGATACTTTGCGAAAAAGTAACCGTATGTTGTCGTCAGTGTTTCTGAAAACCCTTGTAGCATTTGGCTATCCTGGAAAGGGGCGGCGATCCAATTCGAAAATATTTATCGGGCCTCATCACCGTGACATCGCTGCCTGTGACGATCCGCGCCTCTACTTCAGTGCCATTGACTACAACCCACTTTACTTCTAGCTCACTAACGTTCGTCTCGACTAAATGTACTGGCTGAAATGTGTCCGATACTCTCGCAGCTAAAACATTTGGGTTCTCTGGGCTTAAATTTGCACGCCTTGCTTTCTGTTTGGCTGTGTTGTCAGCAAAGGCCTCTGTTTAATAAAGAGCTCTACTAGTGTTTTTCAAGGAACTTCGTAGTTTTTCGTGGAAATGTGCAATTATATGCGGTTTGCTTACATTTGAATGGTGGTAATGGAGCTTGTGAACTGGGGGGGATTAGCTGCTCATGCATCATTTCTTTAAATAAGTCATAGATTTAGTGTAAATATCTGAATTTTTGGGAGCCTAACAAAACAATTAGTCATTTGTTGGTCTTAAATGGGTGGATTCGTCATGAAAGCACAGACCCAGTCTTAACACCATTTGTTATTCCAATTCGAAATACACCTCAACGTCACTCCCTGTTGCTTGATCTTCGACCCGCTGATAATTTTCCAATTTTGTTGTAGGCTCTGGACCTCCACACTATAGAACTTGGCAAATGTTTGGTATAAATTGATATCGCTTTTGTCGAAAGATTTTTGGAAAATATTAATAAGCAACTGAAACTTATTCGTTCCCGCCAATGTATTCTGAGTGACTTATAGCTCGTCTGGAATACCAATGTAAAGGCTTCGGATTGGGTGAGAAAATCAGGTTTATACATTTAAATAATTCAAAGTTAAAAGTTATAACAGTCTAAAGGCATACACTTCATTATACCCAGCATTTTAGCATTTACTTATGCCAGATTGTTTTATATTGGATAAGTACTCGAGAAAATGTGCAAAATATGTATTAATGCAAAAGGCAAAGTAACAAACGATAGCCATCATTACAAAGTAAAGTTAATAAACGGAACTATGATTATCATGTTGCAGGGAATAGACTATTTAGGTAATCAACAAAACAATATAATCATACAAACAAGACAACCCGACACTCAAAGTAAACAATTTTGACCAAATAATAACCGCGTGCTTAGTAACAGATCTTGACGAACAAACAGGTTCAAACATGACAATAATGAGTCTATGGGCATAGTCGAAGAAAGCGGTAGATTTGACAACGATGAAAGGTGTGGAAATTTTTGCAATGGTTAAAATATACAATTACCCTCTTAACCTAGTCTAGTCATAAATACTGATGCAAAGAAAAACATATGCCACTTCCAAATGCGATGATATTTTTTAAAACCCCAACTGATAGATTTTGTTTGTCAAATCCTGAGCTACAGGTTATGGAAAACTTATTTTAAATGGCCGCCATTTGCCTTAAAGCACGACCTGAGATGTACTGGCCAATCATTAATCACATTACGGATCTTTTTCACCGGAAAGTTATCAACAGTGCGGACAAAGGCTCGCTTTAAAGACTCAGTATTCTAGAAATAAATAGGGCCATTCCCTCTTAAACGGATCACAGCTTGTAATCCAATGGGTTGAGATCCGGACTACCATCTGGACAACCATCCAGTGGTATGAAGTCGGGTACATTTTTTGAGTGGTTTTTGCTTTGTGGGCTGAAGCAGAATCTTTTTGGAATGTCGAGTGTTTTTATGCGAACATTTTCAGCTAAGCAGCTAACGATGTCTTCCAAAACTGTGGTTTGGTAAACTTTCCCCGAAGTATTGACTTCTTTTTCACAAAAACGGAGGTTGGTTATGCCATCGTTGCTCGCTCCCCACCATGGCATTACATTTGCGGGGTGGTGGCCTCTTTCAACCCTTGGGATATGTTTTGAAGATTATTTTGATGTCCGAGCATACACTCGATCATTTTGCTTGTTAAAATTTTTTTCGACGGCTTTAAGAGAGCTTTTGATTTTTGCTTACGTCTTTGCTTCAGTGCGACTGTTAGCAGGTGTCTAATACGTCTTTTGTAGGCACTAGATCCCAAGATTTCTTTGATGAAGCGAGATGTGTATTTTCTTCAAATGTTCATATACAGCGACAAGGTCTACTGCTTTTTCAGTGGTCTGCGTCTGATTCGAGTCTGCGGGGCTTCGATGGCTCCCGGAATCCCCACAGTAGCTGGATGGCGCGATCTTTGACGGTCACGTACTTCACCAGTATCTTCGAGAAATTTAATATTACGATAAACAAAACAGCGAATGATTCCAAGCAGTTGCAAGTTCCGAAAGATATCAACTTTAGCCATATTACACTTATATAAGCCAATAACAACGACGCCCCATTCCATGATTGTAAACGACCAAAAACAAAAATCTTTTCCGCCACAAAGAAGCACAAAAGCAACAGGTTAAATAACGGTTACCATGAAAACAGTGCAACTAATACTTTATTTAAAATGGTTGGAAAAAAAAAATTGTATCAGTATTTATGACTAGACTGGGTAGTTACAAACGCACAAAGCAAGACTAGACCACTTAGATTTATAATTGATTGTGGTGCTGAATATAATAGCACCTACAGAGGCTTATGTAATTCCAAATGGAAAATATCGTCTTACATCTTACATTTAAAAGTTCTTGGTTGAATAATTCAGATAAATATTAACCATAATGCTTATGCGCATTTCGTGTATTAGAATACGCACTTCAAAACAACTTATATTTTGATGTTCTCATGTGCAATTATATTCTTCGGTAGCTTAATCCTATTATCAATTATAAATTGTTACATCCATACCAATACGTTTCGACAAAAACGAAGAAGAATACAATCAGAAATACTATAATGACGATTGAAACAGCGAAATTTCCGAAACTCATTTAAGCAATACCGACAATTCAAAACTAAAAATCCTACTCTACTCCAAATTTTTTATTTTTTTTAAGCAGATTTCAGCCTACGTTCGTTTAAGCTGTAGCCAGTGCAGAAACTTAAACCATAAAATCGGTGATGGCTATCTTAGGGCCCTAAAAGTCGCTCAAGGGTCGACCGATAGGTTGCGCTGCGACAAAAACAAGCGAGGAAGTCATTTGCCTATAGCCATGTTTAAGACGTAATATCTTGAGCCATTCTTTTACAGAATAAAGTTTTCGCTCCTCCAACCCGGAAAAACAATCACAGTCATACTGTAATGAAACTGACATAGTTCGCAGCAAATTGTTTCATAAATAGCCTTGACTTTACCATCGTGGTACATAGTAAAGTAGGGTAAAATATGCGGCACAGTCAACGCTCTTGAAACAAGCACGGTTGGGATATAAAGTTTTTCCTCATCCGTCTTACTAAACAGACTACTACTAAGAACACGTTTAACCCAAAAGAATAAGAATAAGAACTTCTTTAAAATAGACATATTGACTTAGAAAGACCATAGATGTAAATGATATTATCTAATGGATTGAACTTTGCGCATTTTTAATTTTTGTGTAATTTCTAAGAAGAAAATTGACAAATTCATATATTTAACGAGCTAATTATATGCAGATTACAGGAAATTACAGGCAAAAGAAGGTTGACTCTCTGTGTTGAACATAGGCAGTTTGATAAGCACTGCAAAGCCAGTTTTTTCTCTATGATTAACTTTGTAAGATACTGTTTCCAAGTAGAAGGTGAAACGAGTTACAGGTTTATTCTTTTTCGACAAGAAATGTTCACCTTGCGTTTTCTCTCTCAATTACTATAAACGAAATAGTCCACGATTGAGAACGAATTACTTGCTGTCGTTTAATGTGTGAAATACTTCAGAACATATAAATATAGATATATATATATATAAGCATGCTTTGAAAGAAGAGGCTTTCTACCTGAAAGTTTTGAAAAAATTACGCAACAGTTTGGTCCGGCAGAGGTCTGAGTTGTGGCAGTCGGGCGACTGGTTTTTCCACTTTGTCAACGCCGCTGACTACACAACCCCGTCTGTGCGCCAAATTATTGACTAAAAATGGCATGACCCCTGTGCCCAATATCGTTTTGCCGACGTTGCTGAAAAAGGTCTGGAAAAAAATAATGTCAAAAGAATGTTTTGAACAATGGAATAAAAGATTACATAGAAAAATTATTAGTGACAGGGGAGGGTAGTTTGAAGGTATTTTGTAAAAAAAAATAAATAAATGCAAATAAAAAAAAGGAAACCGAATCATTTGGGTACCCCCTCGGCTGTGATTCAGTCATATTTGCTGATGGCACAAAAATATTTTCAATCCATGGATTTGATCTTGCTATTGGGAGAAATTTAAAAAATGCAGTGAAAGTGTTGGGGTTATGGATGTTGGAGATATGTATATATGTGATAATTCAAAATGGAAGATCAAGTTTAAGGAAGAACTAAATTAAGCTGTCGTTTTTTAACAAATATGAAAAGCTTGTTTTCTTGCTAATGCTCACTTAGAAGTTAATGATGTAAATATAAACGGGCAGGATTCTAAAAAATATTAAGGAATGTATTTAGACACAAAATTTTCCCAAGTAGTGCATAAGGGAATGTGATATCCATCAAGCAATGGATAAAGACGAGCGGTCCGCTCACGAAATAGCGGATCCAGTATATGGCGTCACTAAATCAGCCGATGAGGCAATAATGTCGGACCAGCTAGCTACATCGGATAGTGAAGGGGCAGTAAAAAAAGGAGAAAGCTTAGGCCAACTCTTCCCCTATCAGCTTCAACCGAAAAGCTGCCGGTTGAAGTTAGGGAAAGGGCGAGAACCTCAACTACAGCATCTAGAAAGAAGGACACACTGAATACCCGTCTCCAACGGAGGGGAAGGATATTACATAGGTGCCCACAATAACTTTGCCTGTCTCGCTGCCTCCGAATCAGACGAAGAAGAAGAGGTAAAGAACTAAAACAGCAGCATAAAGTAGTTGCAACAATGAGTTCTAGCCATTAAAGCTTAGCAATTATCGAGAAGGGCGGGGGAACAGCAAGAGCCACAGAGCTCTTAACAGCAACAACTCCAAACTCAAACATCCCCAACAGCAACAACAAATAAAGCAAACAACAAAAAAGCTAGTTTATCAGCAACTACAAGAAAACCAATATCAACAAAAGCAACTACAGCAGAAACACCAAAAACAACAACAGTAGCAGTAGACACAACAGAAGCAACAAGAACATCAGCAGAAAACCGTCAAGCAAAGGGTGCCACCAATCAACTTCCTCAACATTGAAGGCAGTGTAAGTCGGCCATGGGCAATAATTTCTTTATTTAAAGACTAAGTTTAAATAGGCATGTGATCCACAGCAATAAGTGGAGCGCTACCAGAAATTTAAAAGTTTACTGAAGGATACGACGACGGAGTTCTTCTCCTACACGCCGAAGAGGGAGAAGCTGCAAACAATGCTGCTCAGGTTGTTAGAACTTACAACTACTAGGTGCGGGCACACGCGTCTACCTGTGAAATGCAGTCTCGATACGTCAAGTGCGGTAAGAACCACAAATCAAAGACACAAAATGAGACACAGAAGGTATAAAATAATTCGAAGAAACTGACCCAACCCCATAAAAGGAGGAGGCTTTGCGATCTTCGTAATAAAAGCTATACGTTTTAAAAGAATATACAGTCGTGTAGTGTGTAGGTTTCAGGTGCTTGAGGCATGCATCATGTATATCCCTCTCCGGTTATACATGGTGTCTGTTTATGAACCTAAGGCTACTCATTCCACCCTATTCATCTCAGAGCTCGAGACAATTTTTCGATTTCTGAGACTGGAATTGGAGGAAAACTATTTTATTATCGGCGGATATTTCAACGCCAACACGGCTCCTATTTGGATCTCCTACGAATCAACAAACTGTGAACTGTGTTCGCCCTTTTGCGTATGACAGTTACCATTGCGGTCTTAGTACCGAAATAACCGTTCCGAACGAAAATGCGAAATTGGATTAGTTAGTTTAAAGGCATCCCTTCAACTATAGTAAAGTGCGTTGGACACACTTCTCCAGGACAATGACTAGCGCACACTCCTCGAATTCGCTCTACCCACCGTCCAACGGAAATCTGGCAAACGAAGAGATTGACTGATATCTAAAACTAATTAAACGAACAATGGACAAAATGATACCTCGGTTTGAATACACTGGCAACGAGAACTTGTTCCGCAATTCAACTATAGACGCACTGCACCAACATAAAAGTAGACTGCTGTCAAGACTAAAAACATTGTGCAGACAGTTTACTGACAGATATAACTCGGAGATCATGACATTAAAGTCGTCGATTAAAAACCTCCAAACAATAAAAGAAATTTACAGAGCTTCTGTAAGTTTGTATTGAAACAATAAAATTCGGGCTGTAAACACCAACAACCCGAATATGTTCCCACAAATAAATAAAATATTTCGGAGATCAAAACGACAATTTCTTTGTGTTCGAGGATCCGCATAAGAAAGTCAAGCCTATAGGTGCGACTTGGCAGGAAGTGTACAAGACGAATGACACCATTGAACCACGACCTAGAAAATCAAGTCATTGTGCACAATTTCTAAATTCGATATAAAGTATTGAACTGGCGAATCGAGAACTCGGGTTTCACCCAGTTCAGTGACGAGAAAATGCAAATAATGTCATCGCCAATGAAAGAGAACAATCACCGTTTATTTCGAAAGAAGAGCTTTAACACAATTAAAAGTAAGAAATCAGTGGGAACTAATGGAATACCGAACATTGTGCTTTAATTTAATTTTTAATTTAATTTTTAATTTTGGTGGGGGCTAACGCCCCCATTTATTTTGCTTAATACAAGTTTAAAAGCTATGACTTAAAACTAATAATAAAATACGGATTAGCGATATGTGGAACTTATCACTAGGGCTTAAAGCTAGGGTGGTGAAGGATCGAATTTGAGAGAAAGTGTGCTGCGATTAAAATCGAAAACGGAGAGGTTGGAGTTTACCTTATGCAGCATACGCGATATTGGTTCGTTAGAGCCATATGTGGTGCGGTGGATAGGTTGACAAAATAGACGGGGGCGACGTAGATCTCGAGGGTTAGTGTTAAAGAAAATGGAGTTGCAAAGAAATATGCAATCGACGGAGCTTGAGAGGAGTCGGTGAATGAAAAGAATGTCAGCTGCGTCCCTTCGTTCCTCAATGGTATTCAGGTTAATGAGTTTGAGACGGTCTCGGTAGGGAGGTAAGATAAAAGGATCGTTCCAAGGTAGACCTCGAAGAGCGAATCGAAGAAAACGACGCTGGATGCTCTCAATGCGGGATACATGAACTCGTTGAAAGGGACACCGCGCTTGGCTAGCGTACTCGAGAAGAGGGCGAACGTAAGTGATGTATAGTGATCTGGTCACGTACGGGTTGCAGAATTCTTTGGACCATCTTTTAACAAAGCCAGGTGATGAGTTTGCTTTGGTAATTATCTCATCAATGTGTGAGCGGAAATTAAGCTCCCTGTCGCATAATATGCCAAGGTCGCGGATAGTCTGAACTGGGAGTAAACATGTTGCACTTACGTGAAAAAGTAATCGATTGACATTTGGTGACATTGAGTTCTAAACGGTTCTTGATGCACCAGGTGGAAAAACTATTTAGATCTATGAGGAGGCTGGACTCTGAGGAACACCAAGTGGCCAAAAAAGGGGCTGATAGGACAGACCTGAAACGAACACTATAAAAACGATTATCCAGGTAAGAAGATATCCATTTAAGCAAAATAGGTTCAAAGCCCAGGACGGATAATTTAAAAAGCAATAGTTTATGAGATATCTTGTCAAAAAGCCTTACTGAAATCAGTTGTTACAACGTCAACTTCTTTACCACTTTCTAAGGCTGAGAGAACAGAGGACACGAATTCCACGAGGTTAGTGGTAGTTGATCTACCCTTCAGAAAGCCGTGTTGACTAGGGGAAATAAAAGATTTGCACTGGAAGCTTAAGGCTTCATACAAAATGCTCTCGAAAAGTTTAGGTATATGAGAAAGTTTAGATATAGGGCAGTAATTGGTTGGCTATGGTATGCGGATCGGTTGATGATGTGTTTTCGTATGAGAGGGATGGAGGAAAACCGTCAGATTTTTTTTTGTAGTTAACGAAGTGGTGGGTGAAAGTTATCAATGGTCAATAGTGAAAGGGGACAGAGCGAGGTCTAATTGCCTACCCATATAGTTGGGGACGCCACTAACTTGGCATAAGCTAGAGTCTGTGAGCTCGTCCAAGAAGAGACATTCTTTAATCGAGGTAGGTTTAGTGATAAAAAAAGATTTGTCATCAGATTGAATCCAGTGCAGCTGGGGTAGATTGAAGTCTCCGACTACAATGATATCGTCGAGAGGATCAGATAAGTTAATTATTTGATCAATTGCATCGATGGCAAGTTGGTAGCATTCGATTGGTTGTGCGGGTAGGATGTAAAAACACATAACGTACAGGGACCTACAGGGGAGAGTTATCTTTATTGAAACGTACTCAAGCTTAGAAGAAGTAGAAACAGTGATTGGTGAAGAGTTTAGGTCATTGCGGATGGTCAACAGAAGAGTCATCATTTGGACGGGTCATATCGTCGTCTCGAAAAATATTAAAACTAGGGGGGAATAATTCCTGATTCTTTATATCGGGAATTAGATTAGTTTCAGTCAAAGCGTAGACCTCAAATGGGAGAGCGTAAGATTGGCGCAAGACGGCACGGGTCTTAGATCGCAGTCCTCTAACATTTTGATAGTAGAAGGTAAGAGGAAGGTTATTTCGAGAGGGCGTTGGAATGGATGGTCGAAACACGTTAGGGACGAAAAAATTTATCATTATCAGCTCTGCTGTGAGAGATGAGGTGTGAGATCCTTTTTAGGAACACATATTGAAAATCTCGTGTAACTTAATATATAAGTTCCTCAGACTTGTAAGGTCAGTAGGGAGACCTTTCTGCTGTATAAAGACCATGACGCTTGTTTTGGTTTTTCCCTCATAACCAACTGAGTCTGATTTGCCATGCATATATGCTAGAAGGAGACGTATATTCTCGTACGTCTTTTTTTCTCTAAGCCTAGAAAGTGCATAACGACATTCTGTTGTGTCAAAAGTTTGTTGAGTTATTTTAACAACGGGTGGCAGAAAGTCAAAAGGGGGCAAGTGGACGGAGATGTTAATGGTGAAGCAGCGGTAATTGAAGGGTCTTTAGACACATTTGCAGATGAGGGATTTATAATATGAGAACTAATAAAATTGGGATACTTAGCTTCGATTTTAAGATCAAAATTAGGAAAAGAAGTGATACTTAGGGCATGTGCAAAGGGGTTATGTATTTCGGAAGAATTTGTAGATTTATTTAACCGTGGTGGACAAGGAGGTGGTGGTGAAAGTGGGTCGACTTCGGTTTCCAGTAATTCAGCCAACATTTATGTATTGTAGTGGACATTCTGGTAGCGTTGTGTTTGGATTGGTAAATTGCCAATTTTGTTGCTTACCGTTTCGATATGATTCTCGATATCGAAAATGGTTTATTGTGCTGGAGCCAGATCGTCACCAAAACCGTTGATTCTATCAAAGATTACTTCGAGCATTGGATCAGGCTGCATTAGAAAAGGTTTTCTTTGAGGTGGATTGAAAATGAGTCTCAAGATCTTCTCGCATGCTGTTTATCGATTCGCACAGTTTTAGGTTAGAGATGTTTTGGGCGGAGCAATCTGCTTTGAGATCATTGATCGCAGTATTCATCTCGACCAGACTTGCAGATTGTTTTTCGATGTTGGTGAGTTTGGACTTAATTACATCGGTTGAGGACAGAACCGAGTTGCCTAATTCATCAGCGTAACTGACACTACTTTCTTAATTGGACTGATTCGTCGTAATCATTTTTGTGAGACTTTTTTGGAAAGAGTCATTAGATTCACTGAGGCACTTTTATAGCAAGCAAAACTTGCGAAAGCGAGATGATCTTGCACTCATTACAAAAGACCAGGAGGTTGTCAGAGAATTCTTTGATGAATACGGTATTCCTTTTAATTAATCCGACACAAATTGCATAGAATGATTTTCCACAGATGCCCTTACAAGTAACAAAGTCAGCATTGAGATCAAAGATTGGGCAATTAGTGATTCCGCAAGACATGGCAATTTTAACAAAAGTAAGCAAAAAGGGTAATCACAAAATCGGAAATATGGTCAACACTTGGGATAATGCACTAAATATATGCGGAACCGATATCAGAAGTGACAGTGCGACAGTTATTGAGCACGAAAAATTGAGGTTAGTCAAAATAAAAAAGAGCACTTGGGGTAATGTCGTTAAACTGATAGCAGGAGTAGAGATATGGAAGGGGAAGAAATAAATTATATTTAAACACGTCCGAACTCGGCGAACAGTACTTAGGCAGTACTTTAACATCTTCCACTAGAAGCGGTGGACAATTCTACCACCCTGTTTAGCAATGCAATGAATAATGCACATTATCCATCCCAAAAAGGGATAAAGACACCTCCAATCCGGCGAACCTCCAGTCGATCAGTCTCCTTGCAAACATCAGTAAGGTTTTCGAAAAGGTAATCAATAGAGTACTGACTAAGTGGGTTGAGGACAGAAATAACATATAGTTCTAGATAATCAATTCGGTTTTAAGCCGGAGCATAATGATATTTATGCCGCGTGTAAACTGGTTTCTGATATCCAATGGAACAAAATCAAGAAATAGTGCAAGGTGCTTGCTTGATTGACTTGGGGAAGATTTCGATAACGTATGGCTATAGCAACTCTTCTACAAGCTGAACAGACTGGGCATTAGAAAACCACTGCTGTATGTATATTCTTTTCAATATGCTCACAGATAGACAGTTCATCGTGAAGAATGGTTCACTTCACTATGCTATAGCGTACGCAGACGACTTAATCACTCACAGATCAGGTTCAAAGACTGAGGTTATAAACATTTTTTGCAGCGTTACATGGATACAATCATGCGATATTGCGACCACTGGAAGTTGAAGATCAACTATCAGAAGTCGGAAACCATTCTTTTTAGGACGCCTTTGTCTGGGGCCTCTGCGGATACTAGAAAGAATTGGCGAAAGTTTCAGATCGTAGGACAACACTGTCAGCCACCTGTTTGTCGAAATGTAGTCAGATACCTTGGGATCTGGCTAGATCAATATCAGTATCTTAACAAACATATAGATGTTGCTCTGGCCTGAACCAAAGGTGCCTTTGCCCTTACAAAGAGACTGTTTTATAGCAGGCAACTCGATGCGAGGGTACATGCTACATGTACCTTATCCGGCCTATGCTTGTATATATTTGGTTTTCCCGTGGTTTAACGTGAGAGCAAGTCTTTTGGAAAAGATTCGGGTGTCTGAGAGGGCTTGCCTTAGGGCTTGTCTTCGCCTATACAGAAACCAGAGTCTGAGTACATAAAATTCTATATAATCCTAACGAGGTGTTGTAAAATAGGGCGAACCTAATAAGAGTGAACAATTTTGTTATTTACAAGAGCAATGACCTCGTCGAATAACCTGATCTCCGGAGCTTACTACCCCAATTGTATCTACCACAATAGAGTACGCTTTGACGTCTTTATTCCTCCAGAAGCCTTCCTCTACCTAGAAAAAAAAGGTCTGATCCAGGATATATTAGCGGTGTCGTTAATCTTCCACGACTCAACTACGTTAGAGATGTCGCACACGGCAGTGCGGTTCAACAGAGCGGTGGGGAGTTGCGACCTAAGAGATGTTGCTCGGCATCACCAACAATTTTGGTGGCTTGTTGTAGGAGAAGAATCTCCGTCGTCGAATGCAACAGCATAGTTGGTCAGCCTAATTTTTTAGTCATGGCTGGCTTACATAGCGTTAGATAGATTTAAGGTAGCTTTTAAGAACAAAAAATTATAAAACCAAAAAAAAAAAAATAATAATAAAAAACACAAAATACAAAAAAAGAAAAACAGAGTTGGGTAACTTTCTTTAAAAAAAGGAATAATACCTGTGCAATATGCAATAAGATAGTTTAAGTAGGCTAAGCAGATTAAGATTTATTTTATTTAGCTTAAGTTTTTTGGTCTTAAGTTTTATATTTTAATAAAAATGTTAATTTACTAAGTTTTTTAAATTTGAAAAAAAAATGTTTTCATAGTTTTATTGTATTTATATTTAATGTATTTAAAAAATAAATGTAGAGCGTCGAAAGACAAAATCTAATTGTTAGGCTTAACTTAGAGTGTCCGCATTGGACCAGTAAGTTAAAATAAGGTAGTTTTTTAAAATTATTTTTAAAGCGTTTTTTTGTATAGTTTGTAAGTATTAATGAATGAATTTAATGAAAATGCATATAAAATAAATAAATAGTGTTGGCTGGGCTATGGCTATTGTTGCAATTGTAGTTGATGTGAAAAGTCTTACTGAAATGTTTCTGTTCACCTATAATTTTATAAAAAAAAAAAAAATGTTTTTTTTAAGTACCATATTTTCTACGGTAATTTTGGTATTGTACGCATTTTTCCTTTTCTCTCATTAATGAAGAGTTTTGTAGGATCATTAACCTCAAAGAAATTTATAAAACAGCATTATCACTTATGTGTAAGCACAAGTATTTAGCAAGGTATACTACCTAAATATGAAGGTGGAGAGATTAAGACAGAAATAGTAAAAACTTCAACAAGGTTGGTTTTTTTCTCTTTTTTATTTTGTTCCGAAAGAAACCTACAGGAAAAGGACCATAAAACCCTTCAGAGATTGATTCAAAATTAGACTGACCGTATGGACCACTTAAAACGTAGTCATTGTCAAAACTGACATGAAATAATATCTGAAAAATGGCAAGCATTGACAAATAAATAAATTTTTTTTTGTTAAACAAAAATTTTATTCACTTTTGCAATTTTCCTGTTAGTTTTTGTTTTGGCAATTCAAAAACAAACGCTTAAAAATCGCCTTTTATTTATTGTACAACTCCTCCACGAAGCAGGCACCTTAACACGCGCGTCATCTTCAATGACGATCGAAGAAGGAGGAGTGAGGTTGTGTGAGCATATAGCAAACTGTGCCGATGGATGCAAAGTTGGGGGTCAAATCAACCGCGAACTGAGCCCTCTCAGGCGCCTTGGCGCAGACCTGTTGTATTTAGCCTTAACCAAGGCAGTTGGAACATCCGCTGTCGAAACTACCTCCCAGACTCCAAAAAAAAAAAAATAAATAAAAAATCAGGGTAATGCTGCGGTGATAGAAAAAGTGGAAACGGCTAGCTTAACCGCTGTGTCTGCCGCGTCCAACACAGTTGCTAAGAGTGCGAAGAACGCACAGCAAAGGCAAGGGTTTTGCCACGTAACGGTAGGCATATAGTAGCAAAATATGGGGAATACGACCCCAGCAACCAAGGCAAAAAGCTGCCATTGAGACAGCGAAGGACATCTTGACCAACCAATCGCTTTCTCGGCAGGTGGCAAGCAAATCAAGCAAACAAAGGAGGCAGATCCGACGATGTTGTTGAGCCGAACGATGCGAAAAAAGCATAAGCATAATGCTTTAATAAATTAATGGTTTAAAAACTTAAATAAATATAAAAAAAAAATAGTTAAATATTTAGTTTTAAAAAATCTATGCTTTTGCTTTTAAACAATCTGTAGTTACTTTCAGTTTTTATATACTCTGGCAAGTTGTTAAAAAGAAGAATTTCCTTGTATAGAAATGTGTTTTGGCCCTACATTGACATCTGTCGTTTAATTCTAAAATCGTTGCAATTACATATTCGATATGGTTGCACTTCTCTTACCGTCCTTATTTCACTCATTAATAGACTTTGCGTGCTTTCTCGCTTCATTTTGAAAACTACCAGTAACGTGTTAAGTTCTAACCTTTCGCGTATGCTCATCCATTTGAGTGCATTTAGCATGATTCTTATCGATGTAAATCTATTGCACTGAAGAATGGTTCTCATCTCTTTATTCTGCAGTTTTTGGGGTCTTTCCACATGTCCTTGGTTACAGCATGAGTGTATAATTGTGGAACAATATTCAAAATGGGGGTTCACAATTGTGTTATAAACTTGATAAAGTCCATTTTCTTCCTTATTCCCTTAAAGAAATTTATTATTTTTGCAATTTTTTTGCATCGATTATTATTTCCAGATACTTTATATGGTCAACGTTTTCTATAATGCTATTGTTGATTTCTATAGTTGTCTCATTATTAATATTTATTTCCATTACTTTTGTCTTTTTTTCATTTAATTTTAATTTATCACTAACCAGTACGTTGTCCGTTTTATATCTTTTAGAACCTTTGATTTGCACTCCCTTCCATCTTTCCCTTAAGAGTAGATTAGCGTGTCATCCGCGTATAAAATGCCTTTACAATCTTTTAGGACATAGGGCATATCGTTTATATAAATTATGAATAGCAGTACACCTAAGATAGATCCTTGTGGGACTGCTATGTTTACTTCCAACGTGTGTGAAATGATGTCGTTGACATTGGTTGTCTCTGATTTATTTGTTAGAAATGACTTAAACCATTGCAGTTAATTTCCCTGTATTCCATATTTTGACATTTTTTTGAGTAAAATTTGAAGATCTTTTGTTTCAAAAGCCCTTTTAAATCTAGAAAACGTGCCATTGTTTTTCGTTCGTTAATAACGTAGCTGACCGTTGTTTCGCACGAGTAATTCTTCCTTAACCAGATATTAAGGATATTTGTTTCCCTCCATATATTCCATTTATTGTCTTTTAACTACGCTTTCAAGTATTTTTTCATATGTTCTTAATGTATTTATAGGCCTAAGCTCTTCACATTTTTTTGTGTTTGGTACTTTTTCCACTAGAGTCACCATCGCGTCTTACCATGAAATCGGAAATTCACCTTCCTATAGAGATTGATTAATTATTTCGTAATAACGTGTTTCCGAAAGCGGCCCAATATTCGAGGATAATCCTTTTACTTATTTTATCAAAATCGGCTTTATTTTTTAGTTTTTTACATATATGTTTTAACTGCTCTAATGTAACGGTTTGAAACTGAAATTTGCATTCATAGTGTTTTATACCATTTACATATTCCACATCTTCAATCTCGTTTCTGATATTTAAGATACTACCAATAAAATATAAGTTGATTTTTTTGGAAATAGCCAATAGTTTGTTTTTTTTTTCAAAATCTACATCAGTTATGGTTATTCTTTTTTGTTTAAGCATTTAGTTTTATAACATTCCACATTTGCTTTAGCCCACCTGCATTTTAAATTTTTAGTTTTATAAATTTATTTCTGGCTTTATTTATTTCAATTTTGTAAGAATTTCTTATATTCTTATAGTTATACCAGCTTTCTTCGTCATTTCTTAATTTTTTCATTTTTTAAAACTAGAAGTTCCTTCCTAATCCGTTTATGTGTTGATTGTTTTGTCTTGCGGTTACCTTCGCTGTAAATGTGCCTACTGCTCTTTTTAGAATGCATTTGATATTTTCATTGACCGTTTGCAGCGGTCAATTCCCTGGACCCAATTTTCAACGATTTGGCCACACATTTCGGCCGAAACGGCCGCTATTTCGTGTTCAATGTTGGATATGAGTTTGAAGAGCCGGCGTGTAAGCATAAACCAATGACTTAACGTAGCCTCACAGAAAATAGTCAAGCGGCGTTAAATTGCACGAACGAGGCGGCCAACCGACTGGCCCATGTCTTGAGATTACACGCTCACCATACCTACTCTTCAATAAATCGATTGTAGCGTGTGCTGTGTGGCTAGTGACACCATGTCGTCCAAATCCATATCTTCCAATTCGGGTCATAAATAATCGGTAATCATGGCGCGATAACGCTGACCATTCACAATAACGTGACGATCGTTATCGTCGACGAAAATATTTGGACCAATAACGCCGCCAGCATACAAACCGCACCAAACAGTTATTTTTTGTGGATGAAGTGGTGATTCATGAAGCACATGTAGGTTTTCACCCGACCAATAACGCATATTTTGCTTATTGACGAAACCTTTAAGCCCAAAATGAACTTCGTCACTGAAGATGATTTTGCGATGAAATTCATCATCTTGGCGCATCTTCTCCAGAACCCAATCGGAAAACGTACGTCGCTTCAAATGGTACATTGGCTTCAATTCTAGTGTCAGCTTGATCTTGTATGGGTGTTAACCAAGATCCTTACGCAAAATACGCCATAATGTGGTCTGAGCGATGCCCAATTCTTGAGAACGCCGTGGGATTGACTGACTTCGACCAACCCGTTGTCTCACTGACACGGCAACATCACACAACGAATATGTAGACTCACCAAACTTGTTATTGCCTGTCTACTAGGGCGAGAATTACGACCGAAAATTGGAGTTAACGCTCTTAAAGTTGCAGTCACCGACTCCGAATATCTGTAGAAAATTTTTATAATTTGAAGACGTTGCTTAGTGTACTTTACCATGAGTTTACTGAATAAATTGACACTGACAGTTTGATGATTAGTGAAAGTGTGCGTTCACAAATTAAATTCAAAGTTGTCAAGCCCCTATTGGAAAACCCTATATTTACCTTGTCACTAAATCGCTTCCTGTGATACTTGAAAACATTTACCATTGCATGATTTCTCTTTGTGTTTGGTTTATTTGCTTACGAAAAGTTATATTCTCATGGTCAGACCTTTTTTCCCTTTCATCTGGTTTTACGTCTATATTTTGAATGTTGGTTATAATGTAGTTCAGAACTGTACTAGATTGCGCGGTAATTCTTGAGTATCGTTGCATTTTTTGCTGTAATTGATTTCCAGGATTCATTTGATTTCCTTTTTGTATGTATTATTTAGGCACCAGTTAATATTGAAATCACTCCTTGACCGCCAGAATGCGCTGCTACTGCAAAAAAGGTTAGGGTGCCTTGAAGTCCGTTCATATTTAGGCAGACATGCCAAAACTCAGTGCGATACTTGTCTTTAGTTTTGTTTTGACAGCTGGTTGTTGTTAACGTGTTTGGCATCATGTTGGGTATGGACAAAAACGATTTTCGTTCTCTCATAAAACATTATTTTTTGAGAGGCAAAACGGCGAAGGAAACAAAAGAAAAGTTGGATAAATATTATGGGGCTAATGCTACATCAGATTACACCCTCAAATATTGGTTTCGAAAGTTTCGTGGTGGCGGCAACTCCACTACCGCAGCGACAGGCCTTCCGATGCGGTTACAGAGGACAATGTCAAAAAAATACATGAAGTGGTGTTGGCTGATCGGAAAGTGAAGGTGCGCGAACTCTGCAAAAATACCGGCGCACAAGAACACCGCAACCATGGCTAATGATTTACGGCTCCAATTCATGTCGCATCCACCATATTCGCCCGATTTGGCTCCCTCGGACTATTATCTCTTCCCAAACCTCAAAAGATGGCTCATAAATATAAAATTCAACTCACGCGAGGAAATCACCGACGCCACGGAGGAGTATTTTGTAGACCTTCCGGAAAATTACTTTTCGAACGGGATCAAGAAGTTGGAAAATCGCTGGAATAAGTGTATCAAACTAGAAGGGACTATATTGAGTAAAATAAAAAAACATTAAAAAAAAGATTGTTTCATTCCCAAGGAGGTTACTTTTCACCCCACCTATAATTGTTTGTTTTCTCTGTCAGCATTTCTATATTTTTCTTGAAAAAACTACTTCTAAATTTACATGATATCCACCATGCTGTGTTGATTGAACTTTTTATTGTGTCGTTGATTTGCCACTTATACTTACATAGTGTCACACCGTTTGTTCTTGTTAAATTTGACATACAGGATACCTCCTCATAACCGTTGATTTGTATTTCTTCTTTTTCAATATTAGTTGTTAAGTGTGTTTCTGCAAGAATTGTGAAATCATATTTATCACTGTTACATATTATTTCAAGTTACTCAAAATTATAAACTAGGCCTTGTATGTTGATATATATTCCCATAATAGAACTTGATTGCTTCTTTTTTGATGCAAGTTTGTTTACGTATATTGGGCATGTCTTACTGAAAGTGTCATGGTTTTCGTCAAGGCCCAAGTTTAGTTTTAATTGACACGCATGCAGTTCTCACATTTAGTTATTGATTCATTATTACACTCACTTGTTTTGTGATTCTTTAGATATTTTGCACAAATTTCTTCGTTTTTCCATTGGGTTGAACGATGATTATACCCTTTGCACTTATATCATCTTAGGATGTCAATTTTATCAAATACTTTCCATCTTTCCCATCCAGTGCTGAGTTTTCCTGCTCCAAACACTTTTAGCAAGGGGACCTCATCAATTTCAATAAACGCATTGAAATTAACCTCATTATTTTTTCTCATTTCGAAATATTTTACTAATTCCATTTGGCTATGTGTAATGACAATGTTTTGTTTTTTAAGTCTTTCAATAATTTCATTTTCGCTGTTCTTAAATTTCATATTTGCTAATAAAATTCTTGATATTAGTTTTTGGTACCTTAATTTTATATTTTTTACTTAGGTGCTGTTCTATTGCACTTTTTATGTTATTTCTCTCTTCAATAATATTACTTTTCATTAAAATTGATTCATTTCGAGTATTTTCAACATTATGGCAATGTAGACTTTGTGGATCATTTTTTATACATAGATTTTCCTTAGTTTTGTAACATTGTTGTTTTATCTTCGGTTTTATTATACCATTAGAGGTTCTTTTTTTCGTAGATCTGGCATTACTTTTTCTTTTGACTTTTCTCTCCATCCTTTGACAGTTTCCGCAAATGACACTTGATTTTCCGTTACCGCTTGTATTGACAATTTTTTAAACTGCATTGCACACAATGTTTTTGCTTTTTTTATTTGAGCAGACAATTTGTTACACTCGCCCTTGAAATTTTCTGTTAGGCTGCATATATTTTTTAATCCGTTACACTTTTTTCACAGACTTCCTGGGCAATTTGCATTTCGCGTACTCTCTCAGTATATCAAATTTCGATTGCTTCAAGTAATTTTTTTTTTTTTTTTGTTTTTGATTCCTTAAATTCTTCCTAATACAGTTTTAAGCAACTTGTGTTTTTTTCCAAGCTTTCTTGCATTTCCCTCACAATCAATATTTTGAATGTAATGTATGCATTCATTGCACATGAATTTTACCATATTCAAATTTTTGATTATTCTAAGGCCGGAAAATTTTGATGTAGAGTGAAAAACCTTTTTGAAAACGCCTTCACAGCTGACAGGTTACACTGTCAGATCGACATCCTTTATTCACATTTCTTCTAATTTCATGCACATCCACCTATTTCCTTTGTGGAATTAAAATTTAAATTATCTAACTATACAATTTTTTTAATTTTAATCGCACTGCAAAAAAATATATTTCTTAGGTGACAATGACAGAAAAAAAACAAGCTTCTCGTTGTTGTGATAAACGAGCAATCTTGCGGTCGTCTGACAATCAACTAGTGGAAAAACGTCGAGGAGAAGTTTTAAGACCCTCTATGGGAGGATTTATCTACGACAGAAAACGGAGATGGCGTTAGCTGGGAAGGCAGACGTAAGGCTGTGGAAAAAAGCCTTCTGTAGATTTCCTCAGTCGCTTCGTTTTGGAGGTGTGCAATGCTTGGGAGGGCATCAAACTGAAATGCACGACGATGGCAGAGTTGGAAAAGTATACTTTGCCGACGGCATAAGTTCCGAGTCCTTACACGTACCCTGAACGTGTTCCCAATCGGGAACTTAAAGCCGATATATGGAGAGTACTTATGATGGGGCCTAGACGGCAGTATGGGTAGCATTTTTTGCTGTCTCCAAACAGGGATTGCTTAACATGAGCATCTCTATAGTATAACACTTTGAATTATTTTCAATTATGCTTCGACTTATCAAATTTGCATTCTCTTTTAATGACTTGTATCAGAACTACTAGAGGCACCACACCAGGAAAATACTCAGTGAATAAATAATCATAATCATAATTCATCATTAATCGTAAGTGAATAAACATATTTTGTATATAAATCCATTTACTAGTTTGCATGATTTTTTTCTTGGACATATAACATAGTTGTAATATTTATTTTATTCAACATTTATATAATAACAAAACTTTATTAGGCCTAGTGATAATTCTCACAACTAATTATACATTTTAATTAAAGAAGAGTGAAAACGAAAAATAAGTTCTGCTGGCGGAAATCCCTAGTTGAATGGCAGGAACACAAAAATGCAATCCACTTTTCACTGACAAGTTGTGGCTATCATTTATGACATCTGATAAAATGACAGAGTTCAGACACTACACCACTACCCTCTTTGTTAATACTAAGGTTAGTGATGTTGCATGAGCTGCTGACTCCAGATGCTTTGTTTGTCTCTCTTTTCGACTGGTTTCTTCTTTCAAATTTGGCGACATCTCTTATTCGCAACTGATCCAAATGTCTCCGCATAGAGTTCCCTGCTTCTGTAGTAGTATCGTAAGATACCGGACCAGTTGGTTTTGAAATTCTGGCTGGAATCCACAAAGGACTTTTGAATAATTTCTAGCCCATACTTGCTCATCGATCGCAAGCTTTTTGGGTTAAGCCACGGGCTATTTTCCGGATGCAGCTTATCAAAAAATGCTTTGGGAAGTCTTTTGAGGAGAAACTCCCATCGTTGTTTATGGCGTAGTATGCTGACGGACCCTTAGTTGCATACAACTATCAGTATTCGGATTAAGGTAATTTTTTGTAGTGTGTGTCTGACACGGTGCAATTAAAATGTGGAAAATGAGGTTATGTTTTTAAAAACTATTAAAGTCTTCTGATGTAAAGGCTGCTCCATCATCGGAGAGATAATATAATCTGGTAGTCTATGCGTCGCAAATATTGATCGAAGACTATTAACAGCTTTACATCTAACTGCTTAGGAAATGAACCTACTAGGACGAAGAATGTCTTTCCCTCAAAAGGGCACAATAGATTTAGCGTGATGCCTTGCAATTGCAACATCTTCTCAAGATGACCTCAATGTCTGCATCCACCCCCGGCCATCATATAAAACACCTGACTTATGAATGTGAGTTATTAATGTAAGAATTTTTAAGGCTTCGTTATCCACAGCCATCGAAGGTAATCTGAAGGAGTCTTAAGCAGCGTGATGTAAGTGTTTTATTTGCAGTGCATCGGTAGTCACCACAAATCCGCATAGACCCACCGGCTTTTGTCACGAGTACTAACGGGTGACTAGATAGAAATGATAGTTTTTTCAATTGTTACCAATAACAACTAGCTGTCAAAATATTTCGTGAGGTATGCTATATCATTATTTATCGTTTTACACTTGTCAAACGTTCAGAAATTATTAAAAAATGTTATTCAAAATCTAGTCCAGTTGTAAATACGCAAAAGGTGTTTCGTCGGGAGGTAACTCGTCATCATGGCTTCGGTGTGCAGACAATTCGTCGTCCTGTTGAAGAGTTTGAGCGTGAGTACCATCTTTTGAATCTGAAGCCACCAACCATACAATGATTGGTGCAAAATGAAGAAAATATAGCTGCCGCAGCGGCCAGTACTAAAGAAGAGCCAGAAATGTCTATTCGGTGCCGATAAACAAATACAAACGTGGATCTATGACCGTTGGCAGGTCTCTGAAATTAACATGTAGTTGGAGTCCGTGTCAACTTCGAATTCGCATTAGACTCCGTTGCTTATTGCTGCAGCTTTTCTTCGCATTTTGTTGTAGATGACATTAACTTGCTGACGCTTGATGTTCTTACCACCCTATAAAGAGTTCGCATTCAGCTCGGATTAACAGACCCTTCTTATGTAGCCTATGCGGCCACACCCGTCGCACTTTGCAGATCGAAAAGGACAGGCCGCTCTCTGGTGCTTGTTCCCACAGCCATAGCAGTTGATTCGTCTCTGCACTTCGGAAATGTTGTTTCGTCATTCTGGTCTTGATGGAGTGCACATGCGCGGCTGAAGCAATTTGCTGAATCACCTGTTGGCTCTTTGCCGCGGTGTTTGCAGCAATATCTCGATATTGCACGAATTGAATTGTTAGTTTGCTCTCAGCTAATAGAGCTTGTTGTTACGAAGTGCTAACAAACAAATCGATCTCTTAGCATTTGGTTTACCACTTCTCCACTATAGTTGCCATTGATCCTGAAGGTTGTTGACCGCGCTTAAAGAATTTAAAAATGAAGCGATTTCTGATGGAATAGGTGTGAAATATTTTGTCAACTGCTCAAGTATTATCGCGTACTCTATATTTTCAATTAGTTTTGGCAAAACAAAAGACTCTATCGAATACTCCAACACTAGTGAGATGTATGAAATTTGTTTAAGTAGGGTCGTTTAAAACACGTGAAGGAAAGTGAAATAAAGGAGAACGAGATTGATCTTGAAACACCTTCAGGTCTTAAAAAGACTATTCGTGAAAGGAAAAGTGTATAAGAACCTAGCTCCGACGATTCTATTCTCCAACGCTTTGCTAATCATCAAACGAAACTTTTAAAATCAAATCTTCCAACAATTGTTCAAAAATCAGTTTGCTAATTGAAGGCATGTGATTCAAATTTTCTGGAAATTACAAAGAGAGACCATCATTCTGAGAGTTTTTCCCGATTTCGGCCATTTTGATAAAGCTAACCACTATTTCAGATGCTATTTTGAAGCTTGGGATAGGCTCAAAAAGCACTACGACCGGGTGAATTTAAAAGAGCAGTTGTTTGTTCAGACATTTCTTTCGCTTCCGACTATTGGTGTATACATTGTGCTTACGGTCAGCGCAATCGCTGACGGTGCTGACGAAGTGCGCCGCGGTCAACGGGTAATAAATCAAACCAATCGCGATCCGTGGTTAACCTTAGCTTTACTTGTTAAGTTCGGTAGTGAGGCAAAGTAGGATTGGGCGGAAGAAGTAGGTGATTGCGAAAACAGCACCATTTTTGACCTTATTGAGCTTTTGGAACTAAAAAATATGTACAATTTTCTGGTAAACTAATGGCGACAATTTTCTACGGCTCTCATTATTCCCCAAAAAAATGTAAATAGAAAAAACGAACTAGTACTCTTTCCTACAACTATTGATGAAAACAATAGCCCATCAAACGCTGCCAAAATGAAATCTTAATTTGGGAAATTTTTTCCGCACTGTTCGACGTAGTGTAATCATTTCAATCATTTACACGTTCCACCTTTCACAAGTAAAACAATCAGGTCAGATTAGAGCTCATTTCGCCAAAGCGTCTGAAATTGCTTAACGGTGTGTTAAGTGTAAAGGTGACCACAACTTATTTCAGTGCCCCCAATTTATTGCGTTAGATATCTTATTGCGTGGAAACTTTACAGAAAGACAATCTCTCCGTTTTAATTGTCTTCGTACAGGCCATTCATCTAATAAATGTAGGTCGCTATTTCGTTGTCGCGTGAATCAACATTAACAAGTGCAAATTCTTCTTTGTCATCTCCATCCGTATCAACAGTTTTAATACAGCTGCATTATTCGGAAACCTCGTCTACTTATCATGCTGTTAACCCAATGGTCAGTAACCACTCGCTTGACTTTAGTATTCGAAAGCATACCATTTTGCCAACCATCCTCGCAGAAGTTCAAGACAATCGGGGACATTTCATTGATTGTCGCATTCTTCTGGACACCAAGTCTCAATTGTTTTTGATTGTTTGATAAACATGTTGAAGTTCCACGTTTTGTTTTTAACCGAAAAGTTTACTGAACTTCACGGGTTTTCTGATGCGTGCCGTTCTTACAAATGTGCAGTGCCGTTGTATACAGCACTGAGCCTCGCCTTAAGCTCTGTGGTGCATTGTTATTAGCCCATTTGTTGGCACTAATAAAGTCGTGAGTTAAGGTAAAAATCGATAGAACATTTGCATGATGTGATTCTGAGATTGTGCTGCACTGGCTCTCTTCACCCCCTCGTCTTGGGGTTACCTTCGTCACCAATATAATCGTAGCTATCTTGGAGATAAACTCTGAGATACTTAGCGATATGTTCCTTAAAGAAAATCTCCCTGATTGTACTTCCCGAGGGGTTCTCCCTCTCTGACCTAACTAATTACTGTATCTGGTGGACGGAGCTTTTATTTAAGACATTCACCATAAATATCTACAAACAAGAGTCTCCTAAGCATTCGCTAGCCCAAGACATCAAAACCTATCACTTTTTGTGTGCATGGCAATCAAGGCAGTTAATTTGGAACAGATGAGCGACCTCACAACCAATGCTTTCATCGCAGCGCTAAACAGATTTGTTTTCCGCCGTGGCAATTGCACAAATATCTAAAACAACAACGGTACAAATTTTCACAGAACTCGTTGGTATTTCACTGAAATGCTCAAATTGGTAACGGCACATAGTCACAATGAATTAATCTCTTTCGCGCTTGACAAGTGGCATTTCATTCCCCCATCCGCGTCATACTTTGGTGAGTAATAGGAGGCTAGCGTCAAGTCAGTTAAATGCATCTGCATCTGCGTCGCGTATTCGGCAATTCCATTTTAACCTTTGAAGAGCTATGCACTGTCCTGACATAAATAGAAGTTATTCTAAATTCTCTCCCTCTGTGTTCTATTTGATTCGAACCCATTAACCTCAGATCATTTTATTATACGTCAACCACTAACCGTTTTACCTGAGCCTAATCGCCAGTAGCATTAGAACTTCATCCAGAGTATTACACAAGGGTTTTGGAAAAGATGACATGCTGAATATCTCACCACTCTGTAGGACTGACCAAAATGGCAACAATCTACAACAAACCTAGTGGTTATCAAGTAGATAAGTACTACGAAGTGCGTACTGGGCAGAATCGAATCAGTCAACCCTGGCGTAGATAAACATGCTAGAATCACTATTGTTGGAACAGAATCTGGAACATTTACTCGTCCTATTTCCAAATTAGCGTTATCGCCGTTGTTCTAAAACTTGTTTCAGGGAGGGCGGTGCATTAAGAACTCATCAAAGCTAAATTACTCATTCAACTATATACCCGTATTATAATCCATATCTAACATTTAATTTATTTTTCGTTGCAATTAGGATTTCAATTTTTTTAAAAACAAGGCTAAAGATTTATCGCTTAACTGTTATATAGGGTGATTCATCGTGAGCTTTGATTTTCAGTAGGCCTTTTTTTGACTGATCACTAGTGACTTCTATCAAACTGCTTTGTTACTTTTGTTCAGTATCGTTTGGCAAGTCATCATGGAAAGACTCACACCACAACAGCGTCTCCAAATTATTAAGCTGTATAACGAAAATCAGCGTTCTGTGAGAAATGTTTTTCGTGCGATTCCAGGAACTTACTGTCCGCATAATCGACCTACTGAAACCACTATTGCCAATACAATTCGCAAAGTTGACTCCCAGTTTACATAAGTGGATCCTATTCGACCGGTAAGATCACATCCAGCACGTAGTGAAGAGACTATAGCAGCTGTAGCTGAGAGTGTACGTATTCGACAACTTGGCGTATTTTACGTAAGGATCTCGGCCTAAAAGCGTACAAAATTCAACTTGTTCAATGAATTTGCGTCATATTTTCAGTGAATGAGCTCTGGAAAAATTCAATGAAAATCTGGTGTCTTATCGTGAAATTTTGTTCAGTGATGAAGCCCATTTCTGGCTCAATGGATACGGTAATACAAAAAATTGTCGTATTTGGGCTGATAAGCAACTCAAAAAGTACCAAGACGGTACGATGTGGTTTGTGGGCTGGTGAAATCATTGATTCATATTTCTTCAAAAATGAGGCAAATTAGAAAGTTAGCGTCAATGATAACCGTTATCGCGCCATGTCATGCTATGTGCTTCCTGAAATTCAAGCACATGATCTCGGTGAGCTCTGGTTTCAACAAGACTGCGCTACGAGTCATACCATTTTGGTGAGCACTTATTTTCACGTTTTGCTACGGTAAATTGGCCGCCCAGATCGTGCGATATCACACCTTTGGAGTATTCTCTCTGGGGATATGTAAAGTCTTAGGTCTTGAGGAATAAGCCAGCTACGATTGACGCTTTGGAAGCCAACATTACTCGTGTTATCCGCGAGATACCAGTCGCTATGCTCGAACGAGTCTCTCAAAACTGGACCTTCTGAATGAACCAACTCAGACGTAGTCGTGGCCAACATTTACATGATATCATTTTTAAAAAGTAAATGTCATGAATTGTTCTTTTAACCGATAATAAAAGTATCAGGTTCACTTTCAAATTTATGTGTTCTATTTTACATTATAAATAAAACCTCCCGAAGAATCTCCTTATATTTGTACTATGATATTCGCTTTATTATCTTATTCGGACTTAGTACTCTCGTGTGTTAAAATCAATGTTCATTCTTATATAGGGTTTTCCAATAAGGACTTGACAACTTTGAATTTAATTTGTGAACGCACTCTTTCACTAATCATCAAACTGTCACTGTCAATTTTCATTTTGGCAAAGTACACTAACGAGCAACGACTGTCAATTATAAAGATTTTCTACAGACATTCGGAGTCGGTGACTGCAACCTTAAGAGCGTTGACTCCAATTTTCGCTCGTATTTATCGCCCTAGTAGACAGGCAATAACAAGTTTAGTGCAAAAATTTAAGTCTACATATTCGTTGTGTGATGTTGCCGTGTCAGTGAGACAACAGGTCTTGTCCGGAGAAGATGTCCTTAGCAAACGATCCAAATTAGTAAATTCCACGGCTTTCTCAAGAATTGGGCATCGCTCAGACCACCTTATGGCGTATTTTGCGTAAGGATTTTGGTTTTCACCCAAACAAGATCGAGCTAGCTCAAGAATTGAAGCCGATGGACCATTTGAAGCGACGTACGTTCTCCGATTGGGTTCTGGAGAAGATGCGCCAAGATGATGAATTTCATCGCAAAATCATCTTCAGTGACGAAGCTCATTTTTGGCTCAATGGGTTCGTCAATAAGCAAAATATGCGTTATTGGTCGGGTGAATCACCACTTTATCTACAAAAAATAACTGTTTGGTGCGGTTTGCATGCCGGCGGCGTTGTTGGGCCATATTTTTTCGTCAACGATAACGATCGTCACATTACTGTGAATGGTCAGCGTAATCGCGCCATGATCACCGATTATTTTTGGCCCGAATTGGAAGATATGAACTTGGACCATATGTGGTTTCAACAGGATGGTGCCACAAGCTACAGAGCACACGCTACAATCGATTTATTGAAGAGTAAGTATGGTGAGCGTGTTATCTCAAGACATAGGCCAATCGATTGACCGCCTCGTTCGTGCGATTTAACGCCGCTTGACTATTTTCTGTGGGGCTACGTTAAGTCGTTGGTTTATTACAACATGCCGACGACGTTGGAAGAGATCAGAGCTAACATTAAATGAGAAATAGCGGCCGTTTCGGCCAAAATGTGTGGCCGAGTCGTTGAAAATTGGGTCCAACGAATCGACCGCTGCAAACGTGCCCGCGGTGGCCATATGAACGTAGTCGAGTTCCATTCATAAATGTTTTGATTGTACTTCAAGCCAATAATAAAGTTTTTGAAATATCTCAAATGGTTTGCCTTTTATTTAAAAAAAAAGTTGTCAAGTCGTTATTAGAAAACCCTATATAAGGCTCTCTCTAGAATAACACTTCGACGTATATTTAATTATGCTTCGGCTTATCAAATTTGCATTCTCTCGATCACTGGAATTAAAACTATTTACATAGACGAGACACCACACCAGAAAAATATTAAGTATCCATTACATACATACGTGATCAACATAATATATATTTTCATCAATTTATTAGTTTGCATGATTTTTTTCTGGAAAATATTACATATATTATTTGTAACCAGTATGCTATGCGCCATTATCATTATATTTTCCAACCTCAATATTTGCAATAGGGGGAATTCACCCATTTTTGTGGTGAAAAACAGGCAGTAGGTGCTAGATATTACCCTTAATTCAAATACGAAAGTGTTAGATATAACGGAATGGAGAGTGGTTGATTGAGCGTCGATGTCGGATCACCGATGGATACGCTTCAAGATGAACTTTCAGGATAGAGTATGTAGTTTTCAAGGAAATCCTAAATAAATGGTGATGAAGATACACCTGAGTACCTAATCAATCACATGTGATAATATTGTTAACTTAAACAGGGCGGTAGAAAGTATGAGTAAGACGCTAACGATGACATTCGAGGAAGCTTTTCCTGCTAACAGAACATGTAAAAGAGCTTAACCAAAATGGTGGAAGAGGAAAATAGGTTTAAAAAGTAAAAAGGTGGGGAAATTCTTAAATAGGGTGAAGCTTTTCAGAAGTGAGACTACATGAAATGGGTACTACGAATGCAAAAACAATTCAAATTCCTAGTTGGAAAGTCAAAAGGGTCTTCATGGCAGAAATACTTCGAATCTATCGCGGTAACAGGCGAGGCTTCAAGATTACGCAAAATGCTCTTAAAAAAAGCGAGCGTTCCTAGCTACTTCAGGGAAAACTACGGAACCTGAGCTAAAAGTAGCCAAAAGGTTCTGGTAACGTTAGTGAAAACCTAATTTTCCGGATCCACATTATCAAGTGACTCGGGCATGCTACGGTATACTGAGATCTTTCTCCGAAAAGCAAACAGGTGTTCTAATTAACGGGAAAAAATACGGTGGGCAGTTCAGTCCTTTAAGTCGTACAAATCTCACGGTCCCAATGGTTTTCTACAGATTATGCTAGAGAAAGCACCGAAGGTAGCATTCCGAAAAATTATGAAAATTTTTAGACACAGTTTAAAAATAGGCTACGTAACAATTCCTAAGAGGGAAATTGAAGTGGTTTTTACACCTTAATCTGTCAAACAGGAGCATATAGAATCAAAAGGTTTCAGATCAATCATTTTGTCATTATTTATGCTTAAAACGTTAGAGCGATTATTGGAGATTGGAGATGGATTCATTATTTCACAGATGCAGTAGTGACTTTTTGATTGAGTTGCAGCATGCATATATGAAAATTAAATCTGTAGAAATCACCCTGCACGAAGTAGTGGCGAATATAGAAAGGAGTCTACACTTCGGTGAATTTGCAATGTCGGCCTTCGTTGACATAGAAGGAGCCTTCAATAACGTGAAGTTCAACGCCATTTACAGCTCTCTAGTAGACGCTAATATTGAATATTGTATTACAAATTTATTTTGCAACCTAAGTTGTTGTAATTGTAAATGTAAGTAGGAAAATAAACTGTTCCAATAGACAAAACTCGGTTAGAATATCTGTAATCAGGGGAATCCCTCAAGACGGAGTCATATTGCCACTCCTGTAGATGCTGGTTATCAATAACATCCTTAAAACGCATAGTATAATGAGTATAGGTGCTACGGCATACGCAGATGACGTGGTCATAATAGTGCACGGAAAATATTAAAATATATTAAGTGAGATTATGAAGGATGCACTGAAAATGATCAGCACTTGGGCAGTAAGTTGCGGTCTCAATGCCAACCTTTACAAAACGGAACTGGTTCTTTTTACCAGAAAGTATAAAATACCGCAATTCAAACTCCAAAAAAAGCTCGAAGTATCCGTGTGTAATTCTGGACAAAAAACTGAACTAGAATCTTAACGAAGAGGAAAGAATCAAAGTCATATAATGTTCTTTTTATCTGCAAAAAAACGTTAGGAAAAGCCGGGAGCTTAAAACTTTCTAATGCACTGGATATATACGTAGTGCTAAGACGCTCAATGGGTTCGTCAATAAGCAAAATATGCGTTATTGGTCGGGTGAAAATCCACATGTGCCTTATGAATCACCACTTCATCCACAAAAAATGACTATTTGGTACGGTTTGCATGCCGGCGGCTTTATTGGACCACATTTTTTCGTCGACGATAACGATCGTCACGTTACTGTGAATGGTTAGCGTTATCCCGCCATGATCACAGATTATTTTCGGCCCGAATTGGATGATATGGACTTGGATGACATGTGGTTTCAACAAGATGGTGCCACAAGCCACGCAGCATACATTATAATTGATTTATTGAAGAGTAACTATGGTGAGCGTGTTATCTCAAGACATGGGCCAGTCGATTGGCCGCCTCGTTCGTGCGATTAAACGCTGCTTGACTATTTTCTGTGAGGCTACGTTAAGTCATTGGTTTATGCCAACACGCCGACGACGTTGGAAGAGCTCAGAGCCAACACTGAACGCGAAATAGCGGCCGTTTCGGCCGAAATGTGTGGCTGAGTCGTTATAAATTGGGTCCAACGAATCGACTGCTGCAAACGTGCCCGCGGTGGCCATATGAACGAAGTCGAATTCTATTCATAAATGTTTTGATTGTACTTTAAGCCAATAATAAAGTTTTTGAAATATCTCAAATGGTTTGCCTTTTATTTAAAAAAAAAAGTTGTCAAGTCGTTATTGGAAAACCCGATATTTATTTAATTATTTATTACATTAATTTTTGTTGATATTCTTTTAACTATGTATTTATTCATAGATTTATTTATTTATTTTATTTTAATTTGTTTTCTTTCTTATAATTATTTATTTAGTTTGTCAATTTACTTCTTTCTCAAAATATAATGTTTCAGAAGAAAGATAAGAAACTTATCTAAAAAATGATAACAATTGTCATTGCAAATTTAAAATAGAATATCTACTTATCTATCTAAATATATTGGCTTACTAGCAAATACATTTGGCACTTAAAAGATTGTTAATCTAAATAATCACAACCGGAAGTATGTCTAAGCATGGATTTGTCGGTGAAAACAAATAAAAATACAAAAAACTTAATAATTTTGCAATTGATGATAACTGAGTTTTAAATAGAGCAGTTAGAAAAAACACAAAATACCACAATAAATAGCTGATAACGAAATATAAATACCAGACGTTTTCTGAATTAAATAATAAATTAACCGTAACCGGTAATATATCTGGTGTTTGAAAAGTTACTTTCTATTTCCCTTTGGCACTGCTCACAAATTCACTGTATAAAAACAGTACTTAACAGCTGTGATCTTTTTTTCAAGCGGTTTTCCATGCCACTTAAAATGTGTGCACAAATTGTAGTAAATTGTAGTAGTGGCAATAGATATATGTAAGAAATTGTTGTGGACCACTAAGATGTAAATATTGAGTACACCCTGTATACTGAACTGTCAAATAAAGAAGAAGGAAAAGAGCAGAACAAAAAAGTGCGAACAAGCGCGGTTGTCTAAAAAATATTGTATAAAAAAATCTCATTTTAACCGCTTAATTAAGTGAAATAAAATACATTAAAATACCCATGTAAGTTTGTTTTGAATAACTGCTGGTTATGAGTAGAAAATAAAGATCTCGGCAGGGCATTACATATACAATATATGTGGTTTAGGAAAGAACCACGATATTTTAATGTGCGTCCGAAAGTAGGCTTGATGGTAAATTGATGTTACAGTTACAGTTACTATTTATGTGTAATATGGATGACGTCGATTTTAAAATGTCACACGCATTCATAATCAGGTTCACAGAAATAAGGACAATCAATAGAAAACCGAATTTAGAAGTACCAAAACCTGCAAAATTCGATATTTATACTCGTATTAGACAATTTCCAAGCACAATTTTCAATGCAAGGGTGTTTGTTTTGCAGTTTCAAAATTTTCAATAGTGATTAAATGCCAAATCAACTGCCATATTGAGCTGCTAAGCTTTGTATGTTCTTAGTACAGCTTGCCATTTTAAGATTGCCATGAAGATTAACGCCACAACAACGTTTTCAAATCGTTAAAATTTATTTCCAAAATATAAGCTCTGTTCGCGAAACTTATAAAGCACTTCGTGAACATACAGTAGACATCATCGGCTACATGACCTTGGTATTTACTTAATTATTCAAAACTTTCACACCTAATATACTCTTTTGGATACTCACACCAATAAGAATGAAAACAGTCCTTTTGGAAAAAAATATCGCGGGTATGAAAGTTTGTGCTAAAGAGGACCCGAATATATTTATTCGTCGTCGTTCGCAACAACTTTGTTCATCCACTAACTGGTAAATTTTGTGTAAAAAATTGGTTTCAAAGCTTAAATATTTAACTGGTACAAGAGCTAAAGCTGCGTGATCATTAATTGCCTCGGGTGTTCAGTGATTATACTTTAAGTCACCCGGAAATTGATTAAGATTTTACCGTAAAATTTTGTTCAGTGGTGAGGCTCATTCCTGGTTAAACGGCTAGGTATAAAAGCAAAATTGCCGTATTTAGAGCAAGAGCCTTCCTCAAGAAGTTCACCAGATGCCATTGCATCCAAGAAAATGTAACGTGTGGCGCACTTTGTACACCGGTGTCATCATCGGTCATTATTTCTTTAAAAGTAAGGCCGGAGCGCAAGTTACTGTCAATTGACACTGATATAATCCGATGATCAACGACTACTTATTATCAAGTTTGCATAACATTAATGCGGAAGAACTGTGATTCCAACAGGATCCTACGAAAACATCCCTTTATTTAAAATACGATTCATCAATAGAGTCATTTAAGGAAGGGGACCCGTCAATTGCCCACTATGGTCGTGCAAGTTGATGCCAGTGGATTATTTTCTGTGGAGTATACGATACGTCACTAGTTTATGCCGATAAACCAGCATCGATGGAAGCTTTGGAGCAAAACATTGCTCAGGTAATACGCGATCTTTGCCCAAAAATTTTAGAAAAAGTGCCCGAAAAGTCGAGCACTAAAATGTGTTTTGTAAAAGGCAACCGTGGTGGACATATGCCAGAAACTATACTCAAGTGTTAAATGGCATGAAATAATCTTTTGAATGAATTGAACCTCTGAAATTAACACCCTCTATAGAGCATCGACTGTATAAAGATTTATTCACAGACAGGTGTATACACGAGTTGAGCTAATCAGTGGAAAGTTGAACTCTTGTAGTGTTAAAACCTGGACAGCTTTCGATCAATGTAAGTTAATTTACATCCTAGAGTAAGTGTAAATGTCAAACGTAATATATTAAATTGTTAAACAAGACAAGGTAATTTGAAATTTTGCAGTTGCAGCTAACCTTGCTCTTTTAATTTTGTAATATATATATACACAATAATTGCTTTTTTCCTTTATTTTGAAATGAAGTAATGTTTACTGTGTAGCAACTGATGAATTGAACTACTTTATTTTATCTTTTAATTGCTTATTTTGTTTTAATACTTTTTCATTTGCAATACTGATGCCATTCTAACAATGATAAAATTCGAACTTTTAAGTTTTTATAATAAAAAAAAAAAATTATACAATTGTTCCATTTGTTCCATTTGGCCTACACCGAGAGGTGTCCAAATCAGTTTCGTTCATTTTAGATGCATTTTATTTGAGTAAATTCAACAAAACTCAATAGCTAGATAAACACGCTTAGCTTAATTAACTTAACAATCTCAGTCTAACTTACCTGCCTCGGAGGGTACTCTGAGCTAAACTTAAACCTATTTTCGCCATATTGAAATACAAGGTGGGCCAAAATGTATGACCTTATCGGAAAGTGCCAAAAGTTTTACAAATAGCCTCAAATTTTTATTCGATGAAGAAATGAATAAATGAGTGAATGCTGAAATAAACATTTAAAAAACGCATACATTTTTTCATTATTCTATTCCAAAGATATAGCCTAGGAAAATAGTGTCACACATTATGCCTCACCTTGCATCTATTGTGATATCCATTTGAATGTGAATAGCGTCATCTGTATTTGAATAACAGAAGATTTAGATATTTGAATGCCAGTACATTCCAGAGGACTAAATTTTGCAGGGATTAAATATGTGCATGTGTTGCTTCCACTGCTGTTTAAGTGGATGCTGTTGTTGCTTAGTAATACTATAGTTTGGGTTGTGACTATTGGTGTGGTTGCTACTGTGGTTTAGGCTGTTACTTGTATGGCAACGGTAGTTTGTGTTGCAGCGGATGGTGTGGACATCACTGTTGGCTAGCTTTAAGTTCCACCTCTTTTTATTTTTTTTTTCTTCTTTTGACTTGGTGGTAAATGTTCCCGTTCACCTTTGATTTAACTTGTTATTTTTTATTTTACTTTATTTTAAGTACACCGAAACCGTTTAAAAAAAAGATTCACTAGAATTTCTTATGTTTTTTTCCTGTTTCACTTTCCAAACTCAGTCATTCACCGCATAAATTTAATCATTTCATCTTGACAACATCTATGTTAGCTTCACCTTTATCTATCAACCCTAAGAAAAGGCAATCCGTTTTTATTTATTTATTTTTTTTTTGCAAAATTCAACTTTATTTATCAATATAGTTGTCTTCGAGGGCGATACACTGATTGAAACGATTTTTCAATTTTTCAATACCATTTTTGTAGTACAATTTCGGTTTAGCCTCAAAATAGGCCTCTGTTTCGTCGGTTACTTCTTCATCGGTCTTAAATCTCTTTCCGGCGAGCATTCTTTTGAGGTCTGCTAACAGGAAATAGTCGCTTTGGGCCAAATCTAGAGAATACAGTGGGTGGGGAAGCAATTCGTAGCCGAATTCATTCAAATTTGCCATCGTTATCATCGACTTGTGACACGGTTCATTGTCTTAATGAAACAGCACTTCCTTTTTCTTCAAATGCGGCCGTTTTTCTGCGATTTCGTCCTTCAAACGCTCCAACAACGCAATGTAATAGTCGCTGTTGATAATCTGCCCCTTTTGGAGATAGTCGATGAAAATTATTTCATATGTATCCCAAAATACGGATACAGCCGACTATTGAGTTTTTGGTCGTTTTGGACGAGGTTCGTCGCCTGCTCGCCACTCAGCTGACTGCCGACTTGACTCTGGTGTGAAGTGATGGAGCCAAGTTTCATCCGCTTTATTGCGGTTGAACAGCTTTAAACACTCCTCTGAATCATCAACACGTTGTTGTTTTTGGTCGACTGTGAGCAAACGCGGCACCAACTTTGAACAGAGCTTTCGCATGTCCAAATAATCGTGTATGGTATATCCAACACGCTCTTTTGATATCTTCAGAACCTCAGCTATGTCGATTAAGTTCACTTTACGGTCATTCGTAATCATTTTGTGGACTTTTTTGATGTTTTCATCTGAAACAGCCTCTTTTAGACGTCCACTGCATGTATCATCTTCGGTTCTTGTATGACCACTTTTAAATTTTTCAATCCACTTGCGAATGGTTCATTCGGCTGGTGCAGAGTCCGGGTAACACTTATCAAGCCATTTCTTTGTATCGGCTGCATTTTTTCCCATCAAAAAGCAATGATAAATCAACACACGAAATTGCTTTGAATCCATTTTTTCACAATAACAAAAGTTGCTTCACTCACAACGCTATATCTCGAGAACTAATCGTCCGACAGCTGTCAAATTTATACACGTATCTTTTGGTACTAACAGAAAATGGTATGGATGTAATTCAAGTGGTTCCCTCTCTTAGAAACGGCACAGACTTTTCAGCCCATGTATTGAAATGTACCAAAGTACCCAGAAGACTCACCCATTGGAAAATCTAGACTTTTATCGAACCTTCTAGCAAAATAGAAATTTGTATGGAGCGGTGGATGGTACAGAATGTCCTCAATAGATGTCAGGGTAGTATAAGTGTATCCAACAAGATATGCAAGTTACATAGTTCTAAAGTGGAGTTTGAAAAGTGAATGAAGAGGGTGATAGAGTGGTTTAAGTAAAAGATAAAGTAAAGTAAAAGTGGTCGACAAACTTGTAACTGATTTTAATAAAGTGACTGCATTGAAAGGAATAAATTCTATCACACAAACTTTTTACAGTGTGTGTCGAAGTGGGATAGCACTTATTATGTGTACAAAACAAAAAAAAGTGTTTTGTGATTGTTTGAAAAGGTTAAATGGTTATAAGAACAATGGAAAAAATTTTAAATAAAACAACAACGGTGTGAGATATAAAATTGATTCTGGCGTTATTTTGAAGCTAATTCAAAAAGCCGCTTCGGTCCAATTTTTGATGACTCGGTCCAATATGAGCCAAAGATGGGCCTCGTCCAGGAAGATAAGTTTTTGGCCAAAATACGGATCTCCGCTCAACATTTCCAATTAGCGAACTCATGGCGTTATCTGTGGTCAGTTGGCATTAGGTCTTATGTCAGCGCAATCTTATACGGGTGAAGGCCCAAATCCAAACGCAAAATATGCCGGGTTGAGTCTCTGGCGTTGCCCAACTCAGATGACTGCCGCTCAACATTTCTGGGTCTTCTTCGAAACTGGTTATGTTTTCTTCATTTCGCACCAATCTCTGTCTGAATAGTGGCTTGAAATCCAAAATAGTGCACTCACGCCCAAAATTTTCAACGGTGCGACGAACTACTTGCACACTAAAGACATGACTACGACCGACCACACAACGAAATTCACGTTGGGTATTTACGATTAAGCCGGAATTACAATAATATTTTTTAATGACTGTAATAATCAATAATGAGTGAAAACTATTGCAGTTGACTCTCGTCCAATTTAAATCCAAATTAAATAAGAGAAACCTCAGCGCCGGTGGAGGAAAAATTGACTTGGCTCTCCGACTTCAGGGCGCTTTGAACAACGAAGGACATGATCCAGATGCATACTCTTTTAATGATGACGAGAAATAAAATGATGATGCGACTCGTGTTTTCGCAAATAAAGAATTTAACAAACAAAAAAAAAGTCTCAAACAAAAGCGCGACGAACAAAATAAAAATATAGGCGAACAAAAGCCTGCAGATCCTTCAGCAGAAAATAGATGAACAAAACAATAATCTGAAGGAATAAAATAACATTTTCCGGCAAAAGTTCGAAGAAATAGATGACAAATTTAACAGAATAGAGAACAATGTTGATGACATACTAAAAAAAATTTTAGGAAATTGGGTAACTAGCAAAATAGCTAGACATTGTGCGAAAACAGAAACTCCGAGACTGTTGTTTAAAAGAAAACTGTTTAAGCCTCCCACTTTCGATGTCCAGACCTTTGCAAATTGCAAATCCTAATGCAGCAACGGTGAAAAACACTCCAAGCAAGCGTGGGTAGACTGGCACATTTGTCATATTCCACCGCGGACTAGGTCATCGACAAAATGACAAAGGACGCATTCATTTTGTTGAAGTTATTGAACTAATTGCCTTCACTATGGCGATGGAAGCAGTCAATCAGGCTTTCAAAGGAACACATTTCGTCGGGAAGTAGCATCTGTTGAATGCTCCTATGTAAAACTTAAGGCCGAAGAACGATTTACTCCACGGGATAAACAAAGAATGCGCTGCTGGAACCGTGATAAAATAGGACATCTTTAAAGGCACTGTAAAGAACCGGTGCTACAAAAAGGCTACTCTCGCTGTGGTAACAAACCAATAGAGGAAGAGAACGTAGAAGGGGCTATCAAGAAGCCGGTCAACTTAAGCATCAACTTCGCGCAATGAATGATGCAATGAAAACATTCTCGTAGAAACACTCAGTGGACAGGAAATATGGATTGCAACAATAGATACCAGCACCACGGCCTCAATCATCAAGAGGGATGTTACTTGTATGGTGCAGAAATTGTCGTTGCATAACACCAGCAGTTGGAGCTTGAAAACATCTACGGGAGAAATGGCCAAGTTATATGTATAGGGTTTTCTAATAACGACTTCATAATTTTTTTTTTTAAATAAAAGGCAAACCATTTGAGAAATTTCAAAAACTTTATTATTGGCTTGAAGTACAATCACAACGTTTATGAATGGAACTCGACTTCGTTCATATGGCCACAGCGGGCACGTTTGCAGCGGTCGATTCGTTGGACCTAATTTTCAACGACTCGCCCACACATTTCGCTATTTCGCGTTTAATGTTGGCTCTAAGCTCTTCCAGCGTTGTCGGCGTGTTGGCATAAACCAATGACTTAACTCAGCCCCACAGAAAATAGTCAAGCGGCGCTAAATCGCACGAACGAGGCGGCCAATCGACTGGCCCATGTCTTGGATAACACGCTCACCATACTTACTCTTCAATAAATCGATTGTAGCGTGTGGCACCATCCTGTTGAAACCACATGTCGTCCAAGTACATATCTTCCAATGCGGCCCAAAAATAATCGGTGATCATAGCGCGATAACGCTGACCATTCACAGTAACGTGACGATCGTTATCGTCAACGAAAGAATACGGCTCAATAACGCCGCCGGCATGTAAACCGCACCAAACAGTTATTTTTTGTGGATGAAGTGGTGTTTCATGAAGCACATGTGGGTTTTCATTGGACCAATAACGCATATTTTGCTTATTGCCGAACCCATTGAGCCAAAAATTAGCTTCGTCACTGAAGATGATTTTGCAATGAAAGTCATCATCTTGGCGTATCTCCTCCAGAATCCAATCGGAGAACTTACGTCGCTTCAAATGGTTCATCGGCTTCAATTCTTGAGTTAGCTTGATCTTGTATGGGTGTAAATCAAGATCCTTACGCAAAATACGCCATAATGTGGTCTGAGCAATGCCCAATTCTTGAGAACGTCGTGGAATTGACTGATTTGGATCGTTTGCTACGGACGTCTGAACGGCAGCGATATTTTCTCGCTTTGCACTTTTGCACTAAACATATTATTGCCTGTCTACTAGGGCGAGAATTACGACCGAAAATTGGAGTTAATGCTCTTAAAGTTGCAGTCACAGACTCCGAATATCTGTAGAAAATTTTTATAATTTGCAGACGCTGTTCGTTAGTGTACTTTACCATGATGAAAATGTTGAGCTTACTGAAAAAATTGACAGTGACAGTTTGATGATTAGTGAAAAAGTGCTTTCACAAATTAAATTCAAAGTTGTCAAGTCGCTATTGCAAAACCCTATATAAATCGCATAAGAATCCACATGGGCAGAATAGCCTTCTCTTACGTTTTTCTGGTGGCTGACATATACGACGAGTGCATCATTGATACAGTTTCATAAAAAACATTGAGTAGTAGTGGGCTTTGGGGTACAAAACATAAAATACGTACACATGTAGATACCAATGATACACGGAAACGCCAACACTTCTGCCTTAAAAGTGGTCATCTGCAGAGATTATATCTTAGAGCCTTCTTCGAAAGCAATTATTTAGCAAAAAGACGAAGGTGGTCTTGGTAGCCTCCAGAAAATAGGAGTGACTTCATAGTGGTAAGGGCCTTAGTGGAATCAAAGAACAACATGGCTCCTGTAAGTATTGTAAATGCAAAATCAATTACTTTAAAAATGAAAAAGGCAGAGATAGTGGAAAAATGTGTATCTATTTAGACTATATTGATCACAAGGGAAACAAATCATGCAGTACTAGTCGCGAGTGTCCACAGTATGAAAATCAAAAAGAAAACCCTCAGCTTCTGTAATTCGGATCAAAAGCAGCGTACCCTGGCAGAAAAACTAATCGGTGAGTGCGCTGATATATTTGCTAAATAAGACGGACTATATGGACGTACACAACTTGCTCAACACCACATTGACACCCGATACGCCCGATTTATCCGTCAACCTGCTAGGCGTCTTCCATTGGCAAAGTAAACAGGAGCTTCCGAAATCGTGTCTTAGATGAAAGTTAAGGCTCTGATTGAAGAATCTCAGAGTCCGTGAGCATCTTCAATGGTCCTCTTGAGGAAGAAAGACGGCAACAAGAGGTTTTGTGTGGACAACCGATGACTAAATTATGTCACAAAAAAAGACAGCTACCCAGAAGAAGAAGCAAGAATTGACGACACTGTGGATACGCTCTCTGGAATAAAATGGTGCTCAACCCTAGACCTGAAGAGCAGTTACTGTAAGGTGGAGATTAAACAAAAAGATCATTAGAAAATGGCTTTCACTATAGGAAGCGGTCTTTGGTATTTTACTGTGATGCCGTTTGGGCAGTACAAGGCTCCGGCCACCTTCGAGCGATTAATAGAACGAATATTTCAAGGCCTCACGTGGAAAACCTCCCTAGTGCATCTAGTCGTTGTTATCGTTATGGGCAAGATGTTCGAGGAGTTTCACCAAAATCTAAAAGAAGTGTTTGAAAGGCTGTGAAGCGCTCATTTAAAGCTGCAAGTGCGCCTTGTTTTGTCCGGAAGTAACACATCTGGGTCACATTACATCCGAATAAGGAGTAAGGATGGATCCTGAAAAATCGAAGCGGTGAAAAGTTGGCCTGCCCCCAAAGATAAACACCAACTGAGAAGCTTCTTCGGACTAATACGGACCACGTATTACAGAGGATTCGTAAAGAATTTTGCTATTTCTGCTGGGATGCCCGTATGCAAGTGGCACTCAAGCACCCTGCCGTTCCTAAGCCCGGGTAAAGGAGGAAGGGCGACCAAATCGAGACAGAAGGAGTAAATCTCAGGAAAATATTTCAAATCCAGTATTGGAACATCAAGGGTCCAAAGATGCATGGTTAAGTGGGTGCTTATTCGCTAACTTGCCAACCAAGATCGACCTCGATCGTAAACCCCTCACAAATGAATAAATAGTTTAGATACAATATACAATAGAGGATTATAGATATCATGACCGAGCTACGTGATGAGGAAAGGAAGCCAGCATTCCATCGGGTTTTCGACCGTTTGTATGAATGCCTTCACTGCAGAGTGGATGAAGAATTACTTCGCTAAGCTTAAAGAGAAATGTGGGTTAGAGGTGATGCTTGTCGAGGAGGAAAATCTTCCAAAACCGCATGTCATCAGAGGCTTCTTCCCACAAAGTACCAGGACACCTAGCGAAAGAATACTTGCAATTCTTGATTGCCAAAAAGAGAGAACTCAAGACAAGAATGTTCTGCAAAGATCAAATGATAGGGATATCGCCCGCTATAAGGCGGCTCGTAGAGCTGAAGGGCCTGTTCTCGTACCGATTTGGTCAGACCAAGCTCATTTTCCAGAGCTTGGACAAGACCACCAAGCAAAGCTCGAAGAGCACGACGTCAGTGGGAGCTGGTGAAAGAGTGAGCGATATTCCACCTTGAGCTGGCGTCAGCGTTACCGCAAACCCTGTAGGTTAAAAAAGTGAAAAAGCTGCACTCGCAGCTGCAGAAACCACATGCTGTATTGCGGTACTTTGGCCAAAACCAGCAAAAAAAAAAAACCACCAACCAACGTCTAATCCAACGACGATTCGAGCAGGTGGACAGACAAATAAAGAGACGGTCCTTCTCAAGGACCTGCACCATATGTTCCGCGCAGGTTATGTCTAACCAAAAAACGTACGAGTTGATAAGCTCCCTGCGTGACGACATCGACATTCATTTCCAGTCTTCGTCACACAAACAATTCTCTCCTAAGCAATCAGAACCCTCCTCGAAGTTATTTGTATGCATTATTGAACATCACGTCGCAACAAGAAATAGCAATACCGATGACTCGCCAAACTTCCCGCAGCCTTACCTGAATGTCCGCTAAAGTACATCACTCATGGCTAAACTAATGGAAACTGAACCTCTACATGTAAGTCGCCACTAAACTGAAGCTTATCAACCAACTAGGACAGCTTAAAATTGGCAGCGTAGACTTGACAAGCTTGCTTCGAAGAATCAATTGGTCACTACGCTTCTTATCAAAGGCGCCCTCTCAAATGCTGATGTTGATTGGATCTCGATTTTCTTGGAAAAGAAATACAAATAATGTCAGAATGTTAGAAGTCTGAGAGAAAATTTTGTGTCTCTTGATTCGTTCGCGTACATTCCAGATATTATTTTTGTTTCTGAAATATGGATTTACAATTTTGAAAATAGTGATTACGTTATTCCCGATTTTAATTTCTTTGTTAATACGAATGATAATTACGCTGCAGGTGGTGTTGGGTATTTTTTAAAACAGGGTTACCAGATTCAGGAAGTTTTGTGTGTCGTTTCCATTGTAATTAACAATGAAGTGTTCGTTTTTTTGTGTGTCTATAGGCTGCACATGTTTAATGTTTCCATGTTTATGAAAGAATTTTCTGATCTTTTAATAAAAGTAAAAGCTAAAAATCTAATTGTTAATGGGGATTTCAACATTAACAATTTAGATAGTAATGAAACTATTTCAACATATTTAGCCTAATTAGCTACGCATGGCCTCGATTCTTTTATTAATGAGCCTACTAGGATTGCGTCAGGTAGTTGTTTGGACTACATTAATGGGCGATTCAATCAGCAAATTTGATTCATCTAGCAAATGTGAGAAATATGTTCTTAATTTGATGATCACAGACCATTGTATGACAGGACTCCTTGTAGAAACGTTAAAAAGGAAGAATAGCAATTGTTCAAAACCACTGAACAATATTATGAAAATTAACTTTAGTAGACTCAGAAACAATCTACTTTGTGAGTTTTGGGAAAATGTCTTTTCGTGTAGTGATATTTCGAATTCGTATATTTATGGAGTGCCTTAAGAAGCATATTTATAAATGTTGCTCTTTCTTATCTTAACAAAAAAATTAAAGAAAAAGACTCAAGCCCTGCATCAAAATTAATAAAAAAGAACAAACTTAGAATGAAATGCTTTCGATACCCTAGTAATATGAATTTTAAAATCAAATAAACTAAATTGTGCGTTGAGCTGAAAAATAAGATTCCAATTTATCGTGAGACCTATTACCGAAATTGTTTTGATTTTGCCAGAGAAAACCTCAGATACGAATGGAAATTAGTGAATAGTTTACTAAATAAATTTTATTCCACTAAAAAATTACATCTTTGCGTATCAGTCACGGTTTTAACTTTGACAAATACGAAATAGCTGAAGCATTTAATGACTACTACACTAATATTGCCAGTAGTTTGCAACCCTGTCAAGTTAACTCATCTTGTGCTTTCTGTATGTATGCTGAACCTTTTCAAAGAAAAAGCTTTGGTTATAAACCAATAATATCGCTTGAAATATTCGAAGCTATTCGCAGTTTAAAAAATAGTAATTCAAGTGGGCAAGATGGTATCTCAAGTATGATTCTTAAAAAATTGCTTGGTTCATAGTGGGTGTCTTACAATCATCTTTAATTGCTGCGGCTTTGCAGGGGTTTTTGCTGATGAACTTAAGCGTGCCGATGTTAAACCTTTGTTCAAAAAAGGTTCTGCAGTTGAACTGTGCCTATTTTCCTCCTCCCTGTGCTAAGTAACGTTTTTGAAAAACTAATGAAAGACAGAATAGTACAGTTTTTAGATATCAGTAATTACTTTAGTCCTAAACTTTAGTCCTGGCTTTCGGAAAGGAAAATCTACTGAAGATGCTCTACTGCAGTTCTATGCCCAAACAATGTATAATCTTGATGGTAAAAGGCGTATAGCTTGCTTATTCATTGGCATTACCAAAGCTTTTGACATGATCAATAAGGATATTCTGTAAAGTAAACTGGAAAAAGCTGGATTTTGTGGCTTTATGATTGATTGGTTTGAGTTTTAACTAAAAAATAGGTCACAAAGGAGCGAAATAAATTTGTTGGATATTCCCCAAGGCTCTGTCTTGGGTCCAATTCTATTTCTCATCTACATTAATTCGCTTTTTGCTCCAACTGCCTTCGCGAATGACATAGCTTTTTTATATGGTAAGAATAGCCCTTTGGAACTCGTTTCTGACATAAATTTTGATTTGAATTTGTTGAGAATCACAAGTTGATAATTAGCTCCAAAATAAAAATTATATATTTCACTTTGTCATCAGTACACAGTTTCGGAGCAAATGCCCACTTTCATGCACCCGAGTGTCAAAAATTTAAATTTTTCAATTACAATTGCATCAATAAACCTACTACTCCCACTTTTTGTAGTACTCTTAGTTGTAATGATAATTTTTTTCTTATCGAGAAAGTAAATGAACATAAATATCTAAGTCTTACTATCGATTCCAATATGATTTTTTCGAATCTCACGGATTCTTTAAGGAAGTATTTCCGTTCCACACTGAGATACTTCTATTATTTGCGAAATGTCTGCTCCAGAATTCTTCTAAGGAAAATCTACTATGGAATCTTTCATTCACAGCTGCATTTTGGAATTTTCTGTTGGAAAGGTACTTATCTTGACAAAATACAACCTCTATTAGTTTTACAGAAGCAAAAACTAAGAAAGTTATTTCAAAAACATGTTAGATACCCTTATTTTCCTTTGTTCTGTGATCTTAAAATCCTTCCTGTTCGTCATCTGTATTGTTTTAAAGTATTAAAGTCATTCTTTATGAAATCAGGTAATCGAAATTTTAGATTAATTTCTAATTAAAATTTACGAGGTAATTTTTCGTACTTGTTACCTATCCAATTTGCTCGTACCACTGCCTACCGTAATTTCTATTCTGTTTTGTCATTCCGCCATTTTAATAAACTTCCACAATAATCTGTTACTTTTGACATTCTGATTTAACTTTAACTTAAATTCATTTGTCTTCCTTCATCTTTCTTAATTTATAAATTTAATTGATTATTTTTCGTCATCCTGCTTCTTTTGTGAATTGGTTTTTGCTTTGAATTACCTTTGTTGTTTATGGCCACCCCATCACAAACTTTAATATTAATGTAAATAACTGATTAAAGGGGCATCAAAAACTGTTTCACTTCTTTTGTTAGTAAAATACAGAATATCTCAACATTTCATATAAATAAGTTTTGTGCGTTAAACTAGTTTTAACATTTTTTTTTTAATGAATTGTATTTGAACTATACTCTGAATACTATATGAAATAAAATTATAAATCAATCAAATTATCAATCAATCAATCTTCCGGCTAAATATAAACGGTAATTCCATAATGCTGCCAGCCACAATTTAAATCTTGGAAAGATGCGTGTTTGCAAATGGTTGGAAAATTCGATCAACAGGCAGGTTAAAGTAAAGATACCGAAACTGTCCCAAACTTGATGCTTAATCTAGTAGTAAGATACAGAAACTCGTTTCCAACTCCCGTTCCAAACCTGACTCTAATTGGAAATTCAAACACACCCCGAATTTTGATATCAAAGCCTGAGCTAAATATCCCAATTTCAAACCAACCTTATCAGTCCTCCAATTAAATAGCATCAGCTGTGTCCGTTTCACCCAAGCCCCCGCGTGAACGCGTCTCTTTCAAATTAACCCCAACCTCTCACACTGTCTCCTCTGAAATACCCAAGCTCTTTGCACATCCCTCTACTTTACCAAAATTCGATCTCAAAACCGGAGCTAAGTGTCCAAATTTAATTAGATCCCATATCTTAAACCCCTCATCTGAAAATGTGTCCAATACCCGTTCAATAACCGCTACCTCACCCTTAATATCTTCATCCGCCAGCCCCATTTTTACCCCCTACCTCCCACAGTTAAAATAACTCAAAAAACTTTTGACACAACAGAATGTTGTGAAAAAAGATGTACGAGAATATACGTCTCTTTCTAGCGTATCTGAGTGACAAATCCGACGCAGTTTGCTATGAAGGTTAAACTAAAACAAGCGTCATGTTCTCCATATAGCAGGAGTCTCCCTGCTGACCTTACAAGACTAAGGAATTAATATACTAAGTTCCACGTGATTTCCAATATGTCTCCCCAAAAATTCTCGGACGACCTTGCTGCTTTCGGTAACTACCAGTGCACTCAAAAAGGATCTTACACTTCCCACATATCACTTCAACGGAGTGGAGCTGACAACGACAAATTTTTTCGTCCCTAACGTACTACCGTGGCCAGGGTTTCAACTATCCACTCCTATGCTCTCTCGAATAACATTCTTCTTACCTTCTACTATTAAATCGTAAGAGGACTGTGATCTAAAACCCGTTTTGTCTTGCGCGAGGTCTACCGTTCTATTGAGGTCTACGGTTTGACTGAAACTAATCTTATTCCCAATATAAAGAATTAGGAATTATTCCCTCCTAGTTTTAATGTTTTTCGAGACGACGATCTCACCCGTCCAAAAGATGATTTTCCTTGTCGAGGTGTCCTACTTTCTGTCCACAATGTCCTATGACAGACGAATTAGAATCCGGACTGGAAACACTGAGAAACCAATCAAGAACTTTATCTCAAGTTGTCAGTTATTAAGTATCTGAGTCAAGAGCTAACAATACAATGCCGGCAACAGAGCCCTTACCTCTCACCATATATCCCCTTAAATATTAAGGCTAGTTGCCTGAATTCAGTGGTGATTATAAATAACTACAAAACTTCCTTAACCTAATTGACAAAATACACCCACTTCTGACTTAATATGACACACTAACACAAAGCATTTTTTCTGATGTTATAAAAGCCAAACTTAAAGGACTTAAAGGGAAATAATAGAAATAAACAACCATATAACTACTTGGGCAGATATGAGAAATAACCGAATGAGCTTAGAGGAGCTATTCGACGAATTAAGAGGCGTCAGCTTTAGATCAAATAGTGTAGATTTCTATAACACCATAAAAACAATCTTAAGGAGACCTAACAACAAAACTAGACAAACTCTCGAGACAGATGATGAAAAACTTCAATCTAACATTCTTATGAATATGCAATCTGCACTTCACATATTCAAGTGCAAATCGCCAGAACCTATTAAATCAATCCTTTATTGTAGGAACCCATCCTCATTAGAAGAAGCTATGAACATTTTATACGAGGCGGGATACGTTCCAGAACGTCACCCCCTTCGCTAACCAAAATAAGCCCAACAATAACAGGGACAACCGTTCAGATAAAAATAACAACCTCGTCTATAAACAAAAAACTAATCAGAGTTCAAGAAACCAATCCTTTGACAAATACTCTCATTAATCATTAATTATAAAACGAAAACAATTACCATCAACAACAAAGAATTCAAATTACACTTCAGCCACGAAGCGGAAAGTACGATCTACCAAATAGACCCAGGTGAATATTTCTACAGGATCCCAGTAAACAAGAAATCAGGCCATGGATTAATAGAGAAGACCAAAATAACCGAGGCAATAACCATTTTAGAAGGAATGTATGATATTAAAAGTTTTAAAGCAAGAGCAAGAATTCTGAATACAGGTCCAACCCTACAGATCATTAATCTGAACAGACCATTAAATTTAATCGAAACCGAAACAATCCACGAGATCAATAACTTCGAACTAGATGAAGAGGAAGTAACTAATAAAGCTAGTTCAATCGAGAAAATTAGAGCAAATCACCTTAACAAAGAGGAAAAATCTAAATTAAAAAGTCTCTTATCCGAAAACAAACAAATTTTTGACACATCGGGACCGTTACCCTTTACAAACGCAATAAAGCACTCGATTAAGACCACCACCATATATTCATAAATTAGAGATACAGAAACAGATCCAAGAGATGTTGAGCAATAAAATTATCCGACCTAGTAACAGCCCCTACAATAGTCCAGTATGGGTCGTACCTAAGAAACTCGATTGGTCCAGAAAACCCAAATGGAAATTGGTTATAGACTACCGACGTTTAAACGAGAAAACTATAGACGATCGTTATCCCATTCCCAATATTGAAGAAATTCTCGACAAATTAGGGAAGAGTAATTATTACTCAACAATCGATCTAAGAAGCGGATTCCACCAAATTGAGATGGAAAAGGCGGATATACAATAGAAAAAACTGCATTTGTGTAGATAACGGCCATTACGAGTTTTTTTTGAATGCCATTCGGGCTAAAAAATCCACCGAGTACCTTCCAACGATTAATGGATCAAGTATTAAGCGAACATATAGGCCAACAATGCTTAGTCTATATGGATGACATTGTATTTTCTAATGGACTGGATGAACACATAAAAACTTGAAAATGATTTTTACCAAACTAAAACAAGTTCGGCTCAATTAGACAAATGCGAATTTTTAAGGAAAGAAGTTGAGTTACTAGGACACGTAGTCAGTGGAGAAGGAATATCACCCAACGAAAAGAAAACAGAAACAATCAAAAATTTCGAAATACTTGGGACACCCAAAGAAATTAAAAGATTCTTAGGAATATCTGGATTCTACAGAATATTTATATTTTTCGCGGACATGGCCAAACCAATGACCAATTTCTTACGAAAAGATTCTAAAATTGACCTAAAAAACGAAACACTAAAAAGTAAACTAATAACAGCACCGATACTTGCATACCCCGACTTTGATAAAACGTTTGAAGTTACTACAGACGATAGCCAATACGCAATAGGTGGCTTCCTGTCGCAGGAAAATCGACCAATAGCCTACATATCCAGGACTCTCAACCAACATGAAATTAACTACTCCACCATTAAAAAAGAGCCACTTGGAATGGTTTGGTGCTTAAAACAGTTCAGAACATATATTTTTGGAAGAAAGATTCATTTATTCACCTCTTATATGGCTCAATAACCTCAAAGAGCCAAACAGCAAACTTATTAGATGGAAGTTACAACTAGAAGAATATGACTACAAAATATTTTATAAAAAAGGCAAAGAAAATAAAGTTGCTGACTTTTGAAGTAGAATAGAGACGAATACTAGTGAAAACTTGGGAAACGCGGATCATATTATTGAAACAGTAACCCTTATTAACATTTATAAGAATCAAATTATTATTAACAAAATAGGATCAGGATCACCTTATATAAAAAATAAAAACATCTTTAACAAAAACGAAAAATTATTGGTATTAAAGAAATTGATGAGCATTATACAAATTATAAAGAACCAATTTAACCCCGTATCTACAAATGCCATTATGGCTTATGATGAAATTTTCTCCAAACTGAACCCAGTTTATGTACAACACTTTAAAAACTATAAAATCATAAGATGTAACAAACTATTAAACGATATAACAAACGAGGAACAGCTTGAAAAGTTAATAACGGAAAAACATCTGGAGAACAACCTTTGCGGAATCAACGAACTCTACGAAGAACTTAAACTAGATTATTACTACCCTAACATAAAGATGTTGATCACTTAATTTATAAATAATTGCGAGATCTGCATGTTAGAAAAATACGAAAGGAAACCACCGACGCCCCTTCTCAAAATATCAGAAACACCGAGCAAACCCCATGAAATAATTCACTTAGATGTCTTTTATTCAATAAATAAAACAATTTTCGTAACCATGATATGTAAATTCAGCAAATTAGCAATGTTTATTAAAATCAGTCCTAGAAGCGGAACAGAATTTAGGAAGGCCATACTTAAATATATCAGCGCGTATGGAAATATAGGCAAAATTATAACCGATAATGAACTAGGTATGAAATCTAAAGTAATTAGAAACTTCCTCCAAGAAAGAGATATTCAAATCCATTTTACTTCCAATTCCAATCACAATAGTAACGCCGACATAGAAAGACTCCATAATACGGTAAACGAACACTTAAGAATTTTAAAGCACACAAAAAAACACATACCAATTGAATGATCCTAATAAATATTTATTATAATACCATACACACTACGACTAAACTAAAACATATTGACTTTGTATTAGGTAAAGTTAAAGAAGAAGATTTTGAAAAAAATACACAAATTAATGTTAGAAAAGAAGGAAAAGGTTATAAAGATAGGATAGATGTAAAATTAGAGCCAGGAATAAATCACATAAAAGAAATTCATGGAGGGGAAAACCATTATAAATACAGGAAAATCGATTCAAATCTAGTAGATGGTAACCATTTAATTGATAAAAAGTCAGGATGTAAATATTATAAACTTCACGTAAAAAAGAAAAAAAATTTCAGAACGAAACTAACACCAAATTCAAAATCAGAAGAGATATAAATTAAAATGGGCTTAATTTCAGGACATTATGAAGATAGTAATTATCATACTAACCAGCCTCATGTACGTTGCACCCCAACAGATTACTATACAAGATTTGAACAACAACAATGGATTTATAATGATGAAATTAGAAGATATCTAATTAATAATAAGTTACAAAAAATTACTTCATGTAATATAATCAACATAACTGAATTTGAAACGGCTAAAGATTCTATAAAAATTAATATTCAGGACTTGCAACCGTAAACAGATATTATAGGACCAATATACAATACAATCAAACACAGCTTCAATTTGTTGGCTGCCAAACTTGAAAATTTGAGACCACACCATAAGGCAAAGAGAGGTTTAATTAACATGTTAGGAACCGGATTAAAATACATTGCAGGTACCATGGACAGCAATGATGAAGAAGAAATTACAAAGAAACTCGATTCACTCACGATGAATAACCAAAACATAATCAATCAAAACAATAAACAAGTTGCAATCAATAGCAATCTTATGGAACAAATCAAAAATATTACCACACACATAACAAAACAACAGGAGGAAGTAGGAAAATACCTAAATATTTACGATCATTAAGTAAACAGCAAACTAAATGAGTTAGAGGATATTGTTAGGTTCATGCAAAACATCTACCAAATAGGCTATGACATAAACCTTTTAAAAGACCAAGTTGATAGTATAGAGCAAATAATATTAACTAGTAATCTAGGCATATTAACAAAAAACATATTAACACCTGAAGAAATAGACTTGTTACTAGACTTTAGAAGTATTAGCGACATTAAGAAGGTTATATCAATGTATCAATATCAATACCAAATAATTATCATATTAATAACCTTGGGGTCAGGGGTTAGAATATACCCGAGGTAAGGCATGCCTGTCGTAAGAGTCGACTAAAATCCACTGCATTAAGGTGTTAAGCGACCCGTGCCAGAATCGACCAGGTTGAGGGCCCAGTATAAAAATAGCTCAATCTCTAACGGAGCATCCGGGTACTTGGCGACCTACGGATCAGCCAGCCTTATCTGTCTTATGCGGATCTCTGAACAAACGGACTACCCTTTCTCTGCTACTAAACTAAAATGAGTTCAAATAATACAAATACAAACCAGGACCCATTTAAAAAATGCTCAAGGGTCACGAGATCTTTAGCACGCAGATCGCTAGGAAAATCATGCGAAAGCAAAGACCAAACACAGTCGGAAGCTTAGGGCAATAGCATTACAACAAATAAGCTACAAAATCTCCAACACGAAAATTCTGATCTCCGCGCCAGACTCCAAAATATGGAATTGCTCTGTGCCGAACTAAAAAAGCAACTAGATGCCATTAAGCCGCAATCTCAATCTGAGCCTGAGTCTGTTTCGCTACTTGACCGCCCCGAAAACTCGAGTTTTCACACGGACGAAGAAGAGCTAGTTCGCGAAACGGACTGGATACTTAAAAAAAAGCCAGGTAAGAAGCGCAAAGCTACTTCCCCGCCTGATATTGAACAAACAAAGTAGCAAACCAGCTTTAACACTGCTGAGGTCGATAAGGCAACCCAAACAAAGACCGCCGCTGCCAATAAACGTTTTTGGAATCTCGGACTACAACAAGTTGCACATAATCCTGAAATCACTGTGCTCAACCAATTATAAAGTAAGATTTCGCAATAATGATACATATGGATACATGGAGAAGATTCAATGGCATACCTACGAAAATAAACCGGAAAGACCCATACGCGTTGTAGCTGGAGTATTGCATCCCTCTTGCCTTAAAGAAAACATCGTAAATGACCTTAAAAATAATCGACGCAGTTAATATTTTTGCGCAAAAACAGCGCAATGTTGAAATCGAGAGGACGACCCCAAGACGCGGTCTTCCCCTCTTTAGGCTAACTTTCTATAAAACCGAAAGCCTAGAAAGAATTTATGCCATAAATTCAATTTTGGGACTTGTTGTCAAAATTGAACCTCCGCGGAAAAACTCTAGGCTGATTCCCCAATGTACACGTTGCCAGGGATTCAGCCTACTGCCAGAAGGAACCTCGCTGTGTAAAATGCGCTGGCAAACATCTGACTCGAGAGTGCAATGCCGCGAAAGAGTCCCCAGCGATATGCATTAACTGCAAGGGAAAACATCCAGCTAATTATCGAGGCTGCGAAGTCGCGAAGGAGTTGCAAAAGCTACGAGATCAATCAAAAACGAGGCCTTTGAAAAACGCAGGGACAGCTAGAATGAGAAATAACAACAGCGGTCCTACTCCAAAGCCTTTAAAGAAGGTAATGGTGACAAACGCTAAAATCACCAATAACAACAACGTCAAAAATAACAATGCGTAAGTGGAAAGTGGAAAAACTTACGCGCAAATAGCGGCTCGAGTTAATATGACTAACTGTACATTTCCGGATCCTGCCTCAAATATGTTATCAGTAATTCTCGAGAGACTAGAAGAACAGACTAAAATAAATAAGATAATAGTCGAACGGCTTCTTGATTCCGAAGCCAATTTCTGTAACTAATTATGGCAAAGAAGCTCAATATACTTGCGTGGAATGCCAACGGGCTACAGAAAAGGCTTGATGAACTAAATATTTTCATGCAGGAAAAAGTAATTGACATATGTTTAATTTCTGAAACTCACCTGGCAACAGAATCGCGCGTGGAACTAAAAGGTTACCGCGACTACCACGCTCATCATCCATCGGGAAACGCAAGAGGCGGGTCATTCCTATTCATAAGAAACTGCATTGAATATACTTTGGAAGCAATAATTGAACTTGACAAATTTCAAATGATCGTGGTGCGCGCTAAAAATAAAAATTACTCTTTTAATATATCCTCAATCTATTGCCAATCGCGCTGCAAAATAGAAAAACAAGAATTTATTGACCTATTCAACTCTCTTGGACCAATCTTCATTATTGGTGGCGACTTTAACGCGAAGCACACCTTTTGGGGCTCAAGATATATCTCTCAAAAAGGCAAAACTGTTTACAGGGCTGGTATGGAATGTGGTTGCTATTTTTACTCAACAGGCAAGCCGACATATTGGCCCTCGGATGTCGCTAAAACACCCGATCTAATAGACTTCTTTATCGGAAAAGGGGTAAACACTAGGTAAGTCAAAGTTGAAGAGGGCTTCGATCTTTCCTCCGATCATTCTCCAGTTATCCTCTCACTGTGCGAATCCTTGGTTAAGAAACAAAGACCACCCAGATTAACTAACAGCAAAACTCACCGGGAAGATTTCCGAATAGACGTTGTGGACAATACTGAGTTGAAAGTAGCACTTAGAACGCCGTATCAACTTCAAAAAGAAGTTGAACGTTTCGTTGAAGTCATACAGCAAGCGGCTGGAAGAACACTCCCCGCGAATCGAACGAAGTTCCCAAAGTCGGTATAAGATATCCACCGGAAATCAGAGAAATGATAAGGAAGAACCGAAGATCGCGGAAAAAGTGGCATGAAACCCGGGCACCACAAGATAAAACGTCCTTCAATAGGCTCTGCAACTTGTTGAAAAAATCGATTAAGGACTTCAATAATCAAGGTATTAATAACTACCTTGAAAGACTCACAGCGACAAAGGATACCAACTACTCCATATGGAGAGCCGTTAAAAGTGTTCGAAAGCCCTAAATACACGTGGCGCCAATAAGAAGAAACCAGGATGACTGGGCGAAAGAAGATAACGAAAAAGCTAATGTTTTCGCCGACCATCTTGCAGAAACGTTTAAACCATTCGCTGGGGGGGTGCTTCCTGAGAATGTCAATACGCTAGAAGTGACGACAAACTTTCCAGTAGAAAAGGCTACATTTAGGGAAATTAGGCAAGTTATAGTCACGCTTAAGCCAAATAAAGCCCCGGGATATGACTTAATAACGGGGGGGATACTTAAAGCGTTGCCGAAAAAAGGTTTGCTAAAGCTGCTCTATCTTATAAATGCCAGCATTAGATTAGAGCACGTACCGCACCAGTGGAAAGTAGCCGAAGTTATTATTGTTCCGAAACCCGGTAAACCGCTGACTGAAGTCAAGTCATATCGACCAATATCGCTTCTCCCGATTACATCGAAGGTTTTCGAGCGAATCCTTCTTAATCGTCTTAAACCAATTACCGACACAAATTCCCTCTTGCCTGATCATCAATTTGGCTTTAGAAGCCAACACTTTACAGTTGACCAAGTGCATCGAATAACCGATGTAATTGAACGAGCAATCGAGTGTAAGTTAATCTGTTCAAGCGTATAAGGTATGGCATGAAGGCCTAAAATATACCCAGCAATTGTCATGTATTTTAGGTTCATATATGGAAGACCGACTCTTCCGTGTGAGACACGGAAACGAATATTCCACTTTTAAGACAATAAAGGCGGGGGTGCCGCAAGGAAGTGGACTTGGCCCTCTGCTATATTTGCTTTTTACCCGTGATATACCGCAAACGGACGACACTCTCCTAGCCACATTTGCTGATGACACTGCCATTTTGGCAACGGCTAAAACAGTCGAAGAAGCAACTGCCAAGTTGCAACGTGCCCTTACACGGATTAACAATTGGACAAAGACTTGGCGAATTGCGCTTAATAAAAACAAGTCTGTCCACGTGAACTTCACTCTCAAGAAAATTGAGAATCCACTGGTGTTTATCAACGTAGTACAAATTCCTTATGCGAACGAGGCCAAATATCTCGGTATGACACTCGACGCCAAACTAAAATGGAGAGCACACATCAAGAAAAAACGTGAAGAGCTTGAAATCAAATATAGAGATATTTACTGGCTTATTGGAAAGTATTCCAAGCTTAGCTTAGAGAACAAACTGCTGTTATACAAGCAAGTGCTAAAATCGATCTGGACATATGGTATACAACTTTAGGGTTGTACTAAAAATAGTAACATTAATGTATTACAGACATTCCAAAACAAAGTTCTTCGGGGTATTGTTAATGCGCCGTGGTACATTAGAAACGATGATATCCACAGAGACTTAGGAGTCGAAAACGTTCAGAACGTAATTAAAATGTTTGCGCGAAAACATAATAATCGATTACAAGGTCATACGAATATTTCTGGTTAACAGATCCTCGACGAGACAAATCTATTGCGCCGTCTGAAAAGGACTAAGCCTCTCGATCTAGCGCGGTGATTAGCAGCGCATAATTTTTCTAAAGTACACAGGAATTTTCAACGGAAAATCGCCTGCAGGATATCTTATAAAACAAAATAAAATGCGATAGAAGAACTGCTTGTTGAGTGTTAACTCAGTCGTGGTTTGCATAAGGGAGGTGTTTTTAGTGAGTAAGAATCTCACACTACTATAGGCTCCGGACCTATAGTGTCTATGAAAATTTCTCACCTTCCCATAAAAAAAAAAAAATATTAATACCAGAATATACAGAAACTAAATATTCCAAACTTCTAATTAAACCAATTCCCAATGCTCAAAATATGTCAATACAATTTGAGACAAATTTAATTGTAACAGATCAAAAAAATGTAGCTTTTTACCCAAATGTCAAAGACAATTTGAAAAGAAATTTACTAGAAATTACCGATAATTGTATAATATTGTACATTTTTAAAAGCAAGATGTAATATGTTACTCTATAGTCAAGAAGAAATTAAAGAAATTACCACTGGTATAATTATAACGAAAAATATTAAATATAGCAAGCTTTATCAAAATTGTAACAAATTAAACATAAGTATTATAAGGTACACTCTAATTAAATATGAAAATTGTAAAATCAAAATCCATGAGAGCACATTTAACAACATAAAAATAAAAATACATGAATGTTTTGTGCTCCCTAATTTCTTAACATAAGTTCAAATAAACAAAGTAATCCCTACATTAAAGTTAGAAGATCTACAATTAAAACAAATTAACAACAGAAATATCATTGAAGAAGTAGCATTTCAGAATAAAAAATTTAATATGTTTAGTTGGATTACTGATGTATTAATTGTCACAACAGTTTTTATCTTTATTATATATTTTATTTTAAAAATTTCTTACAAAAGAAAAAGAATATGTTATTAACAATCTCGATGTAAAAAGTTCGTCGGAACAATGAACACCATATAGGACATACAGACATATCAACAATATAGAACAACAACCCGCAATAAACTAGACATTGTCAGGTTAAAACTAATGGAACAATCAGCCAAATAAACAAATCACGAAGCGTCGAATGTAGAACACTTACATTGGCTGCACAAAATTACAATTAATAAGCAAACATAAACAAATCGCAAAATAGTGAAGGTAGAACAATATCCGATGCTCCACTCCTACATTGACTACACAAAATAACAATTTATAAACAAACACTTGGCACAAATATCGATAATAAACAAATATGCCAATTTCCGACCAATATCAAGCATATGGCATAACACGTACAACAAAGTTCAACCACATCAACTATAAATAGGAAAACAAAACTCCAATCAGTGTGTAGTTACTCCTGCAACTTTCGAACATGTAACATATTGTAATATTTTTCAACTAATAAAGAACAAAAATCGCATATAAAGTATATGTCTTTTACTATTAGACCGAGGGCAGCCCTTTTTATTGCGAAAGATATAAAATTCTTTCTCATTACAGGTTTCGTTACCTAGGACAAGCAAAAGAGTTGAGTCACTATTAGAATTTCTATATAGCAAAAACTTAAGTACACTTAATAGCAGTAACAAACCCACATTTAAAAACTCTATAAAAGAGAAAGTAGTGGTCAAAAGGGTGGTGGATGCGATTATATGAGAACACAAGGTTTCTAACTTTAGCCTCACACCATCAACTCCTACTACTCACCTCAAAGTGGTGACTACTGTGTGCCTAGTACCTCGCCTCTTGCTAAGTTCTCTAAAAAAAAATTTATTTTCGGTCGTTTTTAGAAAACAAAATTATTAAAAGTGTTAAGTTATTAGAAATCTTTGCAATCTTACCTCTGTGAATACAAATAGTAGTTTTATCTTAACATAGTAATCTTTAAACGTAAAAGCACCAAAATCAATTCATTTACTCTTCACAAAGGAGAAGCCCGCTTATACATCAAACATGAGCTCAAATGCGAACATCGCTCCGGCTAAACGTCTCCAAAAAAGGCAAGAGAATGCATCTCACGCAACCGCCTGCAAAATACTACACCAATATCTAACAGTGTCAATACAGGAGCACCGAAGCCTCTAAATATTAAAGTGCTTTAAAAGTGTCTAAATAACAATCACAATCTAAATAACAATAACAAATGCAATTCTAACTCGATTTTCGGCTGAAATTTGTAGGCTGCGCAATAACATAACTCAACAGATTTCACACATTGAAGAAAACTGGTTGAACTATGCGCAAAACTAGATCAGTCTGTTACGGTGGAGAAATTACATGTGGAGAAATTGGAGACACACTCTCTTACATCAAAAACTCTTCCCAGCTTGCGCTGTCGCAATTCTCTTTGGAGTTCCACAATTGGCCGAAGAAAATCTGAAGTCAATTTTTCACCATCTCTGCTACACCGTAGAGTGTAGACCTCCGATCATAGAAGCTATTTTTCGTATACAAAAACGGGATAACACAAGCGAACCACCGATAATTCTAACATTTTTTTCAACTAACGACAAAAACGACAGTCATTGTATTGTGTTGAAATGTCCTTCGATTCTCGATTTAAGAGTTTTTTAATATCAATTATACCACCTTGATCATTTGGTGACCTCCATTCAATTGCCTGATGTCTGGATTGCCTGCCGTACTCATAAACCCACGTCTTGTCTCCAGTAGTGATCCTTTTGATGAATGTGGAATAGGATTCAGCCTCGCAAATCATCTCTTTTGCGTCGTCAACACGGTCTCTTTTTACATGAAATTGAGGTCTTTTGGCACCAACTGTGCTGCTACGATGTCGATGGTCTGCCTCTGCGCTCTGATTGACTCACGATCACTTTGGAACTGCTCGTGCCACTGGTAAACGACCGTTTTCTTTAGAGAATCGTTGCCGAAACACTTTTCCAACATTTTCAACATTCGCGCACCATTAAATCCGTTTTTTACGCAAATTTAAATCCAATTCTAAAATTGTAAAAAATCGTAAACACAATTGTTTACGATTGGCTACGTAACTTTTGCAAATGTCAAGCTATGACGCTAAGATTTAGATGTTCAGATGTACCAACTTAACAAAAAAAAAAAAAAGAAAACAGAACTCAAATTGGAACAATGGGAGCGTCACAGGGTGGTTATTTTTATTATTATTTTTTTTTTTTGATCAAGTTGGTATATAAATATTTAAGGAAAAATGAAACCACTGCACTGTTTTCTGTTCGGGGTTGTAAGACGTTATAAAAAACATTTAGTAGTACAAATGTTGCTAATGTTTTATATGTTGCTAAACATTTATTGGAAACTTGTTACTTGTGCTTAGTTACGTTTCTTTTTAGATCTAAGAGTTAACAATAAAGTTCTTAGCATTTAATTTGAATATTTTATATAATATAAGCATTTGTCATCCTTTGCTCGAACATTGAACTATGTTCACAATAATATACAACATTTGCACCTTCACTTCGGATCTTGTGGGTTGACCTTAATTTAGATTTCTTCTTAACGATCTTAAAAACTTGTTACCTTATTATTGAACGTGATATTCTCTTGAGTATTAAGTGTCATATAACGACATGTACAGACAAATGTAATTAGTGAAATGAATACAAAAAACACGTAATAGTGGGACAACAACAAAAGAAACAGTATGTAAAAATGTTCGAAAATTGCATTGCATACATCAGCGGCGCCATTTGCACCCATTATAATAAAGGTGCCGCAGTGCATATTTGCGTCCTTTTCGCAAATTGTGTTACGATGAGTGCATTAATTCGCTTTCAGTTTAAAGTTGTATTCATGGTGTTGCGCGTCGGTGTTGTTTTTTTTTTTTTTGTACGAATTTGTTTAATTATTCTGTATAATTCCCCTTTTTTTATCTTTGTAAGTGGCTTTTTCTTAATTTATATCCTTTTTCGGCTGAATTCGCGTATTTATTCGGTTTTAATTGTTTTCGCGATCATTGGGGTAAAAGTGTGTGAGAGCGGAAAGGGTAATAGGGATGATTTCAAATAATGTGACATCCATTTTGCTTTTGTTTAAATTAAGTGCTTTATTAATTTATTTTTATTAAATATATTTCAGGTGAATTGATTTATTTTTGATTAATTTGTTAGCTTTTAACATATCTTTTGTTTGATTTTTATCATTATATTTTAGTATTAGTGCTTTGATTGAAATCGTTTTCTCTAGTACATGTGTGGATCGTAGATGGGTTGCTTCTATTGTACTTTATTTCCTGTGATTAATTTTTATCTTTTGTTGTTATTTGAGGAAAATAAAATGTATTGAATCGGGTTTTAAGTTTTTGCTGTGTGTGATTTAGTGGTTTTTAATTATCATTTTGTGAGCTATTGTATTTCCTGTGGAATGAGAAGGTAAATTGTGTTGCAGACTTGTGGACTGTATGTTTTTTTTTTTAGAAAATATTTGCTGCGTCTTGTTCCTTGGCACAGCAAATTAATATGTTGTGTTATTTTTTGTAAGCTAAGTTAGATTAATTTGAAAATATAAATATTAATTAATTTATTATGGGTTTGATTTTATTTTTTAAGAATTCTTATTTGTAATTTTGAGTGTTGGTTTATATTGAGTTCATATGTTGAATGTCGGCGCGAATATTTTGAATGAGTATTTGTTTAATTTATTTCATATTTAAGTTATATATATGTAGTTTAACACGGTAGTTTGCGGTGTAAATTCAATTATTGAATTCTTTCAGAACAATTGCCTCCTCAAGCTCCTGCAGTGCCGAGTGCAGTACGGTCGAGGAGGAGCCACTTAATTAAATATGTGTGTTGGTTTATTAGTATTTATGAACTAATTATTTTGAAATAATGATATAAACTTTGCATTTATTGCAATCCTGTATTAAAGGAATTGCTCGGTGGTGGACATATTTTTGATGTGGACCATTTTGTTTGTATTGTTTCGGTTTGTAGTATTACCACTCATACCAAATCATCGGATCCGGATCAGAGTATGCGTCCTAGAGTCAATTTCAATGGGGGCAGCCGGTCAACTTTAATTTATACTAGGTTGTCTTCCTTTATATTTGTGTCTGTTTGTCTAACCCATTTCGGTCGTTGTTGAAGTCGGGCAAGGTACTCGTTATTCCACTGCTTTCAGAAAGATTGGGTCAATACACTCTTATAGCGCTCGAGGTGAGAAATTTTTTCCAACTCGTACTTTGGTTGGGGCTGTCTTATAAGTGTTTCTCCCACGAGAAAGTGGCCGGGTGTCAAGGTCATTGAAATCTTTTGAATGTGGACATAGTGGTCTAGAGTTCAGACACGCTTCTACCGGTGCAAAAAGCGTGGTGAGTTCCTCAAAGGTCAGAAGCTGGTTTCCAGGTAAAGGCTTGAGCTGAAATTTCAGAGATTTCACCCATGCTTCCCATAGACTTCCAAAATGCGGAGAAGCCGGGGGAATAAAATTTCACTTAATGCCTTCGTTGATCAACACATTTGCCACATTTCTCCAATCCAATTCACTTGCTTGAGTTGACCTTGTAAATCATTGTTACTTCCTGCGAAGTTTCTACCACAATCACTGTACAGTTCCTTACAATTTCCCCTCAGAGCAAACAAACTTATGAAAACTGCTAGAATTACTTGAGTCGTCATATCGCTGACCAATCCGATGAGTACGGCCTTTGTTGCCATGCGCACAAATATCGCGAAGTAGCCTTTCAATGTCTCGCGTTGCGAACAGTAGCTCTTATCCAGCATAAAGTGATGACTGAAGAAGTTTAGCCATCAGTGATTGTCTTTAAGGGGGCCACTGTCATTTTTGAGATTACCAGATGCATATGTTTTTCGTCGTTTCCATCCAGTACACGTAAGTAAACGGCTGCCGCGTATGCTTTTTTCGACGTATCACGAAACCCATGGGTCTCAAGCTTGTTGATATTTTTGTCAGTGTTGATCCAATGGCGAATCTGGACCCGTTTAAGTGCTGATAATTCGTTACGAAAGGCTACACATTCAGGTGGAATCAGCTTATCCCATTCTAATCCTCTACTCCAAAGCTTCTGCACGACTTGGTAAGAAACATCTGGAAAGGGCAGCCACTTGATGCCAAGCGTCTTTACTTCACTTGTTTCAACAAACAGTAATGAGAACTCTACTGCTCGCTAATCTACTGGAATGTTCTGCAATACCTCTTCTGAGTTGCTGACTTGCTTGCGTAGTTGGAAACATTTGGTAGTTTGCATCTACTGTGTTGACACGGACTAATGTCGATAACATAAGTCTGTATTTTAGGCCCAACCATCAACCATCTTCAACTGGAGTCATGTGTCCCAGCTCGAGGTACTCAGTCATGCATTTGGCATATTCTCTTTGTTGGGTTGTGTTGCTTTGCAGTCGTCATTTCAACTGCAAGAAACGCCTTTCAGCACCTTGTCGTGTTGGGCTCATACTTGAATAATCTCCACCTTTAAAGGGCAGATGAACCTGGTAACGGCCATCAGGTAAGCGTTTTGTATGCTGCTTAAAATGTTCCTCACGCCTTTCATCTTCTTCCGTTTTATAGGTTCCAAAGGGTTCATTTTCGATCTCCCAAAACTTCTTCAACGTTGTGTTGAGGTCAATTTGGTTGAAAAACGCAAGGATTTTTTGTGATTTGCGTCCGTTGTGCTTTTGGACCTTGGCACTTACTACTCCTCACAACTTCGCCGATAACTATATCTGCATAGATGTCACTACCCAGCAACATATCAAACTTCCCTGTAATGTTAAAAGTCGAATCTGCCATCTGCAATTCATTGAAGTAAGCCCACTTTTCTGTGTTAGTATATTGGGCCAGAAAAAGTTCAGTCAGTGTCTTTGGTACAAGAGCTTGCACTCGACCTGTAAACTTCGATACTAGGGACGCGATGTTTAAGTCGACAATTTTTTTTGTTTCTACACTGTTGACCTCCCCCAACCTACTAATTTGGCTAAGTATCCATCTTGTCTTCAGGTTTAACCGTTGTGCAGCTGCTTCTGTAACAAAGGAAGCCTTGGAGCCAGTGTTTATGAGGGCTCTGAGTGTTATAACGTTTCCATCAGCTGCCTTCACTTTAACCATGGCTGTTGACAGCAAGACTTGGGAGTCGGTGTGTGTATAATGGACTCGATATTTGTAGCTAGTTGATGGCCCATTCATTTTCGTCTGTTGTTGTTCCTGTGTTTGATTCGAATTTCCAGGTACCTTCGGATAATTTGGCTGAATGTTAGTCTGAATGCAGTAATTGTTTGAAAATTACCATTAAACCATTTATTTTGTGCTTGCTATTGGAATTGAGAGAAATTTGGATTGTGTGGAACAAACTGAGAGGTCTTTGGGTTGAAAGATAGGTTGGATGGAAAAGATGGTTGAAAAGATGTTTGGTTTGACTTTTTTTGTGGTATTGGGTGTAGTAAGGAATTGTGACGCTGTTTAAAGTAATACCAACTTTTATTCTTGAAATGGCTGTAGGCCAAACAGTTTTCGCAGACTTTAATATTGTATCCAGTCTGTTTTCGTTTGCTAACATCCAAAAATTTTCTACACTCCCTCAAGCATGTTGCCCCTTGAAATTTAATCATTCTTTTGTATCCGTCGGGTGTAAAGAATCTGAGTTGAAGACTTCGGTTTTGTAACAGTTTTTGCTGTAGACTGTTGCTTAACTGCGTTCAGCGTTCTAAATCTACATGGTAAAAATTCAAAAAATTCGGCAATTCCTTGCTGTTAATTTTTCTTCCCGTAACTGTTGGGTTGTATTTGTTAGCTTTTGCAGGACAACAAAAATTAAAATAGTATCCCAATAACCCACTGGTTAGGGGTACTAAAGAGTGTGTAATTTCCTGTGAAGTATCTAAAATGTTTTTTATGTTGGATCCTGAGTCATTACTCATAGTAACTTTTCCGAAAAATAGTTTAAGTTGTGTGTTAACTAACTCCATTTTGTGGTCATAACGATCTGTTAGGATTAACCAAGCACGATTGTAATTACCTTTGTCAATGGCCAGGTGTTTTAGCAGCCTTTCGGCCTCATTACGAACATTGCACTTTGAATAGTGTTACTTCTGAATTTCCGACAGAATTGAGTTAGTATAGAGACTTAGTAGAGCGACGATCATATCGTCATATCATATCGGCGTTCTGCCAACTTTCGGTGCTTCCTCGGATTTAACTTTGTCGATAGTATCCAGTACGTCCATTTTGTAGTCTACAGAGACTTCGCGAATACTTTCATATGCTGCCTTCAAATCCACAACCTTTAGCTCCGCTTCCCCATTCCAGGTATCTGCTGATGGTAGTGCTGCACAGTCGTCATTTGCTTCTCCATCGTTTCCAGACGCATCTTTTTATTTTTTTTTTAATTGCAGCAAGTACGTTTAATTGGAGCTTACAGTACGAAATTTTATATGGTAAATGCAAATCAATTTAATTTATGTGCAAATCAAGTTAATTAGGAGTGCAGACAAATATGTGCAGCATTCACCTGCGTATAATTCTTTATTAATGACGAAGAAATTTGCACCCACTTGGAATATATTAAACTCCTGTTTTAAGACTTTCTGGTGTGAATCCCAAAATCCTTAAATCCTAGACACTCTACACTCTAGACTCTCGGATGTGGTATTCCAATTAAAATTGTCTTTAAAATGATCTTCAGTTAACTTTTTTTTTTTACAGATTAGAAGCTCACTGTTCTTCACTTACACTGCTCGAATGGACTAATAAATATCTGTAGAAATGTTGCTAACCTTTTATATGTTCCTAAACATTTAATGGAAACTCGACACTTGTGCTTAGTTACGTTCCTTTTAAGATTTAAAAGTTAACAATTAAGTTCTTAACATTTAATTTGAATATTTTATATAATATAAACATTTGTAATCCTTTGCTCGAACATCGAACAATGTTCACAATACTATACAACATTTGCACCTTCACTTCGGATCTTGTGGGTTGACCTTAATTTTGATTTCTTCTTAACGATCTTCTAAACTTTTTGCCTTATTATTGAACCTGATATTCCCTTGAGTATTAAGTGTCATCTAACGACATGTACAGACAAATGTAGTAAGTGAATGAAATATAATAGAAGAAATATAACCATAAATGATGGAGAGACCCTAAATGAATTGGTGGTCCATTTATAGCACGAACAATACCAGTTTTCAGGTTCAATATCTGAATAGCATCATCCTATATTTGTTCAATAAATATGTCCCGCTTAAAATAAATAGGATTAAGAAAATTAATATTCCATGGTTTACTTAAGATATTCGTGACCTTATAAAAGCACGTAACCTATTGTACTCCAGGTTGAGACTATACATAGGGAGTTTAAGGCTGTTCTAACGCATAACGGCCCTTATCCGGAGAAAAAAAGAAACTTCTTTAAACACAAATTCGACTCTCTCAAGCTCAAGCTCCGAGTTTGGAAAAAAAAGTGCGCTAGATTGGACTAACAACATATAAGACATCAATTTCTAGCACTACAGACTTAGAACACCTTAATTCAAAATTCGTCTCCAATAGTGAAAAAAAAAACGCGCCGGTTATGTCGACTTCTTTCATTCGCGGCAACAATCTTGAATCAAGGTTCACTCTTTCTTGCGTTAACGAAAATGAAGTGGGCAAGACAATACTAAACATCAAATCTAATGCGATGGGTTCAGATGATGTCCAACCAAGGTTTTTTAAAATTCTCCTACCAACTATTCTCCTTCAAACCACGCACATTGTGAACACTGTAATCATAAGCTCAGTTTATCCTGAGGGGTGGAAAATCGCAAAAGTGTTACCGGTACGAAAATCCATCGCTCTACTAAACAATACAGAGGATCTACGTACCGGCTTGGATAAAGGTATTAAAAAAACTCGAAATGCAATTTTCATTTGAAAGCTCTCTATGCAGTCTTATTTCATCGTATTTATGTAATCGTTCCCAATTCGTCCATCACAAAAACAAATATATCGTTTGTCTTCTTGTTCCCGAAGGTGTCCCACAATTTTCCGTGTTAGGGCCTCTACTGTTCACATGTTTCATAAATGATATTTCTCAACGACTTAGCACCTGTGGACGTCATATATACATACAAATAAACTCCCTGTTACCGAATTCAAACAAAATCCCGGCGATAAACAGGATGAATTGTGAGCTAGATAAAATTAGTAAATGGTCAATCAAGTGGTTCTAGAAGCACGGAGGTTAACCCTCCCACTCCTTCTCTTAAGCCACTCTCCTGTCATGTAGAAACAATGGAGAATTTTTGTATTCATCTCGGTCAACACCTGAACTGGAATATTCATATAAGTAAAACTCTATCAAAATTTATGGAGCACTTCGTGGGATAAGTCCAGCTTCAAATTACTTGCCAACTTACGTTAAACTTAAACTTGTTAGGTCCTTTGTATTGCCTATCATCCTTTATGGCTACGAAATATTTTCCAATATGGACCATGAGTCTAGAAAAACTCACAGTAGCCTATAATAGCTGCGCAAGATTCATATTTTGTAAAAACAGACGTGAAAACATTTCTGACTACAGTAAATAAACAACCGGATGCAAATTAATTGCGTTTATGAAATATACGTAGAACCATTTTACCATTACACAATATTATAAAAACCGAAAAACCAGATTATCTTTTTAAGAAAACAAATTTTGCGGGAAATCATAATTACTCATTAATTACTCCCTGGTGCAAGTATCTTAATACATCTCGTCAGTTTTTTAAATTCCAGCATTAGATTAGAGCACGTACCGCACCAGTGGAAAGTAGCCGAAGTTATTATAGTTCCGAAACCCGGTAAACCGCTGACTGAAGTCAAGTCATATCGACCAATGTCGCTTCTCCCGATTACATCGAAGGTCTTCGAGCGAATCCTTCTTAATCGTCTTAAACCAATTACCGACACAAATTCCCTCTTGCCTGATCATCAATTTGGCTTTAGAAGCCAACACTTTACAGTTGACCAAGTGCATCGAATAACCGATGTAATTGAACGAGCAATCGAGTGTAAATTAATCTGTTCAAGCGTATAAGGTATGGCATGAAGGCCTAAAATATACCCAGCAATTGTCATGTATTTTAGGTTCATATCTGGAAGACCGACTCTTCCGTGTGAGACACGGAAACGAATATTCCACTTTTAAGACAATAAAGTCGGGGGTGCCGCAAGGAAGTGTACTTGGCCCTCTGCTATATTTGCTTTTTACCCGTGATATACCGCAAACGGACGACACTGTCCTAGCCACATTTGCTGATGACACTGCCATTTTGGCAACGGCTAAAACAGTCGAAGAATTAACTGCCAAGTTGCAACGTGCCTTTACACGGATTAACAATTGGACAAAGACTTGGCGAATTGCGCTCAATAAAAACAAGTCTGTCCACGTGAACTTCACTCTCAAGAAAATTGAGAATCCACCGGTGTTTATCAACGCAGTACGAATTCCTTATGCGAACGAGGCCAAATATCTCGGTATGACACTCGACGCCAAACTAAAATGGAGAGCACACGTCAAGAAAAAACGTGAAGAGCTTGAAATCAAATATAGAGATATTTACTGGCTTATTGGAAAGTATTCCAAGCTTAGCTTAGAGAACAAACTGCTGTTATACAAGCAAGTGCTAAAATCGATCTGGACATATGGTATACAACTTTGGGGTTGTACTAAAAATAGTAACATTAATGTATTACAGACATTCCAAAGCAAAGTTCTTCGGGGTATTGTTAATGCGCCGTGGTACATTAGAAACGATGATATCCACAGAGACTTAGGAGTCGAAAACGTTCAGAACGTAATTAAAATGTTTGCGCGAAAACATAATAATCGATTACAAGGTCATACGAATATTTCTGGTTAACAGATCCTCGACGAGACAAATCTATTGCGCCGTCTGAAAAGGACTAAGCCTCTCGATCTAGCGCGGTGATTAGCAGCGCATAATTTTTCTAAAGTACACAGGAATTTTCAACGGAAAATCGCCTGCAGGATATCTTATAAAACAAAATAAAATGCGATAGAAGAACTGCTTGTTGAGTGTTAACTCAGTCGTGGTTTGCATAAGGGAGGTGTTTTTAGTGAGTAAGAATCTCACACTACTATAGGCTCCGGACCTATAGTGTCTATGAAAATTTCTCACCTTCCCATAAAAAAAAAAAAATATTAATACCAGAATATACAGAAACTAAATATTCCAAACTTCTAATTGAACCAATTCCCAATGCTCAAAATATGTCAATACAATTTGAGACAAATTTAATTGTAACAGATCAAAAAAATGTAGCTTTTTACCCAAATGTCAAAGACAATTTGAAAAGAAATTTACTAGAAATTACCGATAATTGTATAATATTGTACATTTTTAAAAGCAAGATGTAATATGTTACTCTATAGTCAAGAAGAAATTAAAGAAATTACCACTGGTATAATTATAACGAAAAATATTAAATATAGCAAGCTTTATCAAAATTGTAACAAATTAAACATAAGTATTATAAGGTACACTCTAATTAAATATGAAAATTGTAAAATCAAAATCCATGAGAGCACATTTAACAACATAAAAATAAAAATACATGAATGTTTTGTGCTCCCTAATTTCTTAACATAAGTTCAAATAAACAAAGTAATCCCTACATTAAAGTTAGAAGATCTACAATTAAAACAAATTAACAACAGAAATATCATTGAAGAAGTAGCATTTCAGAATAAAAAATTTAATATGTTTAGTTGGATTACTGATGTATTAATTGTCACAACAGTTTTTATCTTTATTATATATTTTATTTTAAAAATTTCTTACAAAAGAAAAAGAATATGTTATTAACAATCTCGATGTAAAAAGTTCGTCGGAACAATGAACACCATATAGGACATACAGACATATCAACAATATAGAACAACAACCCGCAATAAACTAGACATTGTCAGGTTAAAACTAATGGAACAATCAGCCAAATAAACAAATCACGAAGCGTCGAATGTAGAACACTTACATTGGCTGCACAAAATTACAATTAATAAGCAAACATAAACAAATCACAAAATAGTGAAGGTAGAACAATATCCGATGCTCCACTCCTACATTGACTACACAAAATAACAATTTATAAACAAACACTTGGCACAAATATCGATAATAAACAAATATGCCAATTTCCGACCAATATCAAGCATATGGCATAACACGTACAACAAAGTTCAACCACATCAACCATAAATAGGAAAACAAAACTCCAATCAGTGTGTAGTTACTCCTGCAACTTTCGAACATGTAACATATTGTAATATTTTTCAACTAATAAAGAACAAAAATCGCATATAAATTATATGTCTTTTACTATTAGACCGAGGGCAGCCCTTTTTATTGCGAAAGATATAAAATTCTTTCTCATTACAGGTTTCGTTACCTAGGACAAGCAAAAGAGTTGAGTCACTATTAGAATTTCTATATAGCAAAAACTTAAGTACACTTAATAAGAGTAACAAACCCACATTTAAAAACTCTATAAAAGAGAAAGTAGTGGTCAAAAGGGTGGTGGATGCGATTATATGAGAACACAAGCGTTCTAACTTTAGCCTCACACCATCAACTCCTACTACTCACCTCAAAGTGGTGACTACTGTGTGCCTAGTACCTCGCCTCTTGCTAAGTTCTCTAAAAAAAAATTTATTTTCGGTCGTTTTTAGAAAACAAAATTATTAAAAGTGTTAAGTTATTAGAAATCTTTGCAATCTTACCTCTGTGAATAAAAATAGTAGTTTTATCTTAACATAGTAATCTTTAAACGTAAAAGCACCAAAATCAATTCATTTACTCTTCACAAAGGAGAAGCCCGCTTATACATCAAACATGAGCTCAAATGCGAACATCGCTCCGGCTAAACGTCTCCAAAAAAGGCAAGAGAATGCATCTCACGCAACCGCCTGCAAAATACTACACCAATATCTAACAGTGTCAATACAGGAGCACCGAAGCCTCTAAATATTAAAGTGCTTTAAAAGTGTCTAAATAACAATCACAATCTAAATAACAATAACAAATGCAATTCTAACTCGATTTTCGGCTGAAATTTGTAGGCTGCGCAATAACATAACTCAACAGATTTCACACATTGAAGAAAACTGGTTGAACTATGCGCAAAACTAGATCAGTCTGTTACGGTGGAGAAATTACATGTGGAGAAATTGGAGACACACTCTCTTACATCAAAAACTCTTCCCAGCTTGCGCTGTCGCAATTCTCTTTGGAGTTCCACAATTGGCCGAAGAAAATCTGAAGTCAATTTTTCACCATCTCTGCTACACCGTAGAGTGTAGACCTCCGATCATAGAAGCTATTTTTCGTATACAAAAACGGGATAACACAAGCGAACCACCGATAATTCTAACATTTTTTTCAACTAACGACAAAAACGACAGTCATTGTATTGTGTTGAAATGTCCTTCGATTCTCGATTTAAGAGTTTTTTAATATCAATTATACCACCTTGATCATTTGGTGACCTCCATTCAATTGCCTGATGTCTGGATTGCCTGCCGTACTCATAAACCCACGTCTTGTCTCCAGTAGTGATCCTTTTGATGAATGTGGAATAGGATTCAGCCTCGCAAATCATTTCTTTTGCGTCGTCAACACGGTCTCTTTTTACATGAAATTGAGGTCTTTTGGCACCAACTGTGCTGCTACGATGTCGATGGTCTGCCTCTGCGCTCTGATTGACTCACGATCACTTTGGAACTGCTCGTGCCACTGGTAAACGACCGTTTTCTTTAGAGAATCGTTGCCGAAACACTTTTCCAACATTTTCAACATTCGCGCACCATTAAATCCGTTTTTTACGCAAATTTAAATCCAATTCTAAAATTGTAAAAAATCGTAAACACAATTGTTTACGATTGGCTACGTAACTTTTGCAAATGTCAAGCTATGACATTTGAAAACAGAACTCAAATTGGAACAATGGGAGCGTCACAGGGTGGTTATTTTTATTATTATTTTTTTTTTTTGATCAAGGTGGTATATAAATATTTAAGGAAAAATGACGTTATAAAAAACATTTAGTAGTACAAATGTTGCTAATGTTTTATATGTTGCTAAACATTTATTGGAAACTTGTTACTTGTGCTTAGTTACGTTTCTTTTTAGATCTAAGAGTTAACAATAAAGTTCTTAGCATTTAATTTGAATATTTTATATAATATAAGCATTTGTCATCCTTTGCTCGAACATCGAACAATGTTCACAATACTATACAACATTTGCACCTTCACTTCGGATCTTGTGGGTTGACCTTAATTTTGATTTCTTCTTAACGATCTTCTAAACTTTTTGCCTTATTATTGAACCTGATATTCCCTTGAGTATTAAGTGTCATCTAACGACATGTACAGACAAATGTAGTAAGTGAATGAAATATAATAGAAGAAATATAACCATAAATGATGGAGAGACCCTAAATGAATTGGTGGTCCATTTATAGCACGAACAATACCAGTTTTCAGGTTCAATATCTGAATAGCACCATCCTATATTTGTTCAATAAATATGTCCCGCTTAAAATAAATAGGATTAAGAAAATTAATATTCCATGGTTTACTTAAGATATTCGTGACCTTATAAAAGCACGTAACCTATTGTACTCCAGGTTGAGACTATACATAGGGAGTTTAAGGCTATTCTAACGCATAACGGCCCTTATCCGGAGAAAAAAAGAAACTTCTTTAAACACAAATTCGACTCTCTCAAGCTCAAGCTCCGAGTTTGGAAAAAAAAAGTGCGCTAGATTGGACTAACAACATATAAGACATCAATTTCTAGCACTACAGACTTAGAACACCTTAATTCAAAATTCGTCTCCAATAGTGAAAAAAAAAAACGCGCCGGTTATGTCGACTTCTTTCATTCGCGGCAACAATCTTGAATCAAGGTTCACTCTTTCTTGCGTTAACGAAAATGAAGTGGGCAAGACAATACTAAACATCAAATCTAATGCGATGGGTTCAGATGATGTCCAACCAAGGTTTTTTAAAATTCTCCTACCTACTATTCTCCTTCAAACCACGCACATTGTGAACACTGTAATCATAAGCTCAGTTTATCCTGAGGGGTGGAAAATCGCAAAAGTGTTACCGGTACGAAAATCCATTATAAGTCATCAAATCAAGACCTACCTCAATAATAACAAATTAATAGCAAAGTACCAGTCGGGGATTTGCACTAAGTACAATGGCACCATCGCTCTACTAAACAATACAGAGGATCTACGTACCGGCTTGGATAAAGGTATTAAAAAAACTCGAAATGCAATTTTCATTTGAAAGCTCTCTATGCAGTCTTATTTCATCGTATTTATGTAATCGTTCCCAATTCGTCCATCACAAAAACAAATATATCGTTTGTCTTCTTGTTCCCGAAGGTGTCCCACAATTTTCCGTGTTAGGGCCTCTACTGTTCACATGTTTCATAAATGATATTTCTCAACGACTTAACACCTGAGCTAGATAAAATGATAAACTAGATAAACTGCTCCCCACAACAGATCTAAAAAAAAAAAAAAACAACGATTAATTGATTGTACGATTTCTTTCGTACAACTTTTTTTTCCAATAATTTTTTTTCTTTTTGATAATGATTTTTTTGTTTTGAGCCACACGTCTGGGCGTCAATTTATTCCAAATCTCGGGGGGAAAGAAATTTAAATTTATTAATAATATCAAATGCGGGGCTGCCGGCAAAAAACAAACAACAACGAGGAAGAAGAACGAACCGCAAACACACAGGTGGTGGTTGATGAGCGAATGGAAAGGACTGCACAAAAACGAATGTGCAAACCAAGAAGGAATCGCAAAAAAAACCGGATTTGCAACAAGCAGCTGTTGGTTAGCTGCACACATCAGCTGCTCAGCAAGGGGCGGGGAGAGGGGATCGGGAAGATCACTCAGCGCAAAAGCTGATAGCAAACACAACAGATAGGCGCCAATTGGGAAAACAAATGAGAAAAAAACGCACAAATTTTTTTTCCCTTATGGGGAATTTAGGCTAGTATATTTGATTTTTTTTGTTTCTTTTGAGGAGGAATCACAGGGTATGCCAAAGTTTTATCAAACAACGTTGGTTAAAATTTTAAATTAGTTTGGCTAACAGAAGGCTCACAGTTCCGCGTTGTCGTACCGTTACGGCTAGCGGGTCGCGAAATCTTACGAACGGTTTCAACGTAAAACAAAAAGAAGGCTTAGGGACGCGGTTTTATTGCAACGATTGCACAATTATGTTATTCGAAAAGAGGGGGGTTACTTATCTGGTTTTATGGGTTTTCCTGCCTATGCGGGATCGCTCTCTAGCTGGGTTTCTGCTGGTGGAGGAGGGTAAGCCGTCCCCGCCACAACCACCGACTTTGGTCGTTTTGGGTGCTACCGTTTCCCTTTTCAGTTTGTCCTTTAGTGTCTTTCTCGTCCTCGGTTTGTTTAATTTTGTTGTTCTTGTCCTTGTTCTTGTTCTCGTTCTTGTTCTTGTTATTTTAATTGTTTTCTCCTTCGGTTTTTTTTTTTGAGGCTCTTGCCAGTAAGACGATAAGCTATGGAATGAGCTTACTGCGCTTTTTGGCCATCGCCGCCATTCGGAGGAGGAGAAATAAAGAGGTCAGCAGACAACAGATGGAAAAGAGAGTTCCTTTTATTTTGCCGATCAAAGTTGCTGCTCCATCGCTGCATACGTCAATACGTATGCAGTACATTTTGCCGATGGAAGTTCACATTGCATCTTTGATACCCGTTTCCCAGGTGGAGGGGTGAGCAGATAACCAACATAGAACGGTTTCTGAATCCGTTCATTAATAAATGTCGTCAATCATGAGTCCAAAATTATGCAAAATCTTTACTAGAACGACTAGCACCTCCGCAGCGCAAAGCTCAAATCTCGGAATGCTTTCAATTTTAATAGAGGATACTCTAGATTTTGCTCTTCATGGGTGACATTGTATCTTGTTGTCTTCATTCACCATTCGTATATATATGCAGCATGCAGCGGAGCCATGGATTTCTATCTAGTTTTTAGGTTGCGATAAAATGTACCGCGGAATTTTAATATTTTCTATCTCTTTTAACCTATTTAGAAATACTTCCCACTCGCTAAAGATTCGAGTTTGAACTGACTCATCAAAATTCAATTTTTTTTACCCACAGGTTTTTCAAAATAATTTTTTCTTAACTATTACGGGGTTAATTAAACTTAAGGGGTCAAAAAGGACTTATAACTCCGACAAAATCACTCGTTTTGTAATTTTCTTCGCAAACTTTATATTGGAACCAACTATGGATTCCATTTGATTCCAAGGGTTTTAATTATGTCGCTATCATTTATTCTCAAATAAATTTTTTTTGGGTCTCTGGAATATCTTGCAGCAATGTCCTCTCGTTGCTCCACCATTTGCGTAGTTCGAATCCGACTTCTGAAAGTAAGCCTTGACTTCAGTATTAATGTCTGCCACTTTCTGGCAGGAATCTCTACCGCCGATGAGATTGCAATCCGCCAACATTTTTAAGCATCGAGCAGCTAAGAACAGAGCCAAGCTTGTTCCATAGGTCACTTTATTTAACTGATATACCTTTACGTCATCTTTCGTATTATTTCTCCATAAAATACATTGATACTTCCGATCTGCCGGGTCTACCCATATTTAAACAGTCAAAATCGTAAAATTATTACAAACAACGAATTCTGTATAACTGGACCCTTTAATAAGACCTATTTTAACGAAATGTATTGCACTTTAACTTCTGGACTCCTATCTTATATTTTTTTTTTCAGTGAAAGAAGCCGCTTCTTTGCTATATGAAACGAATAACTTAAGATATCTGGATTTTTTTAATTGTAGTCTAACCACAAACCTGCCGTCATCTCGAAGAGTTGGCTATGTCAATTGAGTAGACGTGACTGTAATTGCTCCCGACATTCGAAGCCTTTTTAACCGGTTAACGCTATAAACAAAATAAGTCCGTGTCATTTTCATTTTAAGTATAGATTTGTCTTTTAATTTTTCTCCAATATTTGCGCAATGTAAGATAAATTCGTACTACATCGCAAACTCTCAAAGAGAAAGAAAAAACTTCTTTGGTTTTCACTCCAGACAAGTCATCATCTAACACACCAAAATCACTACATCATTTTAAACATGAAAAACCTACCAATTTATTTGATTAGTTAAAACAACTGGAAGAAGCGATGTAATTAGCGCTTTAAATCTGCACTTGAAAAATTCCCAAAGCGAAAGCTCTGATCTGAGGAAGGAAATCTTATTAGTAAAGGAAAAATTAGCGAAATTGCAACGTACAGAGTGACTAAGTAACGTAATTATTGATGGTATTCCATTCAACGACAAAGTAGATGTCACTGAAAAAAATCGGCTCCAAACTGTGAGTTTAGATCTCACCGGACGTTGATGCGGTTCGCATCAGAACAAAGAAAAACAACAATCCACTTTAAATTCGTCCCTCCTCTCATGCTGAGCTGTCAGCGTACCGGGCAAACAAAGAACTGACTGGAACGCTGGAGAGTGAAAGCAATGATAAACGACAGTACTACAGCAACAACATCAATTCTTGCATATAACTGAACGAGAGCTTAACAGTTACAGATCATAATCGCAACATTGACCAAATTCACATAAATTCACAAATTCACTCATGCTCTTGAGGAGTTTATTTAATACATAAATAACAGAAAGATACGACAATTGAATGCATGAGAACTCCTACACTTCAGTTTCCACATAAATAAAAAGTTAAGCAGAAACCAAGCTGAGAGACATCCAGTGGACACACCCCAAGAAAACCAGAAAGAAAGCAAGAAACGGCGTAAATATTTATCACACACATATGTATGTCTGTATATTATGTTTAAATCTATTTAAAAAGAAAATAAAATTGTTTGTGAAATCTATAATTTAGCCAAAGGATTTCATCAGATTGAAATTCACGAAGTACGAATTTCTTCGCATGCCTGAAAAAGGAAATTGAATTTCTTGGTCATATCGTGACACCTGATGGTATTAAACCAAACCCCAAAACCTTATTTATAAATGATCCCATACACCTATGTCCGAACTTTGAGAAAACATTTACCCTTACGACAGACGCTAGTCAATATGCTCTTGGCGCTGTACTTTCTCAAGAAAACCACCCAATATCAATCGCTAGTCGAACTTTAAATGAACACGAAATTAATTATAGCACTATTGAAAAAGAATTATTAGCAATAGTATGGGCTACTAAATATTACCGTCCATACTTATTTGGCAGAAGAGTTCTTATTGAAACTGACCACAAGCCACTGACTAGGTTGTTCTCTTTAAAAGAACCCAACTCAAAGCTTGTAAGATGGAAACTCAAATTATCAGAATTTGACTTCGAAATTAAATACAAAAAGGGCGCAACTAACAGTAACGCATGAGCTCTATCTAGAATTCCAAGTGCAGAAGTAAATTTACTCGAAGATGAAAATATCCCAACAAGTAAATCTAGTCTAAATATCTTTAAAAATCAAATTGTTGTAACAAAACCACATTCAGGTTAATCTCAAAACTCTTGACGAACCAACTGCAATATACATACTCAAAAATCACTGCAACCCTAATGCTTTAAATGCAATACTAATAGAAGAAGAAGATTTCTTCTATATTATACGAAATGCTTACAGAAAATATTTCTCAAACAACAGCAAATTCAAATTAATTCAAAGTACAAAAATACTTGAGGACGTGACTGACGAAGTAAAACTTGCTGAAATTATCGAGAAAGAACATAAAAGGAATAACCATAGAGGTATGTTATAGCGGAAGTCCTCTAAGAGTTAATACATCTCTATTACCATCCCAAACTTAAAATAAGAATAATACAGTTTATTAATAATTGTGATAAATATATAACACAGAAAAATATGTGAGGAACCCTCGCAAACTACCACTTAAACTAACAGAAACTCCACCTAAACCCCATGAAATTATTCATGTCGATGTTTTTTATTCCTTACAAAGTACACTTTTCCTAACCATAATAGATAACATAAATTCTCCAAATATGCGTGTGCAATAAAACTAAAAAGTAGAATTTGCATAGAATTTAAAAGAACAATATCCTTCTATTTTAGTCAATTTGGAGCAGTTAGGAAAATCGTTTTTGACAATGAATTAGGCTTTAAAGCACAGCCCTCAAAACATCAAAATAATTCATTACGGATCTTAACGTTGAACAGCAACCATACATATATAGCATCCGTAATAGGAAAGATCCACAAAATTCAATTTGAGGAAATTCGCAAACTTCTTATAGAAAAGAAACAAAAAAACAATAAATAAAGTTAACAATAACCGTAAAGACTACAATTTCAGAGGGACAGAATTTCATAAAGGAAAACCGAGGAGGGAAAAATCACTCTAAGTTCAGAAAATTAGAAACAAAAAAAATCGGCGAAGACCATTTAATTGACGTGAAAAATGGCTACAAGTGCTATAAAGCCCATATTAAAGAAAAAAAAATACCAAGACATGAATTTAACCACAATAAAACTAAGATATAAACACACGACAAAAAAATAATTAGACTCTAACACCTGGGCTGAAAAGTCACTGCCGTTTTATAGTAAAACACAAAATTTTTGCAAAATTCAACTTTATTTATCAATATAACACATGGGCTGAAAACTCCGTGCCGTTTTATAGTAAAATTCAACTTTATTTATCAATATAGTTGCCTTCGTGGGCGATACACTGATTGAAACGATTTTTCAATCTTTCGATACCAGTTTTGTAGTACGATTTTGGTTTAGCCTCAAAATAGGCCTCTGTTTCGGCGATTACCTCTTCATCGGTCTTAAATCTTTTTCCGGCGAGAATTCTTTTGAGGTCTGACTAAATCTGGAGAATAAGGTGGGTGGGGAAGCAATTCGCAGCCGAATTCATTCGATTTTGCCATCGTTTTCATCGACTTGTGACACGGTGCATTGTCTTGATGAAGCACTTTCTTTTTCTTCAAATTCAGCGATTTCGTCCTTCAAACGCTCCAACAACGCAATATAATAGTCGCTGTTGATAGTCTGCCCCTTTTGGAGATAGTCGATGAAAATTATTCCATGTGGTCGTTTTGGACGAGGTTCGTCGCCTGCTCGCCACTCAGCTGACTGCCGACTTGACTCTGATGTGAAGTGATGGAGAAGGATGAAGAAGAACAGCTTTAAACACTCCTCTGAATCATCAACACGTTGTTGTTTTTGGTCGACTGTGAACAAACGCGGCACCCACTTTGAACGGAGCTTTCGCACGACCAAATATTCGTGTATGATATAACCAACACGCTCTTTTGATATCTTCAGAGCCTCAGCTATCTCGATCAACTTTACTTTACGCTCATTCGTAATCATTTTGTGGACTTTTTTTATGTTCTCATCTGAAACAGCCTCTTTTAGACACCCCTGTGTGCATCATATTCGGTTCTTGTATGACCACTTTTAAATTTTTCAATCCACTTGCGAATAGTTCGTTTGACTGGTGCAGAGTCCGGGTAACACTTACCAAGTCATTTCTTTGCATCGGCTGCATTTTTCCCATCAAAAAGCAATGATAAATCAACACTCGAAATTTGAATCCATTTTTTTCACAGTAATAAAAGTTGCTTCACTCACAACGCCTTATCTCGAGAACTAATCGTCCGGCAGTTGTCAAATTTATACACGTATCTTTTGAAGGTTGGTAATAACTGAAAATGGTATGGATTTATGTGGATTCAAGTGGTGCCCTCTCTTACAAACGACTTTTTAGCCCATGTATTATTTTCCAGAAACAGAAAAACCAAACATGACGACACTTATACTCGCAATATTTCTGGCAATGACAAGGCTCCTATTAACAAGAACACAAGAAATATTCCTCCATGACTAAAACAACAACAATTGGTACGTGACGTTTAAATTAGACAAAATTAACATTATAAAAAGTTACACCAAAGTGCTGCACATAATTAATACAAACGATTTAAAAATAACAAATAAAAACAATTCTGAAATCATAGAACCCATGTACCATACGGTTAATCAGAATTTAATACTGCTAGAATCCCCATTCAAGCCCCATTCGAAATATAAAAGAGCATTAGTAAACATATTAGGAACAGGACTAAAACTCATCGCTGGCACGATGGATCACGAAGACGAAATAGAAATAAAAAGCAAACTAGATGAACTCCTCAACTAAGAAAATAAACTAACAAAAGAAAATAATAAACAAGTAGTTATCAACGAAAAAATATTGCCACAAATCCAAAAGATCACAACACACGTTAGGACTCAGCAAAGGGTTATTGAAACATATCTTAATAATCGGAACTTAATAAGTAAATTAAAAACCTTAGAAGAAGAAGTAAAAATCATGCAATACATATTTCAAATAAACCACGATATAGTACTTCTCAGAAACCACGTAGATGATATAGAATGATATAGGTATTAACCAGAAACATTTAAGGTAAAGAAGAATTAGACAAAATAAACGACGTAACAACCTATAATGAAATCAAAATCACAGTGACAGCATACAGGGGCTAAATTGTTATAATTGTTTTCATACCACACATTTCTGATCATACTTACACAAAAATCTTAATAGAACCCTTGTCTGACAGTAACAATAGATCACTTCTGACTGATACTAATTAAAAATATAATGAGCTCAAAATTGCATATTGTACTAAAATTGAAAATGATGTCACAGATATAACAGAAATTGTAAAAGGAATTAATATACAATATTATACAATAAAAGGAAATTATATTATTAAATTCAAAAATAGTAAACTCCTTATTTATAATAAAACTTTTGAAAATTTTGAAAGAAAATTCTATGAATATATTATATTGGCAAATTATATTACAAAAATTAATGAAACTAATGTTATACAATAATTAAATTGTGTATTCGGTGCATGTAGTTATATGAGAATCCCGTCGGCGTCAACTCTGACATGAAGACATTGATGTTGGAGTGGTTGCTGGCTGGGCTAAATGTAACAAACTGACAACTAGCACGTACTGAGACCCACTGGTTGAGGATGCACTTGCTCGTCCCGTCCAGTTTGACAACAACCTCTGGGAAAAATATCGAAACCTAATACACTTGAATTTCGAACTACTACACCACCTGCCCGCGCCCTGGATTATAAAAAAAAAAATTGCATATTATTCATTGCAACTTTGAAGGATGAATTAATGCGATCAATGATGAGCCTTATTTTGAAAGCTCAGTTGTAAGCTGGATCTGATCTTGGAAGTTGACGTTCATTGTCATGGAAATACAATACAAAATATGTAGGTCTTATCTGTTTCAAAATTATTTAGTACATACCGATTACTTCTGCAAGCAAAGTTTGGAGTTTATGTTTTCTGGGTAAAAATTAGCATTTTATATAAAAAATGGGTAGAATTGTATTATAGTGAAGTAAATATTCAAGTAAATACCTCTAATATGGCAATATAATAACGATTGGAACAATTTTATTGTAAAATAACAACGTCTTGCATCTTATTTGTGAGACAAGTGATAACAAATTTCTAAACCGTATTGTCAAATGCGTAAAATATTAGGTACCGTTGTCGAATACAGGGAGACCGGTGTCCCATTGTATCTTCCGAGTTTGAGATTATTTTATCAAATCATGATCGGGTACGAATTGATTTGTCATTTGTACTTTCAAAGCATCAGAACTATTCAAGTTTGAATTTATCAAGTAATACTACCACAACAACAACTTTGTCACCCAACACCAACAAAGATGATGTTTTTACTAACACTGAAGGTTCAGAGTACGTGAGTGTGTAGGAAGCTATTAAAGTGTTCAGGGAAGATATAATACAGAATAAAGTAAATATTGCCGGGTGTATTAAGAGTCAGCATATCTTTTATAAACATTACAAACTGGAATTTGACGAAAATAAAGAACTTAGATTTCGTTGTTCTTATGACAGAAATTTCAAGAAACAGTCTCTGTTCATTAGATGTTTCGATTATCGCAAATACGAGTTGGGAAGAATTTTAAGTAGTGGTGAAATAGAACACGATACAAAGTTTGACACAGAATAATGAGCTACTGGGTTTTAGGAGAGAAAAACAAACATACCATATGTAGATATCTTAAGAAATGTATAATTCAATATACAGGGGAAAATATGTTATATTAATTTAAGAGATTTCTTTTATTTATCCGTGAATTGTGTTCGCGTTGAAAACCAAACTCACATATACTTGGTCTCCTCGTGATTGTAATACTTTTTCCACAAGGAGTATATTAGGGTGTTGGGTTTTAAGGAGTTCCATCTCATAGAAACCAATGGGGTGAACTTAGATATCATCCAGGAAAAATTATGACAGGATTTAGCATGGTAATTTTTCTTATTGTTAATACTTCAGTAAACCAGTTGTGTGTGTAACCTTTTTCAGAAGCATGTTCAAACTTTTTTCTTCGAACCTTATTTCCCACATTGAATTTATTTTTGGGTGCTTTCTTAACCTAAACCTTAGAGTTCTATTGAAGCCTTCAACAATTGACTCTTTCAATACACTAAAAATTAAAAAGTAATTGATATCTTCATCAACTCTTGAAAATTTCCGTCCGTCTGTAAATATTTCTATTAAAAATTGCCTCTATGCCCTCTGCCACCAGTGATGATGTTTTGTTTTTTAATGGGACAGTCCGAGCATATTTTAAAAAGTATCAATAACTGTCATTAAATATTTGTGTTGCTCGTTCTCCTGACTGTACGGTAATATTTCAACCAAGTCTGCTTGCCATAAATCATCTAAACCTATTATTATTTTAACTCGTCGCCTATTGAAGATTTGTGCAATTCCTCCACATCGTTTCATTTACTCATCATCATATGGAATAATTGAAAAAGCCACATAGTTCTCTTTTATAAATCATTATTTGAAAAATAAAACTAAACAATACTGGTTTTATAATAACGTTTTTTATTCTTTATTTTTTTAATCTTTGATACAATGCTATTATATTTTTATTTTAAGTAATTTATTTTCAGTCATATAACACGCACAGGTCTATCTTTGCATAAATTTGAAGACCACGGACAACTAACAAAATGACAACAATGGATTGACGATATGTGGGAAACATATTCGAGTTGCTTTAGATAAGAAATACATCCAATAATCTCGTGGAAATTTAAAATCTCATCAAACATTAAGGCCAGATATCATTTCTTTTGAACTTACAGATGCTTACTAATGGATTTTAAATTATTTAAACAATTTTAAATAATTCGTATTTTGTTTTTTTTTTAAGGAAATTTGGTGAACTTAGCGTGAAAAATTTTCAAGATCATATTAAGGAGTTGTATTCACAAAATCTTATTCTTTATCTTTTCTAACATTTTGTTTGTAGAATTTAGGTAACAGCTTACTTCTTGTTGCGGTTATATATTATTGAATTAAATATGTATTTTATAGATATTCAGGGCTTCAAATGGAAGTTTTATTTTAAAAGAATTGGCTCTACTGCACAATGGATATAACCATCGATTTATTTTAAAATCTCCATTTAACTTGAATCAATTGTCGACATTTTCCTTTTAAAACAAACAAAAATTTTGTTTTTCTATTTTTTGCATATGTATCTATACATTGATTTGACCTTGCAAAGGTCAAATATGAATGTTAATCCACTTATACTTAATAATGTCATTTAAGCTAGAAATAACCTTACAAAGAGAGTACACGATCCTTAAAACTGGTAAAATAAGAATTTGAAAATACTTTCCAACCATTGATTGAACCGATAAAAGATATTGTAAAAAATATTAAAAGGTTAGAAATGTAGAACAACCTAAACGACGATTAAAATTTTAAAGTACTCCTAAAGAAAAAGCTCAAATTGAACAAAGTGCTAAGACCTCATCCCCTATGGTAACTTCCTCAGCAGAAGAAATTTCATTCAGAACACAGATAGTGATAGCACAATCACTGGTGTGAATAAAATGAGAATCATGACTTAGTCTATGGTCCGTATTTTGATAGGAAATTAAATTCTGTGAAATTGGGTTGATCAAATTTTCATATTAACAAAAACAATGACTTTGTTATTATTATAAAATTTTCAGCAGAACAGATATGTAGTATGGGTTAATTTTTTTAAAAAATCCCAAAAAAAAACACAACATACTGATGAGGATTTACAAAAATATCAACAAATTTTACAAAAGACGAATGTACACATGAGAAACTTTGACAGTAGCTTACAAGTGAGGGGTAACAGGGGTAAAAATATAAACAAATTATTCAACCCTTAATTGAAAATCAACCCAAAATGTGAAAAGCAAAGTAAATCTTATTTAAATACAATACAATTGATATGATATACTCTAGTCACCCTATCGGTTATGTGTACTGAGATAACCCAAACGAACTTGTAGATAGATTACGACTATTGATTGCATCCCAAAGCGCATTTAATAATAACCTCAGAAATGAAATAAACTCCATTGTAGAGGAGCTACACGAATCAAATATCATATATTAACACCGAAGAATAGCTGATTAATTGTTATAAGTAAAATGAATGTCGACAAGTGCAGAGCAGTTATCGGGTGTAATAACTGGTCCTCAAGGGTCTATTGCGGAAGGATTTAAAGTATTACCCTCTGGTGATTTTGATATCGAAGGAAAATATCTTAACAATGTGGAAGAACCAAGTGCTTCACATCAGGCAATCAACAAAAAATACATAAACGATAGTATTTACTGATCGTCGTGCGGGAGTATGTTGATAGTAGCTTTAACAGCCTTATCGATGAAACTAAGACGTCCTTTAAATTACATTTAAATGGATATTTTGATGGAAAACAAAAAGCAATTAAAAACATTAAGGAACCCTATGAATTGGATGATGTTGCAACGAAAAAGTACATCGATATTCGGATAGTAAATGAATTTAAAAAATGTTTCCTAGCATTGGATGAAAAACTTGAAAAACATGGAAAAATACTGCGTGTGCAAAACTTGAATACGATTAATTTACTTAACATGTTTAGAAAGCTTTTCTATGATGAACTTGAGAAATTTAAAGATAACACTGAAAAGAAAATCAAATAAATCGATTTGGAAATGCTAATTTCCCAACCGAACAGAACTCATAGGTAAATAAAAGAAATCCTTTGAATAAATATATTATTCTAGTGTGATATGTTCTAATAAAATACATGAATTCAAATGTCTCCAAGCATCGAATGAAAAACTTGAAAAACAAGAAAAAATACTGCAACTCAACTCTGAATTTTTTTTAAAAAAGAAAAACTTATCCGGCGGCTTAAAACTGTGAAAAAATCGTTTGCAATTTCAAAGGCATCAATCTAAATTACTCTGCATGTAATGACAGCGATTTGAAGGGTCAACGCCTAGCAACAAATTTCACAAATCGGCAACAACTAATCGGCAACAATTCCAGAGACTGCAACAAATTATCGATTCCCTCTGCAACACAACAGCAACCTAAATTTTGTGGCAGCACAGAGGAACAAGTTTATTAGCAACAATGTTTTTATGTGATCCGATTAAATGGTATGTATATTTATAATTGTTATAATAATAATTATGGTGTAATTATGGTAATAATTGAAAATGTGTACGAGATTCTAAAGTATAATCCGTGAATTCTTCTGGCGATGGTGTAACGAGAATACGATCCACAAATTCTTTTTGCCGGACTGCCAAAGCTTTCACCGTATATGCACTGATTGTTCTCTCGATTAGCTAAACTAGGTTGTCTGCCTATCTATCTAGCGATTTTACCAATAGTTTCGATGACGATGAAATTGGCCCACGAAGTCCAAAGTTTACATCTTCTGTATTTTACACATATGTCTGAAGATGGAAATTCGGCGCTCTAGTTCAGACTGCAGTCATCTCCGCTTCAATGTTAGACTGTTCACAATTACGCTCTAATTATTTATGATTCGCAGAAGATAAAAATAGGAATTTTTTTGTTTGCAAAAAATAAAAATAACTCTTAATTCTATAGATTCTCGGGTTGATTACTTAGAATGTCAATTCAATTCAATCAAAACTGTTGCAATTCGTAACAAAAACATCCATTGGTTCACCGCGGTAGTACATAATGCTATAAAGCACCGTACAAAAAATACGCGGAGTAGAGAAAAAACCCAGATGATTCGTACTGGAGAAAATATAGCCGTGCCCGTAATCAGCGATTACCCGCTGTTCAAAGAAAATGTACTAGTTTTCCAAGCTAAATCCAAATCAAGCAGCTAAGCTGCTATGGTTCAATGTGCGCACCATTGGTGTTGGCAAAAGAACAAAAAGTAACTTCTCTGCCTAAGAAACCTGACCCATCATCTCCCTTAGATTTTCGCCCAATTAGTATTTTGCCATGTTTATCTAAAGTGTTGGAGAAAATTATGGCTAAACAAATTAACACATATCTTAATGGAAATGCACTGCTGTATCCACTTTAGTCCGGTTTCCGAGCCCATTACAACTGCTACAGCAATAGTTAGGATGCTAGGCGGTGTAAGGATTCAGTTTGACAAAAATAATGTGACCATCCTCTGTTTATTAGATTTCTCTAAAGCTTTCGACAATGTTGACCAGAATATTTCATCTCGGAAACCTAGGTTGTTTTTTGGCTTTAGTGAACCCAAAGGGTGAAGTTTGAAGATAGTTTTTCCGATTTTATGGAGTACCCCAAGGATCGATTTAATGCGCTATTTTATTCTGACTATTTATTAACGATTTATCCACCTTAATCCTAATAAGTCTCAGTATATTGTGAAATTTAAAAAACAGCACGATATAGCCTTAGGCCTATATATTTAATTAAATGCTGTGGCGCTTCTTTATGTTGATGCTGTTATAAATCTGGACAACAGAATAAATCGCTCCCTTAATGCTATCGATCACATCGATCATTGTGCGTTGTATTTATATGGTACTTCGGAAACGTTGGCTTTCGTCTGATTTTACACTTACATCGGTTTAGATCAGGTTAATCAAAACACAATTTTTGCAAATTATTGATAACTTTGCCGTTATGCCATATACTGCGAGCTCGACTCACAATCATATCATAAACTACTTGTTGCCTTTAATGATATTATAAGATATGCTTATGGGCTTCGCAGGTATGACCACACTTCCCACTACCACCGTCTTGTACTTGGGTGTAATCTAAGGGATTTCTTAAGTGCCAGGTTTTGTCTTTTCATGCACAAAATTATCAAAACACATCTGCCATTATACTTATATTATATGACAAAGTTCAATTCGCACAATCTTCCTGGACTTACAATCTTATGAATCCCACATCAATTTACATGAACACATATCGTCTTTTTTACGTACATGTCGTTAGACTATTTAACTCTCTTTCCAGGGAGGTAAAACAAATGACTGGAGCAAAGCCTTTCAAAAAAGATATATTTTGTTTCTATAGCTAATTTTCACACATACATATTTGAATGTTTTAATCCCTTCCTCTTCCCATCGTTCCCTCTCCTTTTCCATTAGATTTAAGTTTAAGCTATGTTAATATTCCGTAATTGTATATTGTAATATTGATTTTGTAATATTAAAAGTCCTTATCTTACTTGCACACCGAATAAAAGATTGAATTAATGAAGAAATGATTTTGATATATCAACCTTCTCTATGTTCCAAAACTGTTCCACTAGATCGTTCAACAGAATTTTCTCCCCATTCTTCTGGCCGCTTACTTAACAAACTATTTTCTTTGGTTCTGACGAACTACCGTATCTGTTTGATAAAACCCCAGCCGAAGTAAAGTAGACCTTCCTTCCATCTTACGCTTCCTGATCGAAATCAACTCAAAGAAACACTCAGCCACTATTAGTTAATGTATCTTAGAGGCCCTGTTCAAATTATGATCAGCTAGTACCAGATTTTTTTCAATATCTTAACTATCGACTTCGAACGATTGACTAGGTTGCAGATCAGTAATATTCTTTATTCTCAAAAGCTCTAATTCTATTCTAAATTCAGAATTCCTCGACATATTGCACGAATAGTATGGCGATTCCACTGACTGCAAATTTTTTCAATCTGAACCTTTGAGATATGTGCACTGTTATAAAATTCATTTGAGAGGGTGAATCCAATAGTTCTCGAGCAGGGTGGTACGATCCAAAACCATCATTGGCCTTAAACATCGCAGTCGCAAATATTACTTGATTTTTTGTTCTTCCAAGTAAGGTCTTTTGAAGTGGAGCATTCTTTATCACATTTGCACTCGCCGTTGCAAGTTTAGTTGCCGTCGGTGCGAATCTGGACAGGAAATGATGATCGTGGGATGCACAAATACTACATCTATTCTGCGTGCAATGCCTAGCCGAATGACCTTTCTCTAAACAATATACACACAATATAATATCAACCATTTTGAATCTTGAAAGCGTTTCCCTACTGATAAGTTGCAAAATTCACTGCATATTTCAACTTTGTGACTCTCCACTTTACAAAGTGCGAATTTGATTTGCTGCCTGCTCAGGCCCCTAATAGTCTCCTATCTACAACATTGCAGTTAGGTGAGTATTGAAACTATCTTCAAGATTCGCTCGAGAATAGGAAGGCACCTTTAAAACGTTGGGAATATCTAACAAGAAATTTATATGCTTTTGAAAAATCAAACATTTGTTGGCAAATATTTTATTTTACCTATCTAGTGCTTTTCTATATTTCGCTCTTTAATCAAATTCTATGCGACTTCAATAGACATTTAAACGTTAAGTGCCTGTTTAAAATATGATTCTAGCATTTCTAATTGACTATAAAAGATTAAAATCCCTTTTCTGTTCAGCAAAACAACCCCTGAGCTAAGTTCCCTAGACAACTCGATATGCACGTGTAAAGAAAATTGTAAGCAATCTTCGGTTATGTAAAGAGTAATCGATTGATTAAAAGCATGTATAGTAATGACAACGAATGGTCAACTACTAGTAACAAATGTCGAAGCAACTCTTCTTTATGTGAGCAACAATTTCAGAGACTGCAAAAATTTATCGATTATCGAGAAAAATGTACAACATTTTGACAATAGCGAAAATGCTAATGCAAATCATCGGACAGAGGTTTGAAATGTACAAAAGAAGATATAATTTTAAAAGATGAAGCATACATTATGAAATGTTTCATGTGATTGAGAGAGGTAGATTTACAGGTGTTTGAAATAAAAGAACCCTTGAAAACTTTACTTAATGTTAAAAAGCTTTTGCAGTTGTATCATTGATGCAAAACAACATGATTTGGTGGGAGATTTAAGAGGTGAGAGCGTTTAATGATTAATCATGAGAAAGTTTAAATAATATTAAATCACAGAATAACTTTAAAGGAAAATAATGTTATCAATAGATTTATTAATATATGTATACTAAATAAGTTCTTAATTCTATTTCATTTAGGTGAAAGCATTCAGTGTAAGCAGATCTATAAGGGAAGGAAAAATGATAGCTACATACTTCATTTTGTTAACACTTTTCGGGGTAACTTTTTCGGCGCCAGCATTATTGGTTAATCTTAATGACGATTTTAAGTCAAACGTCGAGTTTGAGAATATTTTATCAAATCATGATCAGTTACAAATTGATTTGTCATTTCTACTTTCAAAGCATCAGAACTATTCAAGTTTGAATTTATCAAGTAATACAACCACAACAACAACTTTGTCACCAAACACAAAGATGATGTTTTTACCAACCCTTGAGGGTAAAAATACGTGAGTGTGGAGGAAGTTATTGAAGCGTTCGGGTAAGATATAATATAGGGTTTTCCAATAGGGACTTGACAATTTCGAATTTAATTTGTAAACGCACTCTTTCACATATCATCATCGTGATAAAGTACACTAACGAGCAACGTCTGGAAATTATAAAAATTTTCGACAGATATTCGGAGTCGGTGACTGCAACTTTAAGAACGTTAACTCCAATTTTCGGTCGTAATTATCGCCCTAGTAGACAGGCAATAACAAGTTTAGTGCAAAAATTTGAGTCTACATATTCGTTGTGAGATGTTGCCGTGTCAGTGAGACAACGGGTTGGTCGAAGTGTCGAAAATATCGCTGCCGTTCAGACGTCCGTAGCAAACGAACCAAATCAGTCAATTCCACGGCGTTCTCAAGAATTGGGCATCGCTCAGACCACATTATGGCGTATTTGGCGTAAGGATCTTGGTTTACACCCACACACGATCAAGCTGACTCAAAAATTGAAGCCGATGGACCATTTGAAGCGACGTACGTTCTCCAATTGTTTTCTGGAGAAGATGCGCCAAGATGACGAATTTCATCGCAAAATCATCTTCAGTGACGAAGCTCATTTTTGGCTCAATGGGTTCGTCAATAAGCAAAATATGCTTATTTTTATTATTGGTCGGGTGAAAACCCACATGTGCTTTATGAACCACCATTTCATCCACAAAAAATAACTGTTTGGTGCGGTTTGCATGCCGGCGGCGTTATTGGGTCATATTTTTTCGTCGACGATAACGACCGTCACGTTACTGTGAATTGTCAGCGTTATCGCGCCATGATCACTGATTATTTTTGTCCCGAATTGGAAGATATGGACTTGGACGACATGTGGTTTCAACAAGATGGTGCCACAAGTCACACAGCACACGCTACAATCGATTTATTGAAGAGTAAGTATGGTGAGCGTGTTATCTCAAGACATAGGCCAGTCGATTGGCCGCCTCGTTCGTGCGATTTAACGCCGCATGACTATTTTCTGTAGGGCTACGTTAAGTCATTGGCTTATACCAACACGCTGACGACGTTGGAAGAGCTCAGAGCCGACATTGAACGCGAAATAGCAGCCGTTTCGGCCGAAATGTGTAGCCGAGTCGT